>RJWH01000764.1:0-343964 GCA_004363575.1 Solenodon paradoxus | reverse complement strand
TGGGGGGTTATGTGGCAGGGTTAGGACTGGAACTCACGTAGGAAAGCCTAGGCCTTGCCCCTCCGTCATGCTGGCCCCAAGCAGCCAGAGAGTAGATGAAGAGCTGATTGCCTGCTCTGACCCCACACCTCGTCCTCCCCCTTCACCCCAGCTTCAGCTTCAGTTCCCGCATACTGGCTCTACTGAAGAATTTGCTTATTTGTTGACACCCTTCTCCTCCAGGCCCAGTGAAGTGTGTGGTGCTGGTTCACTGGATCGTTTCACAAGAAAGGAAAAGAAAGCCCAGAGAGAAGTGATTGGCCCAGGTGACACAGGGCGCCGGGACCAGGCAGGGTGACCTCAGGTATCTGCACCTGGCTGGGGTAGGGCAGGAGGGCTGAGATCCTTGGGCCTGGAGCTGGGCCCACACCTGCCTAATCTCCGAGGCTCCCAGAAGCTGGCTGGCTTCTGCTAGCTGGGGCTCCATGGGTTCCTCAGGAGCTGGGGCCGGGACCGGCGCCTTGCCCTCCTCCTCTTCCTCGCCCTCCTCCGCAGACAGAATGTCTTCCACCTGGCTGGGCTGTGATGACTCAAAGACATTCAGTAAGTCAAGGAGACAACTTCCAAAGCTCCTGAGCCCCAAGCCTCAGCACCTGGCCCAGCCCCGCCACCCCCAGCCCAGCCAGAGTAGGCCTGGAAGTGCCCACAGCAGACGAGACTCTGCCCGGCCCCCGGCCCGCATCCTCCATCTCCTTACCAGCCGAGTGTAGCGCCAGTGGACACCTTTCATTTTCTGGTCAGGTGGCGGGTGAGTCCTCTGCTGTCAGGGGAGGAAGCACAGCGGGCCAGGACAGAGATGAGAGGGAGCGGCCCGGGGCACACCCAGCTGACTCTGTGCCATCCTGCTGCCCTTTGCTCCCTCTCCCCAGTCACTCCCAGGCCAAGCTGTCACCGGCTGCGTCTATTAGACCAGCCGCACTTGGTCTTCAAGGCTTCACTTGCAGCAAGCACCCAACACACGTCAGCCATACACAGTATTCTAGTGGGGATTCCTTTCTGCCTTCTGCCCTTCTGGTGGCCTGGCCTGGGGACTGCAGCCTTTGGGACAGATGCCTGAGCCCCAGTTGGGGATGTGGGGCCTCTGGTTCTCTGTGTGACCTCAGACGAGCCCCTTTGGACCCCTGGGCCTCAGTGTTCCCCCGTGTAACAGACTGGTCCAGCTTGTCGCAGATGTCTCCCTGAACTGTAACTCGGTCCCCTGCCACCGTGGAGGGGACACTTAACAGAAGCCCGAAAGGGGCCCAGACAGGTCTTTAAAAACCTGAAACTTCATTTTTCTCATTAAAAAAGCAGTAACATGTTTATTGTAGAAAATCTGAGGGATCTAGATAAGAGTAAAGAAAAAATGCAAAGATATTCTTCATTCCATCTCTCAGAGCTAAAATTCCAAAACTTAAGGGTATTTTTCCAGTCTCTTGTATTTATTTTATATACATGTATATTTAAAACAGATCATACCTTTTTTTTTTTTTTTTTTAAAGGAAAGGTATAGGCAGGAGGAAAGAAGGTGAGTAGGCAGGTAGGAAGGAAGAGAGAGGAGGAAGAAGCATTTTATTTTATTTTCATTTTAGTTCACAATGGTTGTTGGCCCCCAGGCCCCGGACTTGAGCCCAGGGGTATGTGGCTTGCTCCTTTGGAGATGAATGACCTAACTACTGCTCCACCAGGGTATGCCAGGAGGAAGAATTTTTATTTTATGTTTATTTTAGTTATTCATCTTGGTTGTTCCCCCAGGCCTGGATGTGAACCCAAGCCCTTGGGATGCTGGTGGACCACTCACTCTTGGCCAGAGGCCGTGAACCCAGCTGCTACTCCACCAGGGCAGGCCCTCCATGAATATTTTATAAGGAACTGGTCCCACTGAACAAATGAGAAATTTCCACTAACAATACTCTTTGCACATAAGATTTTTAGTAGCTGCAGGTAATTTCATCACAGAATTACATCATGTATTCCTCTACTTTGGACATTGTGTTTTCTTCTAATTTTCTGTGATTGTATGCAAAGCTGTAATAAATCTGATTATATCCTTTATAAGTTCAAAAGTTGAATGCTGGGTCAAAGGGCATACACATAGACCTTGATAAAGGTTTCCAACAAGACTTCCCAGGTGCCAACACCCCGGTGGCTCAGGCATTAAGTGGGCATCTGGGGCATAAGGAGATGAGCCTAGGGACCTGGGTTCGAGACCCGGGGTGGGCAGTGGGAGAACCAACCAGAAGGGAACAAAAAAATAAAATGCTTCTTCCTCCTCTTCCTTCCTGCCTCTCTGGCTGCCTTCATTCCTGCTGACCCATGCCCAGATACCATTAGGAAATCTCAGGGTAATATCTTTCTTTTGCAAAGGAAAGGTGCAGGCAGGAATGAAAGCAAGTAGGTAAACAGGCAAGAAGAGAGATGAAGACAAAACATTTATTTTATTTAGCTCTTTACCTTCGTTGTTCTCCCTGGGTCTCAAACTGGGTCCTTGGGATGAGAGTGGACTACGTCACGCTGCCTGTACAGGAGGCCACCAGGGTGCACCTGAGGTAATGCCTTTCCGATAATCAAGCCTTAGACCTTCACGCTGCAGATAAGGAAAGTACCACTTAGAAAGTAAAAGGGGGTGCAGTCCTTGGTTCAGTGACTAAGGTGCTGGTCATGCAAAGCCAAACACCCAGGTTCAAGACCTGGGGCTGGGATGGCACGCCCTAGTGGAGGAGAGGTTTGGTCAACTGCCTCTGACCGAAGGCACAGTACACATAGATCCTCGGAATCCAGGTTCGACTCTTCCTCCTCTCCCTTCCTGACACTCTTCTTGCCTTCATTCCTATCTGTATCTTTCCTTTAAAACAAACAAACAAACAAACAAAAAAAAAAAAAAAAAAAAGGGAGAAAAGAAAAGAACTGGGGAAGAAAAAAAAAACAAGAAGAAGAAAGAGAGACAAGAAGACGTGAAAGGGACTTACTGTAGCCACATAATCATCTAACAGTGGTTAAGAGCACAGACCCTGGAGCCAAGACACTTGACATCCCTGTGCTTCCGTCTCCTCCCCTGTGAAACAGCACTACACACCTCCCAGGTCTGGTGAGAGTAAATGACCTCCAGGCCTGAAGAACAAAAGTGCTAAGCCAGGCCTCCATTCTGCCAGCTGTTTCCTGCGGGAACCCACAGACCTGGGTGTTTGGTGGACGCTGAACAAACGACAGTGCCCCACCCCACTGCCTCTTGGTTTTTCATTGCAGTAGCTTTGATTTTACACATTAAAATAACCTCCTAGGTGTAGGTTCCCGCTGTGTGCGGTTTCCCCATTCCTCAGATACACGTCAGCACACCACGTGCTCCACCGCATCGCTGCGTGTGCATCGCCATCATCCACCCCAGGGCTTGACTCTCTGGCAAGTGACCACTCAGTCTTCAGCTGGGCACATCTGGGGCAGATATTCAAACACTCACTGGGTCACTCGAGGGGTGAGTAGCCCACCGGGGAAGGGAATGGCACTCACCTGGTCTCTGGCTATGCCCTCCAGCCGGTCCACCCAGCTGGCTCCCTTCCTGTAGCTCCCGATCCCCCAGGGAGGGGCGACTCCCAGAGCCAACACAGCCTCCGGGTGGCCTGGACGCAGTGCCTTCAGTCCCTCCGCACGCTGGTGTCCCGGGCTGCCGGCACCTCTGCCACATCGACACCGGGCCGTCTCCTGGCTCTTATACTTGGCCAGAGGGCGGCAGGCACTGGCCTGGTGCCCACTCTGGTTCCAGCTGGGCAGGCCTGGCAGTGACTGTGTCCATCAGAAACTCAACTCCCACAAGCGCACACAAACAAGACCTTGTGACCCCTGGGGACCCAGCGCAGGGCCACCAGACCAAAGAGATGGAGAATGCCATGTTCCTTGACTATGTCCTGGAGCCTCTCGCTGCTGTCACCTGGGACCTGAAGGCCACCTGTAAGAGGTGCAGGTGTTCTAGGCACGCGTCATGCTGTGGGCCCTCAGCTGGCCTGTGTAGCTCAGGCTCAGGGCTGCGAGGCGACAGGAACAGCCCACTCTATCCCTGCTGGTTTTCAGACTCTGAGTCAGGGCTGGGTCTTTCCTCCAGGACCTGATCTTAGTGGAATCCTACCCCGAAGCCCAGCGTTTGGCAGTCATGCTCTGGGGGTGCAGTCACTGTCCCTAGCTCCCAGGAGGATTTCAGTGAATGTTCTGATGCTGAGTCACGGAAACTCCAAGTTGGAGGGCCCTTCGGCCAGTGCCAGAGCAGGTGACCCCCACCCAGGGGGGTTCCCCAGAAAATATGCCTCTGTGCTTCCCCGGTCTGTTGGGGGACTGGACCCTGTATCTTAGGTGACTCACTCCCACGTCACAAGACTGAGACTCCCTCCTGCTGGCCTTGGCAGGGAGGACATGGGTCCCTAGATACCCTACCCATGGCTAAGTCACCTGGGGAAAGCCCTATCCAGAAAGGGACCCATGTTAGAAGGACTTGTATTATGGGGAAAACAGGCAAGTGAGGGACTTTGTTGCTACTTCAAACACGGCTGTTACACTAAGTGTTTAAATTGCAAACATCTGAGGGGTCACACGCTTGGCCCTCCCTACAATCTGGCCCCATCCCAACCCTGTGTCCCCCACACTCAGTCTCTGAATGTTGATCACAATGAGATTGGTCTTGCTGTCCTTGCATTCTTTCTTTCTTTCTTTTTCTTTCTTTTTTAAGGAAGAGTGCACACAGGAATCAAGGCGAGTAGGCAGGCAGAGAGAGAGAGAGAGAGAGAGAGAGAGAGAGAGAGAGAGAGAGAGAGAGAGGAGGAAGGAGCATTTTATTTGATTTCTGTTTTGTTGTTCACACTGCTTGTTTGCCCCCAGGCCTGGGATGTGAAGCTGGCTCCCCGGGGTGTATGTAGACTGTGCTCCTCTGGAGATGACTGCCCAAACTGCTACTCCACTAAGGCACACCAAACTGTCCCTTTCTTTGTCCTCATGTTCAGGAAAACTCAGGATGGGACATGGCAGGAGTGCCAATTGCCACATTATAAAGCTTCCATGATGGGATTCCACCTGGGCCTCCTTTCTCCAGCAGATCACAGGCTGTCCCTTTCTAAATCGCGATACTCGTTGCCAGGAGACAATCGAGGTGTCCAATAAGAGGGGAAAGGTTAAGTGACCTAGAGAATACCGACCCCATGGATCACTCCTGCATATGTATAGTGGAGCTTGCTAGGAGTTAATGAATGCATGGGAAATGCTTATTACCCTGTCGTGGAAAAAGCCAGTGTGGTTCCAGCTTTGCCAAAGAAACTGAAAAAAAAAACAAACATCAAGGGAAAATGACTAGAATTCCTTCTAGAATATGCCGGTGTTGGTGGGACTGACCGACTTCATTTTGAACCTCAGGTGGGCGCATCGGATGGCCTAAGCCCGCACACATCCTGGAAGTCTGATTTCCAGTCTCTTCAGAAGATTCCTTCCCTCACCCCGTCACTCTGAGCCGGTGACTTTATTCTTCATGGAGAAAACAGGAGTCCACACACCAGTCATTCCCTCACCTTCCCAACAGACCCACCTGACTCTCTCATCTCTTCTGCCTTCCCTTCAGGACCTTGAAAAAAATCCCTGCTTTTTTTGGAAGCCAGCCCCTCAGCTTGGGTCCCTCTCTCTCCCCACTCTCTGCCCCATCCACCTCTCGCTTACGCCTCCCTCCTGATGTGACAGTCCCCTCTTCCATGACTGCTCCATTTCGCTTCTCTCGACATGCCCCCTGTACCTCTGGTTCACTCTTCAGTCGACTCCCTCTAACTTCTATCCTCATGACGGCCCCCTAGTCAGGGTCCCCAGCAGCCTCCATATTGCCTGCTGAGGGCGCTTTTCTGTTCTCCTCTTCCTCCAGCTTCTCTGCAGCTGGACGGTGCGGAGCCTTCCCTCTCATTTACCTGCTCTCCTCCCTTGATTTCCCCTCCCACCTCCCAGCCTTTGGTGGCTGACTTCTACCCACTTTCCAGAACAAAGAACAAAGATTGCTTAACTTCTTGGGTCTAGGCCAGCTCTTCTTCTCTCTCTAGCTCCTCTCCTACACGTCCTCGGCTGGTCCCCAGATTTAAAGGTTGTCTCAATGCTAATGTGTCCTCATGGCTCCAGACCAACTGCTAACCTGGCTTCCACACTCACCCCATTACCTGGATGAGGTCTCCACTCGAGTGTCTCAAATGACTGCATCCAAAGGGCCCTCATTTCCCCTCCAAACCTGGTCTCTCTGACCACCCGCCCCCGCCTTCGGAGGTCTTCCCTGTCTTGTCTTGGTAAATGGCGCCACCATTCATGCTGTAACTATAACCAGAAACCTGACGTGGGAACTTGCCTTCATTTCTCTGACTTCTCACTTCCAGCCACGGGGGTCTGACTCTCTTAGAGCGTGCTCTTAGTTATCTCTTAGAGACTACTTAACCCACCCCTGAGCATCTCTTCTTGCTGGCAGCTTGAGCCACCCATTGAAGACAGAAATTCCAACGCATCAGGCCCCTGCTTACCGCTTCCAATGGCTTGTCACCGCATCAAGAATAAAGCCCCCTTTGAAGAACGAACTGAAATGGTGGCAGTAAACTGAATTAATTATATGCAGATGTTGATGTACAATGACGCAAACCTTAAACCTATATTATGTTATAAGGCAATGTTGCTTCGGTAAAATTAATTTTTTTTAAAAGGATAAATTCCTTGCCCCAGGCATGACTTGGCTCCTGCTGTAGCCTAAGTTTTATCTTGTCTTTCTCTTTCTATCGCCTGTCAAGTTCCACTCTGAGCTCACTCCCATGAATATCAATAAAGTCTTTCCCCTGGCTGTTCCCACTATCTGCAATTCTCTTGCTTTGGCTCTTTGAATAACTCATTGTAATTCTCACCTCAGGGATGTCTCCCTGACTATGTGCAGCAGGTTGTCCTACCGATTCCTCTGATTCTTCCTGAGCCAGTGTTTTATTTCTTTCATGACTTCTAAACGAGAAAAAAACTTTAGTTAAAAATATCACCTCCTCTTTGAAGCCTTCTAGGATTTAGTCTCCATTAAGTATGCATCATGTTGGTCAACTTAGCAGCTTGCATGGAAGAAATGAAACATTTTCCACTGGGTAATCAGTACCTTCATTTCATTCAATCTGATAGATGATTCTTACAATCATGCAATGCTTCATCACTTTCTGAGTAGAGCTCTATTCCGCACATAGTGTGCGCCTGGGCTGGATATAGTCCAATAGCGCAGTACAACAGGCTCTGGAATTGGGTGGCCCTGGGTTCAAATCAGTCCCAGCTGGCCCTTTCTAAGCTATATGACCTCAGACGAGCATTCCAGGTGTCCACGGCTATACAGCCAATTATCCCCGAACTTCGTGGCCTAAAACACAAGTATTTGACTGTTGGGCAGGGTCTGTGGGACAACTCACTTCTGCTCCGCTTGGCATGTGCTGGAGCCGCTCTGAGGCTGGGGGCTGAATCCCCTGAAGGGTCGCTCTCTCACATGCCTGGTGGCCAGCGGGGGAGCGTAACTGGAGCTATTGGTCAGTACATCATCACGTAGCCGCTCATGAGGCTGGGCTTCCTCTCAGTGCGGTAACTGGGTTCTAAGCATGAGTGGCAACAGTGCCCTGGACATGGCCTTTTATGACGTTGCCTCGTGTCACAGTGTCACTTCCGCCATCCTCTCCTGGTGGAGGAGTCACAAAGTTCTGCTTAGGTTCCAGGGAAGGGAACTGAGACTTCATGTCTCAGCTGGAAGAGCATCAATGGCACAGTGGAAAAAGAGCAATTGAGATGGGCTCTGTGGGGCTGAGCAGGTCTTTGAAAAATACAATCAGGCACAAGAAGTTCCTAACTGCGCCGAGACCCTCTACTGAAGTGCTGAGCACAGAGCCTGGCATAAATGAAGGCCCGTGGGTTGGGAAGGCACAGGGCTTGGTCTCCCTGCTAAAGCAGACAATTCTGGACTCCCAACAAGCCTCGCTACTTTTGTGGATTCCCTGGTCTGAAGTCCAGAGTCTCTTCTTCAGTCCAATTCAGAGCCCTTCCCACCAGGGTCTCCCCCTGGCTCTCCTGGGACTCCCCAGCTCCCTGCTCCATCATGGGGTTCAGAGAGGATATGCACAGAGCAGGGATTCAGGCCCAAGTCCAAGTGGGGAGAACCAGTTAACTCTAACCTCAGGACCGCTGTCGCTCTGGGTGTGTCAGGCGTGGCTGAGCCAGCCTGGTCTGGAATGTCTCTGGAATGTCCACACCACCCAACATCTCCAAGCCCACCTTCTGCAGAGGGGGAGAAACTGAAGCAGAGAGGACACACTGTTTCAAAGAGTTATAGAGCATCTCTCTGTGGCAGACCTACAAGAAACAGGGACATCCTGATGTGCCCTGGTGGTGGCCACTGTGTAGTTCACATACATCCAAGGATCCAGGTTCAAGACTCGGGGCTGGGGGAAGCAACCAAAATGAGCAATTAAGTAAAATAAATAAACAGGTCTTCCTCTCTTCCTGGCTGCCTGCCAGCTTGCCTTCATTCCTGCCTGCACCTTTCCTTTAACAAAGAAAGAAAAAGGAACATCATAGCGGGAAGGAACCCATCATCTATTACATCAGACCATACTAGGTGGGCACCCTGAGGTCCAGTAAGTGGGAAGGCATATCCTGGGTCACTACACCACTGACCACCCTTGCCCTGTGTCATGCCATGCCACCAAGTCTTGTGATTATTTACTTATTTTTAAAGGAAAGGTGCAGACAGGAATGAAGGTGAGTAGGCAGGCAGGAAGAGAGAGGAAGAAGCATTTTATTTCCATTTAGTGGCTCACACTGGTTATTTTCCCCAGACTCAGGAGTCAAACCCAGAGGTATGTGACCTGTGTCCTTTGGAAGCAATTGACCTAACTGCTACTCCAGCGGGGCATGCCTGATTAATTTTTCTTTAAAGGAAAGGTACAGATAGGAATGAAGGTGAGTAGGCAGGCAGTCAGGAAGAGAAAGGAAGAAGAAGCATTTTGTTTTATTTATTTATATTAGTTTTTCCAGGGGCCCTGGGACAAAAATCTGGGTCCTTGGAATGTACCTGAGCTGTGTGAACTGGCGAGAGGCTGCAGAACTAATGGCTGAGCCACCAGGGTGCACCCTTTTTTTCTTTTCTTTTTAAGAGGGAAGAGAGGGAGGGAGGGAGGATGGAATGAAGAAAGGGTGAGGAAGAGGAAGAAGCAGCATTCTTAGTTGTTTATTTTGGTTCCCCACCCCAGGTTACAAACCTGGACCACACCCAAGGATCTCAGTCACCCGAGGCACAGAATGTGCCTGTGATTAATCTTTTGTGCCCATCTCTCCCCGGTACTGTGTGCCACATAAAATCAGGAACCCAACACTGGCAAATCCACCACTTTGTCCCTCTGTCCTACCTGGTGCCTGTGACCTGGATGAGTGAACAGCCACTGAGGGCATGAGAGCTGGTGCCTTTCAGGGAGTGGGTGGTGAGAATACCCCTGAAGAGTGCTTGCTGCGTGGGATGCTCCTTACTTGGCTGGGTAGGGGGCTCTGAGGTGAGGGGCCACACAGAGTTACACACCTAGAGGGGGATGAAGCCATGCCTCAGGAGAGAGGGCTACCCCAGGAGCGTACCCACTGCACGTGAGACAGTGTGGACTTGGTGCCAGCTGTGTCCTGGCAGGAGGAGGGGAAGGAACAGAATTGAAGAGGAGGAGGAAGGAGACTATGGGCAGGAGGAGGAAAAGGAAGAAATGGAAAAAGAGGCGGAAATGGAGGCGGAAAGAGGGAGGGGGAGGTAGAACACCGCAGGGAGTAAACACAGCCCAGCCCCCTCCCCGAAAGGAGGCGACACCCTGAGGGTCCGTGCCAGCCCGCCGGCAGCTAAAGGACTAAATCTGGCTCTGTTCCGGAGTAGCGGCTTTGGGGCGCAGCGAGGACCTGGGAGGGATGGGGCGGAAAAGGTGTGACAGACACACGGGAAAATCAACGACACGGTCGGGAACACAGGTCCGGAATGTGCAGCTGTTCTTATCTCCCGCCCGTGTCTCGAAGCTACCGGGACCAGAACCTACACCCGCAGCATTGCTGTTGTGACATCTCATCACTGGTCGCTTCCGTTTTAGCCACTTTGAGTCTGAAACCGGTTGGGAGTGGGGAGGGAGTAAGTCTGGAATCACCGTGGGTCCAGGTATGCAGAGCCGACCATGTGCCCAGGACTCCAAGGTCCCCAAGCCTGTGAAAGGGAAGCCGAGGCAGAAGAGTCAGAGCACGCCCTGGTGGGAGATTTGGGGTTAATCCCCGCCCTGCCGTGGACTGTGAGCTAATCGCGAGTCTTCACGCTTCAGTTTACACATCTGTACAATGGGATAATTGGTCTCGCGCAGCCAGGTTGAGGGGGCGGAGTTCGCGCACGCTCATCACAGCGGCGAGAAGCGAGGTACCGGGTGTGTATATGGATGCTGGCTCCCGCGATCTGAGGTCCGCGGGGCCTCTGCCTGGAAGTCCCCCTTCTCGCCGCTCGCGAGGCCCCGGCTCGGACGCTGGGCGCAGGGGTGCCACCGTCGGGTGCGTTCCCCAGGGCGGCCGGGGAGGGGGCGGCGGCAGGGCGGAGGAGGAGGGAACCCGGGCCGCGGCGGCCCGGGCACGCCTGACCCTCGAGGGGGTCGCTGTTGCTTCGCAGATCCCTCCTTCGCTCGCTGCGTGTGTCCCTCCCAGCCGCTCCCGCCGCGTCCGCCTTTTGTTCGCGGAGCCGCGCGCCCCCGAGCCGAGGCGGCGGGGCGGGGAGCTGGCGGGGCTGCGCGGGGGGCGGGCCGAGCCGGGCGGAGCCGGGGCCCGGGCCTCTGCCGGACTCCGAGCGGGAGGGAGCGATCGGCGCGCCAGCAGCCGGGGCCCGGGCGCGCTCCGGGGGCGCGGCGAGGCGGAGGGGGCGGGCACCGGGCGGAGCCGGAGCCGGAGCCGGGGCGCCTGGAGGCGATCGGGCCGTTCTCTGCGAGCTCAGAGCGGCGGAGAGGCCGTCCGGCGGGGGTCCGGGTCGGAGCGCAGCCCGGGGGCTGAGGCGGGCCGAGAGGAGCGGCGCCCGGAGCGGTCGGAGGTGCGCCCGGACCCTCCCCTGGAGCGCGGAGGCCGGGCGGGCCCGGGCCATGCGCGCCACTTGCTGAGGCCGAGGGAGGCCGCGATGGAGGCGCAGGCGGTGGAGTCCCCGACTCGGGGCTGCGGCCC
Organism: Solenodon paradoxus; assembly: GCA_004363575.1. NCBI lineage: Eukaryota > Metazoa > Chordata > Mammalia > Eulipotyphla > Solenodontidae > Solenodon > Solenodon paradoxus. The sequence goes on along the minus strand of RJWH01000764.1, from coordinate 332,726 downwards.
CCCGCCCGCACCCGTCCCGGAGAGGAAGAAGAGTCACCGCGCGCCGTCGCCGGCCCGGCCCAAAGACGTGGCCGGGTGGTCGTTGGCCAAGGGCCGCCGCGGCCCAGGCCCGGGCGCCGCAGCCGCCTGCAGCGCAGCGTCCTCCTCGCGGCCGGACAAGAAGGGGCGCGTGGCGGCGCCCGGAGCTCGGGGCACAGGCACGCGGGTGGCCGGGGTCCGCACCGGGGTCCGTGCCAAGGGCCGCCCGCGCCCGGGGAGCGGGCCGCGACCGCCGCCGCCGCCGCCCAGCCTCACCGACAGCAGCTCGGAGGTGTCGGACTGCGCGTCGGAGGAGGCGCGCCTGTTGGGCCTCGAGCTGGCGCTGAGCAGCGACGCCGAGTCCGTGGCCGGGGGCCCGGCGGGGGCCCGCACGGGCCAGCAGCCCCAGCCCGCGCCGCCAGCACAGCAGCCTCCGCGGCCTCCGACCTCCCCCGACGAGCCGTCCATGGCCGCGTCGTCGGTGTGCAGCAGCCGTCTGCCCCTCAGCGCTTCGCTCGCGTTCTCCGACCTCACCGAGGAGATGCTGGACTGCGGGCCCGGTGGCTTCGTGCGAGAGCTGGAGGAGCTGCGCTCGGAGAACGACTATCTCAAGGTGGGGGCGCGGGTCCGGGAGAAGGAGGCTGGGGCGGGGGCCGTCGACTGGCAGGGCTCACGCGCCCGAGGCACCAACCGGCCCACTGTTCCATCGAAGGAGCCGGAAAGGGGCCTAAACCCTCGGGACCACCCGGGGTCCATCTAGGACTCGCTCTCACACACCCCCATTTTATTTGGGAAACCCTCTTGCGCAGAGGAACCCGGATGAGAAGGGCCTGCTCTGGAAGGAAGGGCTTGAGAAAAGGGATTAGGGGACGCCTAGCTTACTTGGTGGCTAGTCAGCGCTCACTGCGGGGCTGGATCTCTGCTTTCAGCTGCTCAGAACCCGCGTCCCCAGGCCAGAGGCCAGTCTTTTGGTGGCGGATGTTCCTGAAACAGGCATTGATGTTTCTGCTGCCAGGGGAACCTGTGACCACCTCCTGCCAAGGGGAGGCCGGAACACATCTGAGTTCTCACCCTGGGCTTTCCCTGGTGCAGGCCTGTCCCTGCCTGCCCTTCAGGGCGGGTCCCTTTGAAACCGTGACATCTGGGAACATCCCCTTGGCTGAGGTCCGACTTCCGCCCAGTCTAACGGTCCCACAGCATGAGACCATGTTGTGGGAGAACCAGTTCAAGGCAGCTTCCTAAATCCCAGGATATTGCCTTCTGCCCTTTCTGGGACAGGTCCCGTAGGCATAATGACCGCATGGCCTCTCTGGCCGTGGCCCATGTCCTTCCTGTGTTCCCAGTGAGAGGAGGAAAGCTGCCCATCTGAGAGGGCCTTTTCCTCTGGGTGTGCGGTGAGCTCAGAACTTCCCCGGGAGAGCAGGCTTTGACTTCACCCATTTCTTTGTAACCATGCACACCGCCTGGGTTCAGGACAGGCTTCGTCTGCCCACTGCTTCACACCATGACAGCTTTAGGGACAGCCCAGTCTGCATGTGTCAAGTTGATTTGGGAGACTGGAAGCTTCATGGGCCCTATGCCACTGCCCAGGCCCAGGGTCTGGGCATGCTCTTGTCTGTCAGTGGCCAGGCACAACACCCAGAGCAACCCTGGCGGAGAACCAGAGAGTGGACAGCTCTCTGCTGATTTATGTCTGTTGCTCTCCAGGCCAAGTGGGTTTCTCTCAGAGTTTTGGAATCTTGCTCAGCCCTCTTTCATCCCCTATTTCCCCTCAGGATCTGCTATTCAGCATATGTTCACTAAATGCTTGTAGAATAGAAAGACAGTTTCTGTTTGAGTCAGGATAATCCACTCCTTTCCCCAAGCCAGGCCTCAGTTTCCTCATCTGTTAAATGGGAAGGTAAGTTGTTTTCAAAGGCCTCACTTCCTGCTGATGGGCTCAGTCTGTGCCTGCAATCTTGCATAGCCTGTGGTGAGGAGAGGGCAAGTGCAGGGTGAGTAGGAGGAGGAAGACAGCCAGAAGGAGGCTTGGTCCTGCCCCCTTGATACTCTGATCCACCTGCCTAAACTCCTCTCAGACCCTGAGCTCCTCACGTCTGCCTCCTGGTCTCCTCATGTACCCACCCCCATGGATGCCGGTCCATCCCAAGAAGCCATGGGGCAAAGCCCTGGAGTCCTTCTGAGTCACCCATGACTATTAAGATGGAAAACAGTCTCAGAAGGCTGGGGGTTGAGTCCAGTGTCTGACAGGGCCAGGGTCTGACTCGGCCTCTCGCTTCCTGGGCCAGGGCTGAGCCTCCATTTCCAGCGTTCATTCAATTTTGGGTTTCATGCTCAGGCCTCAGGTGACTGTTGACTGGTTCTGGGATCTGTGCCTTCCTGGCCCTGGCTGTGTGATCTTCAGCAAGTTGCTTAATGTCTCTGGACTCAATTTCCTCATTGTAAAGAAACATCACACATCTTCCAACTGTAAGGGTTCAATAAGATAATGCTTACGAACACTGCCAGAGTGCCTGGCATGTTGTGAACTCAGAGGAGGGTAGCTGTGATCACAGCTTTCTCAAGTGGTACGTGACACGTTTCCACAGGTACCTATCATGTTCTCTGTGGACTCTGTGGGGACAGAATAGATCATCCTGCCCACTTGAAACAGGCTCAGCTCTTTCTCTGAGACCCCTCATTCATTCATTCATTCATTCACAGCTTGCTTCATCGCTGCAGTGTACCGGGCACTCGCACAGATCCAGGGATATGACTGTGGACAGTGATGAAATGTGTTTCCATGGAGCTTAGGGTCTTGTGGGGGAGATGGGTTTTTATACAACAAGTGACAGCGTGGACCATGAGAAGGATGGAGAAAGACAGTGTGTCAGGAGCACATGAAGATGTGACTGGGGATGCTCAGGGAGGCCCAGGACTGATGGATGAGCAGGAGCTAACCATATAAGGAGCCGGAGTAAGAACATTCCAGGCTAAGGGAAGTAGGAAAAAACTTGTTGATTTCGAGGAATAGCACGGAGGCTGGAGGGGAACGAGATTGGATGGGACTGGTGAGCAGGGCCAGATGGCCACCTCTGTGCTCTCACTTGGGTAGGTCCCTGAGCTTCTCTGGAGCTTTGTTTAACCCAGCTATCAGCCTTACAGAAGCAGGGTGAAAATCTAGGCTGTGGTTGTGGATCCCAGTATAGGGGCTGTGAGAGGAGTTTCGTTCACTCTTCGGATGGGGGCCAGAGCCAGGAGGGGACTTGACCCAGATCCCAGAGCCAGCTCTCCCCTGCAGCCAGGGCTGGGAGTGAGAGCGCGCCACACTCTTGACGTGTTTCCTGCCCCCGGGTCACTTTGCTTCTAAGGTGCAGAACTGAGTTACCAGGGGGAGGACTCCAGATCCCCAGTGTGTCCCTTGCATGCCTCATGTTGCCTGTGTTGAAGGGAGTCTCACCAAGTCCAGGAGGCCCTGCTGGGGCCCCCCCTCCCCGCTGGTGGGTGGCATTGGAAGTTGTCAGCTGTGGAAGTCCTCATGCGTGATGGCAGATCTGTTGCATGAGGCCTGCTCTGGGATCCAGGTAGGGATCTGTAAATGAGGTAACTCTTCCAGCTAGCAGATAGAAGGGAGGAGCTAGCAGCCAGTTGAGGTATCCAGCTATTCAGTTATGCTGAGTGAACTGACGTATTTTGGGGAGGACATAGGGCTGGTGGAAAGCAGCTTATAAAACCTTTTATTTGAGGAGGATTCAGAGGGAGGGAGATTACAGCTGGGCTGCTTCACCCTGAGGTCTTTTCCAGTCAACGAAATCTGAAGTGTATTAATTTCTGTGGTGCTGGGATTCTAAGAAGCAAGTATGATCACATTCCGTGCCTTGAGGGCTCTGAGAAGCCAGTCCATGCCCCGCTTCTTCGAGGTTCTAGCTGTGTTTGAAGAGGAGCCAGTGGAGGTGTCAACCCTGAAGGACCCAGAGTGAGCTTCTCACCACCCCCAGTTCTCATTATCCAGTTAGGTAAATGGAGGTCCCAGTCACAGACCAGATTCCAAACCTGGCTGGTCTAACTCCAGTTCTTTGTATGGTAGGACTGGTGCAGGGAGCTTGGGGTGGCTAGTGGTGTGTCTAGTGTGGGACACAGGCTGGTGAGAGGCCTGCCGTGCATTAGCTATGCAGAGTGCGCTTGGGGTCAGGGCATCTGAGGTCCTGCAGGTAGAGACGGGATGGTGGTTCGTATCCAGCCTTCAGGGTTAGCTAATGGTTAGGATGCACCCAGAGTTGAGCCAGCCTGGGGACCCCCACCCCTGATCCTGAACTTCTCTGGCGCTCGTTGTGCCAGGCTCTGAGTTAAGTAAGCCCCTGAGTCCTCCAGTAACCCCGTGTGCAGGCTTCTACATCAGGCCTGTTTGAAAAATGAGGAAACTGTGCCCAGGGTCGCTTTATCAATAAAGTTGGGAACTCACCAGGCAGCTCTAAGGAGCTTTCCTTCCCCAGTTGTCCTTCCACCTTCTCCCACGCAGGAGGCAGCCACACTGAGTTTCACAGAGCAGGGTCCTTGCCTGCTTCGCCAGTTACTGGCTGTGATCCGGGGTGAGAGCCTCAGGCTTTGTGGACCTCTGTTTCTTCTGTCAAGTGCAGGACAAGTACACCTGCCCCAGGGCTGTGGCACAGTTTAGTGTGATGATACAGGTCAAGTGAATGTGAGTGCCTGCCCGTCCCAGGTGGCGCCTTTCTGTTATCTGCTTCTCCAGAGTTTGTTCGCTGGTCCATTCGTTCACTCATTCCTCCAGCACACGTTTTCTGAGTGCCTCCTGGGCAATCCCTGTGCTAGATATCTGGACTCAGTAGCCAGGTAGGGATGCTCTTCCCAGCTCCCAGGGGCTGCAGGGGAGGTTCCAGCCCATGTGTCTCTGGCAGAGGGAAGGATGTTCACCTTCGCCAGCAGACCTCCTGCTGGCGCTGGCCCGAGGCCCAGCCCCTCCAGCCCCTAGGGCCACACCATCACCCCCGGAGTGAGCAGCGGCCTGGAAGAAGCTGCTCTGAGACCTGAGTCTTTTAAGAACTCACAGCATTTGCCCGTCATGAGGGAAGAGACAGCTCCAGCAAGATGGAAAATGTGAGGCGGCTGTTGCTGAGGCCTGGGGGCACCTTGGAGCTGCCAGGCATTCCTCACAGAGGAGCTGTGCCCTGTCTCTGGGCACTTGCTGTCTTGCCCACCAACAACATCCACATACTCGCAGTTTGTGCTCGTACACATCCAGGGACGCGCTGAGGCTGGATGCGTCTAGAAGCACTCCTCCAGACACAGCGCAGAGACCGCGTGCTCATTAGGGAAGTACCCAGAAGGTCCTGTCTCATACCCACACGCTGCCAACACATGCTGCGGAGACTCGCCATCTAGGAGACCCCCTCCTGAGAAACACACTGTCACCCACACATCTTATACCCCCAGGCACACTTGGATGTGACCCAGAGATAGACTCACAGCCTGGAGACAGCGCAGACGGATCGGAAGCTTGCCTAGGTCTGCAGGCCTACACACAAACCCACGCAGACTCATTACACGCGCACGCTAGCAGCCACGGAAATCCACAGATCCGCCCCTGCCTGGTGGCACAGACACAGGCTTGTCGCCCAGACAGCCCACAGCTTCCACAGGAGTAGCAGAGGGCCTTACACACCCACATGGGGTGCACAGATGCACACCCAGCAGACATCCACAGAGGCTCACACACCAACACAAGACACACAGCCGTGTACACATAACGTAGGCGGGTGAGCACAGGGCAGTGTCAGGCATTGCGTGTTCGCTCACGGGAGCCGGAGAGCCGCAAACCAGGGTGCCTAGACGGACACACACACATACACATACACGCGCGCGCACTGGCTGTGACATTTTACCCACATGGAAACAGGAAATCCTGGTCCGAGTCTCCCTGGAGCTGGTATCTACAAACTACTGTTTTCAACTCCTCCACAGGCTGCTGGGAACACTGAGGAGTGTGACTCAATTTTGCAGGGCTTGATTTTGTGACTCCCTGGGTTGGGGAAGCCCTAGGAGTCTGACTGGGGCTGGGTGGTAGGTGGATGGAGTGTTGTCAGGACACTAACACAAGAAGCTGCCTCGAAGGCGCCTGATGCCCAGCACTTGGGTCTGGGCCCACTGACTGAGTGCAATGGAGTAATTGTCAGGCCTGCCCACTGGAGAAACACTGCCCAGGGGCAACTCCCTTCTAATCTCAGAATTTCCTGCTTGCCCCGTCATCTCCCTCTTCTCCCCCCTCCCTTTGCTGGGGGCTGTGGAGGGCCAAGCCACTCCCTTCTCAAAGGGGTGCCCAGTTCTGCTTGGGACAACAATGCAGGAGGCCTGAGTAGAAGAGACTGAAGGAGATGAGGGGCACTAGAGAGGGTCCTGGAAGACTTCCTGGAGGAGGAGACATTAGAGCAGAGGAGCTAACTTGAGTGACTGCCTCTGTGACCAACTGTTGAAACAGTGCCTGGCACGTCCTAGGGATTCAGTAAATATTTGTTGCATGATTGAATGAAAGACAGTGAGCAGAGTCTGCAGGCTTGAAACAGAAGAGCTGGAGGGAGTGGTGGGTAGGAGCAGTGTGAAGAGAGGCGGAAAGGCTTGTGGGGCCTGCTTGAGAAAGACATTGATTGTCGAGCTGAGCTGAGGCACAGAACACACTACTGGGAAGGAGCCATACTGAGTGACAGCACGGCGAGGAGCTGCCTGCTTTCCATGTGTCTATAGCACTGGGTACAAAGCCTGACTGGGCCCACTGCAAGAGAAAAGCAAAGTTGTGTGGTCTCATGGACAAATTCCACCTTTGAGATCGGGTCTGGGGCCAAATGTTGCTTTGTCACCTCCTCACTGCATGGTCTGCACAGGCAAGTCCCTAAGAGTCCTCCTCAGGCCATTTTCCTGTCTGTACAATGGGAATGAAGCGAAATTTCTTTCTTTCTTTCTTTCTTCTTTATTTATTTTATTTATTTTGTTTTTTTAAGGGAAGGTGCAGGCAGGAATGAAGGTGAGTAGGCAGGCAAGAAGAGAGGAGGAAGCAGCTCTTTATTTATTTTATATCTTAATTAGTTCACACTGGTTGTCCTCCCCACCCCTAGGACTTGAACCCAGGGGCATGTGGCCTGCATCCTTCAGAGGCCATTGACCTAACCACTGCTTGCCTGAATCCCTTTCTCTGGGCACTCAGGAGGATTCCTGTTCAGGAATAAGGCGCTTGCATCATCCCGCACTGCCTAGGGCGCAGTGGGAGGGAGGGAGCCCCACATCTGGTGTAACTTTGGGCCCAGGGAGTTCCCCAGTGAAGGGGCTGCTCTGTGTTCCAGGCCAGAGCCTGAACAACAGCCAAGGTTATTACTAAGGTCATTCCTTCGTGCTCCACACTCATGACCTCATCTGCGGTCACATTCTCTGCCATGTGGTTCCAAAGGAATTTGGAGCTGGACAGGGAGAAAGCCTCTGGGTGTTCTGGGCCAGGCTGACCCTGGTGTTCACTGGAGGCCACAGGCCAGCACTTTGGCTGCCTCCTCCTCCTCCTTTCTTTTTAAATTGCAATAGCTTTGATTTTGCACTTTAAAATAAACTCATATGTGTAGGTTTCCCCATTCCGCAGATACATGTCAGCACACCCTGCGCTCTACCACATCACCAGGTATCCTCAGCATAATCCAGTGGGCTCCCCACCACTTATCCCCCTACCCCCTATGTCTGTCCCATTTCTTTCTGGTAACCTCAGTTCTTTTGCAAGTGTCCCAGGGTTGATTTTGTTTCATCTGTTCCTTTGTTTTGTCTATTCACATTCCACCTAGGAGTGAGGTCATCTGGAATCTATGTTTCTTCTTTTGACTTACTTCACTCAGCATCATCCCCTCTAGTTCCATCCATGTTGATTCAAATGACAAGATTTCGTCTCTCCTAAGGGCTGTGTAGTAGTCCATTGTGTATATAGGCCACATCTTCTTGATCCATTCATCTGACTCAGTTTCCCATTCTTAGTTATTATGATAGGGCTTCAGCTGCCTTCTTAACAGAGAGTGCTGGCTTCCCTATGAGACGAGGCAGAGAGTCAGAGGAGCAGCAGGTCAGCCCTTCCCTTTGCTGGGGTCCAGGGTGGCTATGAGCACTCTGGTCTAGAGCCAAGCCAACATGGGCTTGAATACTAGCTCTGCCTTTTCCCCTATGAACTTCCCCTTTATGAACCTCAGTCTCCCCATCTGTAAAATGGGCATGTTGGTAGTGTTCACTCTATGGGGGTGTTGTTGTGAAGGCTAGATACGAGAAAGAATGTATGAAGGGTTAGCCAGGGCCTGGCTCAGAGCGAGGACTCAGCAGCTACCTGCCTGGTCACTTCAGGCTCAGGTCGTAGCCCCATGCTGGCAGGGGTTGTGCCTCGGTGTGCTCTGGGTGTGGGGCATGAACAGAGGCCTGGGTGGTGTGTGAAACTAAATTGCCATGTGGGAATCTCCAAACATGTCCTTCCTTGTGTATCCCCCCTTTCCTTCCTGCCCTGTGTGAGTCTTCCCTGAATGTGGGGGAAGCCAAGATTGCAGACTCTCACCTGAGAATACTCCTTTGCGATGGAGGGATGCCTTTGGAGCCTCTCATTCTAAGGCTGAGGTGAATAATCTCCTATAGCCTGGGCCACAAAGAGAAACTCAGGCATCCCTGAAAAAGTTTGGGGTCCTGTAAGATGCTGGACCAGCTAAACATCTTATCCTGAGTTTGCCTCACATCCACTTGGGATCTTTTGAGTCAGTTGCATCAGCCTCTCCCTTCACCACCACTCCCAACCCTGCCCAGGTGCCTGCCGCTGTGGCTCTGCCTCCCACAGCCTTGCCTTCTCCCTGCTGCACCCCTGCCCCAGGCCTGGTCCCTGAACTCTTCCCACCTCTGCTGCAGTTCTCTCCCCATTCCCTTGGTTTCCCCTCCAGCTCCTCCTGGGGATGCTCCAGGCCACACCCCTGACTTAGCCGCTGAGGAGCTTCTCGTACGCTCCTCTGGGGCACTTCAACTGTAATTAGGTTATTAATTGGATAATTACAGATTTCAAGTCTGCCCCTCTCCCCACTCCCTTATGTTCCGCTTGAGGACAGGGATACTACAGGGTGGAATCTGGCCACTTCCCTTTACACTGGTGTAAAATGAGGCTCAGAGAGGTTAAGTGCTTGTCAAAGGTCACACAGCCTGTAAGTGAGAAGAAAAGGAAGGGCTAGGAGGGTCTCCTGGTGTTTGGTCCAGGATATGAGGCAGGGGAGTGACATGAGCCAAGGCTCAGCAGTGTGCAGTGCTGGGGCGTGTGAATGTTGATGTGGGCACTACTGAGTGTGCAAAGGTTGATGTGTCAGTGCTGCGTGTGCCAATGCCGGGGTATGTGGGAACCACTCCCTTGACACGCCAGCCTCATTTTCCTTCCTAAAGACCTCAGACCCCTGTTCTCCCCCAGCTCAGAGATTTGGCTGCGGCCCAGAGGCCATTTGAGGACTGTTTGAAACATCTAGTTCTTAATGCTGCCTTCCTTCCTGTCCGTGCAGAAAGGACGGGAGGGACACTGCCAGGCACCCCCTCTGGGAGGCCCCCAGAGGCAGGGACTGCGGATGTCCCCTTGCTCTGTGGGCGAGGCCTGGAATGGGACAGTGAGGAGCCAGGCCTGCCCTGAGTGAGTATCAGTCTCTGGGCATCGCCTCACCCCCAGCACACACGCGTGCATGCACACACACACACCCCTGCCCCTAGAGGGAGGGTCTGTGCCTCACATGTGGAGCTGTGCAAATCGACTTGAGGGTTCAGATGGGACTCGAACCCTGGTTGTGCCACTTAACCCCGTGGGTCACCAGGAGCATTCAAACTCCGTGCCCGCTGGAGCAGGGCTCTGTGTGGCAAGGCTGTGTGCCTTGTTGGGCACCCCGGACCCGGAGTTGACCTCAACTCTCCCACAAATTAGAGCCCAGCTTCCACTTAAGGAGCCTATGCTGGATTGGGAGGCGGGAGCTCAAGACAGTAGGGTTGCCCCGCAGAGCCTTTGGGCTCCTGTACCCTGCTGCTGCACTCACAGTCTTTGCTTTTGAGCTGGGAGCAAGTGCAGCCCTGTGGAGCCTTCTGGCTCCTTTGGGGTCCAAATACGATGAGCTCATCTGGAGCCGTGACAGACCCCTGGGGGATGGGCAGAAGGGACAGCAGATGGCAGCCCTAGCCTCTCGGGGAAGCTGGCATTCTGGCCACCCTGAGGGTCAGCCCTTCCGGACTAGGGTGAGTGGCCCGGGCCAGAGCCAGGGTGGCAGATGGGCAGGCAGCCTGGGCTTCGGCCTGAGGGAGGGACCCTGGTGGCCAGGGTGGTGTGGGAGAAGGCAGGCCAGGGAGAGGCTCCCATTCCTCTGGGGGGTGGGTGCTGCCTGCAGAGCCACAGTTCTGGTCCCTCAGCTCAGCTCTGTCATTCTTCCTGGGTCTGTTGCCCAATAGCTGGCCGGATCCCTGGAACCTGGGGAGCAGTGAATAAAGATGTGGGTAAGGCTTGGGATGCACTCTGGGCGTTGGTGAGCTGGGATCTGAGGCCCACTATGGGATACACAGCCTCCACACACATTAGCCTCACGGAATCAAAGAATTTGAGTTCGAGACAGTAGCATTGACCTGAAGCAGTTTGCTGCTGGGGTGTGAAACGGCTGGTAATCTTCCCATCTGAGGATCCCTTTATTCATTCAGCAGCTGTTTCTTGAGCTGTTCCTTTTTGTTTATTTTGTTTTTATAAGGAAAATTGAAGGCAGGAATGAAGGTGAGCAGGCAGGCAGGCAGGAAGAGACAAGAGGAAGAAGCATCTTTATTTCATTTTTATTTAGCTGTTCTCCTGCCCGGACCCGGGACTCAAACCCAGGGGTATGTGGCCTGCGCTCCTTTGGAGACGATTGACCTAACCACTGCTCCACCAGGGTACACCCTGAGCTGTTTCTTTGTGTGTCAGTCTCTGCCCTCCTGAAGCTCTCAATCTAGTGGTAAAGAACAACATTCCACAAGCAGACAGACCAGTAAGTAGACTGGTTAGTATCACCAGTAAGCCTGCAACGCATTCTCAGAATGGGATGGCTTGAGATGGATGCAGTGGACCTTGGGTCTGGAAGGTTTCTTTGAGGAGGTGGCATGTCAGTGGAGGCTTCAGGCAGGAGGGCGAGACGGCAGTGCAGAGATGCAGGGCAGGGAGTTGCAGAAAAGGGGCGGGAGGTAAGGAGGCTTGAGCAGGACAGGCGAGGTGACTTCTGGTTGCTGAGAGGCGGCTGAGTGTAGAAAAGGTATGAGGGAGATGAAGACAGACAGTTGGCAGGGGCCAGGCCTTTGTTTTGCTTTCATGTCAGCTGCTTTACATACAGTAAAATGAACTTTGATAAATGCCTGCAATTCTGTAACCACCAACACAGTCAAGATCAGATCAGGTCCACTGCCCCCACCAATTCCCTGCACCCATGGTAGTGAGTTCCTCTCTCTCCAGTCCTGACACCCACTGGTCTGTTTTCTGCCCCCGTCATCTGGCCTTTTCCAGAATGCCGTGTGGATGGGTCATGTAGCAGTCAGCTCCCTTCACTTACAAGTGCAGGGGGGCTCCATCTGCACGGCTGCAGGTGCTAACAATGCCTTTTCACTGCCAAGTAGAACTCATTCATTACTGAGGATGTTCTTCCGTTTATTACCATTTGGGGGACATTTGGAGTCCCCGTGTTTTAGTAATCATTGGAGGGTTTTAAACAGAGCATTAATGTGTTTTTAAAATAATTACTCCTGGTGCGCCTTGGAGGAGCAGTGGTTAGGTCAGCCACCTTCGGCCGATACCGTCCACGTGCATCTCAAGGACCCTGGTTTGCACCCCCAGGCCAGGAGTAGGAACAACCAAGATGAACAACGAAATAAATATAAATACAAGTGCTCCTCCCTCTTGTCTCTTCCTGCCTGCCTTCCTGTGCTCACCTTCATTCCTGCCTTCATCTTTCCTCAAAAAAAAAAAAAAGTATTAAAAAAGTTACTCCACATACTTAGTGAAAATGAATTAGTGGGGAGCAAACTGGCCGGCATGAGGATTAAATCCAATAATGTGTGATGAGTATGGCCCACTCAGCAATTGTTCAATCAGAGGACTGTGCTCTGGGTAGCCAGGAAGGCTTTTTGGTGGAGGTGGCATTTTAGGTGGAGCAGCAGAGAGGTGGGAGACAGGTACAAAGAGGAAGGCAGTTCAGGTGATGCAAGTCCTAGGCCTTGGTTGCTGGATGGGCTGAGATGCGGCCTCCCACACCTGACCAAGAGGAGTGCATCAGGGTTTCCATAACGTGGTCAGGGCTCCACAGGAGTGCTAGGTGAACAGGTACCTCCGAGGCCCACCTTAGGAGACTGACGCTTGACTAGGCCATAGCCAGGGGACCTCTACTCTGAACATTCTTCCTTGGTGGCTGGTAAGAGGTGTCCTTCTGCTTTCAGGAACTCCTGTCCCTCCGAGTCCCTCTCTGTCCTCTCAGGGCCGGCTGGGAACTGTTGCTGGGTTCTGACAGTTCACTGGCACCTGCTGTGTTTCTGCAGAGGGACCCCCTGCACTTCCGGCCCCCCAGGACAGGAGACCTTCTCACCGTCCATCCTGCAGACCAGCCCTGTCAGACCTAGCCGTCTGGGGCCACCTGCAAGTGTCCAGAGAGCTCTGTCTAAGCCTCCCCTCTGTCTCGCCATGCAGAGACGAGTGATCTTACGTGTGTGGTTTCCTGGAGAAAGCATTCTTTCTTGGAGCATTTGAAACGTGACTTGAAAGCGGAGCTCTCTGCCCTAGTGGTGGAGAGCGAGGGAGTAACGCAGACCCCGCAGACAGCGTGGCTCCGGAGAGAACAGAGGCTCTGTCTGATGTGCCCGGGACCGCATTAGCTCTCTGCTGAGACCGATGCTCCGAATAATGTTTTTAAGGCTTTAAACTAAAACATAGGGGCTCATCCTTGTGGCTTGGGGCTGAGTTCCTGGTCTGTGAACCACAAAACCGTTAAAGGCCAAGGACCTGGGTTCAAGATCCAGGGTTGAAAAGCCAAAATTGAACAACTAAATAAAGTTGTTTCTTTCTTCCTTACTTAAGTGCTTCTGCCATCTCTCCCTTCCTTCCTCTCAACAATTCTTTTAAGTTAAATTAAATATAAAGAAATTAAATAGATTAAAAGACAGTTATCACAATCTCTTTTAAACAATCATATAATAATCGGTGTTTATTAACTCAGGATTTGGTGACAGTTCTCTTAACTGTGATTACAAAGGACTGATGAGTGTAAACAATATTTTGACATTTCCGCAACAATTGTTATGTGATATAAAAGTAGCTGGTTCCTTTCGGTGGCAAAGACACAGGTATACTCATTTAAACCTGGTTTGTCCAGATTAGAAGGAAGTACTCAATTATTAGAGTTTAGTGAAAGTAAAGATGTGATTTTCCCCTTCCTGTCCAAGTTCATGAACTCCCTGAATTCTGTTGCCGATGAAGGAGTCTGAAGTCCACGGTCAGAGTCTAGCCGGGAGGGCTCTCTGTGTGACCGTGGGCATGGCCCACCACCCCTGGGCATCTGTCCTGCTTTGTCTAGAGCAGGGGTGGTGATTCCTGCCCTGCTGTCTGTGGGGCTGTGTGAGGACCCCGAAGATGATTCAGATGGAATATCTCTGTAACTGCGAAGCTCTGTGTTGCCATGCAAGTCTTGCTATTATTAGCAGTAGTGTGAGCTCATGTTTGGCCTTCCAGCGCCGCATGGACCAAGAGACTTTTCCTGGCCAATTCCCCCAGGATTCCTGGGAACCGATCCATCTCGGGAGCGGGTCTGCCTCTGAGAGGCAGCTTCCTGCAGACTGACCTCGCGGGTTATGGGGCTGCAGTGGACAGAGATGTGCATTGTGAGCAGGGAGCGGATAGGTGAGCAGGAGCTTCCCTGAGTACACAGACCCTGCCCATCCTCCTGGGGTGCCATGGGGGTCTGAGACCAGCCCTGGAGCTGCTCAGGCTGCCCCCTGACTTTGCAGCTGAATGAGGGTTGGGATCAGGACAGCTAATCTGCCTCTGGCTGTGGAGAAAGACAGGACAGAAGCCATGCTCATTCTTTCTTTCGCTCATCCACTGTAGTCTGTGCTGGAGGCTTCTGTGCCACATCCTGTCCTGAACAGTGCTGGGACCAGACAGAATCAGACCCAGAACCTGCCCTCTAGGGGGAAGATACACTTGAAAATAGATAGATGCAAACTAAAATTAGTACAAAAGACAAATGGAGTTCAGTTTGGGGTTTGAATCAGGTTAGGGAAGGAAGGAATATTCTGGAAAGGTTAGATAATTAGGAGTTGATCCCACAAAGGCCATTCTAACAGAGAGAATCCCTGAGCAAATCTGGGCATAGAATACATAGTTAAGGTGCACTGGCCGTCACACCTGGTGGCCCAGCAGTCTAGTACACCCTGGGCACAGTCCACATAATCCCAAGGTCCCGGGTTCAAGATCCGGTGCCAGGGAGCACATGTGAACAACTAAAATAAATAACGTGCTTCTTCCTTCTCTCTTTCTGCCTGCCTGCCTGCCTACTTGCCCTCATTCCTGCCTGCACCTTTCTTTTAAAAAAAAGATGTACTGGCTGATGGCTGATGGCACTCTTATGTGGAATTTAAAGAAGCAAAGCAAATGAACAGAAAAACCAAAACTAAAACTAACCCTTGGACCCGGACAACGGAACTGAGGGGGGATGGGCTGGGGAAATGGGAGTAAAGTAGTGGGCGCCCAGTGGACAGTAGTGGAGGACTGTTAGACATTTGGTGGAGAGCTTAATGCAATAACATGTTTGATGAGATGTGAACTTGCTCACCTAAAACATACATAGTGTTTTTAAGATAATGTTATCACAATCAGAACTATATTAAGCACCCTGGTGGAGCAGTGGTTAGATCAATTACCTCTGAAGGATGCAGACCACATACCCCCTGGGTTAGAGTCCTGGGCGGGGTCAGTCGGGGTGGGTGTTGGGGGGAAACGAACAACCACTGTGAACAACTAAACAAATTAAATTGAAGTGCTTTTTCCTTCTCTCTCTTCCTGCCTGTCTATCTACTCACCTTCATTCCTGCCTGCACCTTTAAAAAAAAAAAAGCTTCCTCTCTCCCTCCCTCCCTTCCTTTAAAAATGATTTTTCTATTGGTGAAAGTAAAATGTGATCACTGTTCGAAAATACAGAAAACGTAAACCACACCTGATTCCTGCACCTGGTCTGGAATCACCGTGGTTCTCAAAGTGCGGTCCTTGTGCCAGCAGAACAAGCATCACTGGGGAGCGCGTCAGAAACGCCCCCTCCCCAACCAAGACCCTCTGCACCAGAAACTCTGCGATGGGCTAAGTGACTAGTGCAGAACGTTTCTTTCCCGTTCTTTTGCCTAAAACTCTGCTCGTGTGTCCCCAGCCCAGGGCCTGACAGAGCCAGGACTCAGCAGGCAGCTGTGAAATACGTGCATGAGTGACTGATCTTTCTCACAGGCACAGCTGTCCCTTCAGGCCTGCCCGTCACCACAGCCAACTTGTGAAAGTGCAGGATGTCGCTTTCATGGCAGCTCCATCTCGCAGTGGTGGCCACCCGGGGGCCCAGGCCTCTCGGGGACTTGTCCCAGCTGCAGACAGAATGCGGGCCAGTCCCTCCTGGCACGGCCCCCGTGAGAGGGCAAGTCCACAAAGGCCGGCTTGTGGCCCACGTGGCTGGGTCTTCTGGGAGTGGGCAGAGGCTGTGAATGAGGGACTGAGCTGTGTGGGGAGGGAGTTGAGGGGGTGGCAGGGAAAGGGTCTCCTGGGACATGGGGAGGGCACTCT
The DNA here is from genome assembly GCA_004363575.1 of Solenodon paradoxus. Lineage (NCBI taxonomy): Eukaryota > Metazoa > Chordata > Mammalia > Eulipotyphla > Solenodontidae > Solenodon > Solenodon paradoxus. Next base: position 316,876 of record RJWH01000764.1, on the reverse strand, counting down.
GCTTTGCTCCAGAGGTCCTCAGACTTCTCTGAGCCTCTGACTCTCCTGCAGCAGCCGCGCCCGCCCACTGGTCAGGGAGCTGGTCCTGGTTGGGAATCCCTGGGGGATGGGAATGGGCTGGGGATTGGGTTTGGGGAGCTCCTTCAAAGACAGCTTAGGGACTTTGGGGTGTCTCTTATATCCACACAGGCTGGAGGGCAGGGGGAGGGACCAAAGGCTCCTGGACTCAGCAGGACTTGTGGCCACACAGCAAGGTTGTTGGTGTCCCCCACAAAATCAGTGGGGAGACCCCAAACCTCTTCCTCCAAAAGGCCAGGGTGCCTGCTCACCAGCGCCCCCCTCAGCGCCTGGGGGGCCTAATTCTCAAGCCCACAGTCAGAAAGGCTGGCATATAGAAGCTGGGAAAAGTGGGCATAGGGATGGAGAAAGTGCCCAGACAGCCCTTGTGACCCCGGACCCGTACACCTTTTTTTTTTTTTTTTTTTTTTTTTTTTTTAAGGGAAAGTACAGGCAGGAATCCAGGTGAGTAGGCCAACAGGCAGGAAGAGAAAGGAAGCATGTGAATTTTGTTTCACTTTAATTGTTCACAGTGATTGTTTCCCCCATCCCGACCTGGGACTGTAACCCAGGGGTATGTGGTCTATAACCTTCAGAGGCGTTGACCTCACTGCTGCTCCACCAGGGTGTTCAGTGCGTTTCTTATTGAGATAACATTGTCTTAAAACACTATAAAGTTTCAGGTGAGCAGGTTCACACCTCATCAAATATATGTTATTACACTGCACTCACCACCACATTTCTTTGTTTTTATTTAGTTGTTCATACTGATTCTTCCCCACCTGGACTTGGAACTCGGACGCAGGAGCATGTGGCTTGTGCTCCTTTGGACACCTTGACTCAACAGCTGCTCCACCGGGGCCCTGCAGAAGCATTTTTATTTATTTTTTTATTTCCCCCCCCCAGCCCCAGGTTGCTGGTTCAGGTCCTTGGGCTTTTCCCAAAGGTCCGCCCCCAGCTGTCTTGGCCATCTGAGCCAGACTATGCCTGAAAACTCAGTTATTTAAAAACTTGAAAAAATAAGTGATTCCCCAAAATGACTCCAGCGCTCTGCGGTCCTATGTTGACAGGTGTCGCCTCCCATGATCTAAATGTCCCATCTGTTACTGTATCTCAGCATCATGAACTTGAGTCCCCTGCATTTCCCCTTGACTCTTCCTGAATGTGGGGTCCCCTCAGACCCTTCCATCCCCCCTGCTCCCAGACCCTTTCTCTGACCCCAGAGAGAAGTGCAGTGCCAGTTAGCAAGGGGCCTGGCTGGGTGTGTTGACGGCTGAGCTGGGACCCAGCCAGCTGCCTGCGCTTCCGGAGTGCTGTTCTTTCGTGTTCCCCTAATCCGCCTGCTGAATGGCGTGTGGAAGCCTGCTTCCTCATTTCTCTAACTGGTGTGACCATTGGCGGCCCCACTTCCTCCTGTTCCACTTTTAGTTCTGTCCACTCGGCAGGCTGCTGGGTGTGCTGGGGCGGAGCTGGGGGATCAGCTCCTGGTGAAGTCACCAGCTCGGCAGCTAGTGCAGGCAGGAGCGTCCACTTGGGGTGCTCCTGAGCCCTGCCTAGGAGAGGCCGAGGTGGCAAGTGGGTTAACCCTGTCGGTTAGCAGTGGGCACAGGCCGGTATCTGCTGGGTGGGGGGAAGCAGCTAGCCGTCACTCTGCCTCTCCTGAGTTCAGAGCCGTTTGAGGACTAGTCCCAGCAGTCAGATGGAGGTGAACACCTCCGTGAACTGATCTGTAGCGGATCCTGGAGTCCACTGACCCCCCAGCCTCAGGGAGCACTGGATACCCCCAGTATCGGGAGTCACCCATTTTCTTTGGGGATAGGTAGGTTCGAGGGTTGGTGACCTGGCTATCCATATTGCGGCCTCTCGCCAGGGCCTGCAGAATGGGTTTCCTTGTTGGTTTGCTTGGATCCCCCTGCTGCTGCCCTCAGCGCTGTCCTTGGTGCTTTCTCTGGCTCCTTGGGGACACCTGTGGCGGGTCCTTCATCCCATGTAACTCAGTTTTTCCTTTCAGCACACAATCTTACTTAATCCTTTCAGTGAGACTAAAAACAATATTATTATTCCCCCTCGTGACCCAGTTTTCACTTTTCTAGTTAGACACAGTGATGATCCATTTCTTGGGCCGCGTTTCCCCACTGTGCCCCTTGCATGGACTCCAGTGATCATTTCACATGACTTGTTTACCTAAACAGACATGCACGCATTCGCTCGGGTACTGTTTGCTGGGAGCCTGTGAGGTGCTAGGCCCTGTGCCCGGTGTGGGGGACGCGGCAGCCCGATAGACGTGGGGCAGCTCTCCAGGCTGTCACAGTCTCTCTGCGGGACAAACTGTTAGATAGATGTGCTGATGGTGACAAAGGGGAAGCGAGGGACAGCTGAGAACTGGTGACAGGTGGCAGGAGCTGCGCTGAGGAAGTGATGTGTCCCCCCGCTGCCGACCCCTCCGTAAAACCCAAGCCCAGACTCTTTATTTGGCCATTGAAGGTCCTGGAGGGCTGCTTCTCCAGCCTCACCTCACCCTGGCCGCCTTAGCTGACACGCAGAGCTCCTGCCTACCTCCCAGCCTCTGTACACCCCGTCCCCTGTGCCCAGAATAATCTCCCCCTGGCTCTCTCTCCACATGGCTGCTCCTTCTTGCCCCAGCTCAAATGACCCCTTTACAGAGACAGCCTCCCTGACCATGTCCTCTAACATGCCACCTTCCCCCATCACTTACATGACCCAGGGTTTGCTTTTAAAAAGTGTTACTCTTCATAGCTCTTCACAGTATCTGAAATTTCAAGTATGTTGGTTTCTTGTGTGTTTCCTCAGTGAGACGTGGGGCTCTGTGCAGAAGATTCAGGGAAGCCCACATTAGTCTTGATCACAGGTGTCCCTCCTGCGTTTGGCAGAGGGCCTGGTATACAGTTGACACTCCTAAATGCTGTTGAATGAGCCTCTCTTGCTTACACAGTATATTATTTTCCTGTTGTTGTGGTAACAAATTGCACCAAATATCATGGATTAAAGCATCCACAAATTATCTTCTAATTCTGGAGGGCAGATGTCCGCAAATCAAGGTGTTGTCAGGGATACGTTTAGTGTGAAGGCTCGGGGGGAAGGATCTGCTCCCTTTTCCAGCTGCTAGGGCTGCTTGCCCCTTGGTTCATGACCCTTCTCCATCTTCAAAGCTCATCATGTTGCCTTCTCCCCCTTTGACCCCTTCTTATAAGGACCCCCGTGATTATACTGGCCCACAAAGATAACTCCAGATAATATCCCAATCTGGAGATCCTACATTTAATCACACCTTGCAAGATTCCTTTTGCCACAATATATGCCATGGCAGATTCCCAGACTCTGGGAATTAGGATGTGGTCATCCTCGGAGGGCTATTATTCAGCCTACCATTCCCAGCACCTTGGTACCTAGGACAGCGTTGAGCGCTGGACACTGCCCTGGAGCTCAGCCGCTGCCGGCCCCTTCCCTCTGCAGGATGAGATCGAAGAGCTGCGGGCAGAGATGCTGGAGATGCGTGATGTCTACATGGAAGAGGACGTGTACCAGTTGCAGGAGCTGCGGCAGCAGCTGGACCAGGCCAGCAAGACCTGCCGCATCCTGCAGTACCGGCTGCGCAAGGCCGAGCGCCGCAGCCTCCGCGCTGCCCAGACCGGCCAGGTAGACGGAGAGCTCATCCGTGGCCTGGAGCAGGACGTCAAGGTAAACCTGGGCCACCCTCCTGCAGAGATGTCCTTGTTGAGGGGTGGGACCACGAGCCCAAGTGGGGTGCGAGGCTGCCACATCTCTCTGTGTGTCCTTGGACAAGTTACATCACTTCTCTGGGCCTCAGTCTCCTCACCTGTAAAATGGGGCTCCCTGGTGAACTGACAGGCTTTCTCTCAGATGTCCCTGTGTTACCATGTATTAGTCCCACTGTTTGAGTGTCAGTCAAACACTGGGTGCCTGGTGCTGGGCTCTGAGTTGTCTCGGCGCAGCTCCATGGGTGCCATGGAGGTTTCTGTATGGTGCTGACGGGGAATGGCAGAGGCCTGGAGGGAGGTCGGCTGGTTTACCTCTTGGCGCCACTATGCCCTAATTTATGATTTTGAGCAAGTCACCTCAGTTTCAGTTTCCTCATCTGTAAAATGGAAGTGACTGCAGCTCCCGCCGTTCAGGGCTCTAGGATGGCTTAAAAGAGATACTGTAGGTAAAATGTCACTGTAAGCATTAAAGTGTTGCCACCCCTCTGGGGGTATTAATCGGGTAAAAGGGAGAAATTACATAGTGAAGGATAAAATTAGACTTTTAGTGATGAACTTGATGTAGCATGTACAGATGTGATTTATAGCGATGCATACTTAAAACCTATATAATGTAATAATACAATGTTTCAATAAAGAGTTGTTTTGAAAGGTACCCATATTATTCCCGTTTTCCCGAGGGAAATGGAGTTCAGAAAGGAAGGGCTGGTTGAGGGTCACGTGGCAGGGCGTAGCTTCAGAACCCTAGCTCTTCAGCCTGGTGTAGCCCGGTCGATCTCTACCTCAGGAAGCAGGGGAGGGGTGCGTGGCTGCTGGCAGGTGGGACCTGCAGAGAAAAGTCCACTCTGAAGGTCCATTCTGCCTGCCTCTGTCAGCCCTGGTCTGGGGGCCGGCAACTTGGCGGGGACCCAGGCCCTGTTCCTGCTCATCCAGCTCATCTAGTATGATGGGGGGAGGTGGGAGCTGGGCCTGGAGTACCTTGCACAGCCTGGAGCCCTCAGGGGTCTTCCTGCAGGGTGGCTTCTGAGCTGAGACCTGAGGGAGAAGGAGGCATGTGGGAGGAAGGTGGCTCCTGTCTGTGTTGGGGCGCAGCGGTACCCGCCAGCCCCATGCAGGCTTGTGTGGGTTGTCCTGAATGTACACAGTGGATTATAGGTCTGTTGTACAGATGAGGAAACTGAGTCCAGAGCGGTGATGTCTCCAAGTTCAAACTGCACATCTGTCCGAACAGCAGCTCCCAGAATACATGGTTACACCAATTCTAATCGCTGGATTTGGGGGCTGTGGGGTGAGGAAGAGCCCTGGAAGTTTGGGCCCAGATAGTTGGATTTCTGGCAGGCGCACAGAAAAATCAGCATTGGAGAGATGAGGAAGGAGGTATGGAGAGTGCCTGGGGCCTGGAGATGCTTGGCTGGATCCAGTTGCCAGCACGGGAGGGAGGGTGAGAGAGCCAAGAGCAGCTGGGGTGGGTGTGTTTGTGCATGTGTGTTCGTGTGTGTGTGTGTGTGTGTGTGTTCATTTGTGCCCCTCCCCCCCTGCAGACTCTGGGCGGAAGGGATGGGCCCCTTCTGTTGGGATTTGAACTAGCCAATCAGCATCAACCTTACCCCTCCCTCCCTCCTCTCCCAGCCCCTGCAGCTGGAGCGCTGAGCTCATCCAGACCGCCTGAGCTGGAGGCCCCTTGTGCTGGGGATGTTCAGGGAACTTTGGGAGGTTCTGGCATCACCTAGATTTGGGGGGGAGGTTGCTGGGAGCTGCCTAGCAGGGAATCCCTAAGGATTCCTGCACATACACTCTGCCAGCTCCTTGGCCTGTCCCCACCTCTTGGGCCTTCATGTTCGCCTTCTGGTAAATACAAGCCTCCGGACCTTCAGGGCTCTTGTATTTCCTTCGGTTTTATCCAGAAGCTAGTTTATTGGCGATGCCGTGAATGAAACTTTAGGCCTTGGATCCCCGTCTCCAGACTCTTGCACTCTGATGATCCTCACCATTGTCAGGACCCACAGAATCTCAGTGGGACCATTGCCCAACAGGAGAGCAGGGACAGGGGACAGACACCTGTTCTGCCCCTTGCTGGTTATGTGGCCTTGGGTAAGCTCCTTCACGCCTCTGAGGCTCCAGTCCCCATATGGAAAATGGAGAGTAAACCAGTCCCTACATGTAGAGATTTTTGTGGGTATGAAATGAAAGATTCCAACAAACAGACCACTGAGACCAAGCCTGGCACAGGAGGCTGACCCAGCAAATGAGCCAGTGTTGGCTGTGGTGTATGTTCAAGCGGAGAACTCTAAGGCATTGGTAGGACTAGTGACTGGGGCAAAGGCAGGGAAGGGAGGCCAGAGTCTCAGCCCTTTCAGAGCTTATCACCTGGAGCGCTTGTTCATAATGCAGATTCCTGGAATCTGTCCTTAAGGATTGGGATCTCAGATATAAATTCCCAGGGATTCCCATGAGAAACACCAGGACACATCAATATGTTTCCTTTCTTAGAAACGTGTTGCTGGAGGCACACCCTGTTGGAGTAGTGGTGTGGCCAGCTGCCTTCAGCTGGTGTGCTCCACATACATCCCAAAGAACCGGATTTGCATCCCAGGGCTGGGGGTTGGGGGACTGGGGATGGGGTGGGGGTGGGGGGCACCCAAGACGAACAAATAAACTAAATAAAAAATAAGTAAAGTGCTTCTTTCTCTTCCTGCCTGCCTCTGCTTGCCCCATTCCTGCCTGCACCTTGCCTTTAAAAAAAAAAAAGACACATACTGCTGGAGAAGAAGTTCTTCCTTTGGGTTCAATCTGTGAGTGACCCAGGCAGGTTACCTTCCTTCTTTGAGCCTCAGTTTTGTCAACTGTAAAATGGGAGTGATATTCCCATCCTCCCGGGGGTGCTGAGTTTAGTGAGGGCTCAGGGTGATGGGACACCACTGAGAGCACTCCGGGCAGCGGGACTGTGAGCAGCCTGAAGGCTGCTGGTTACATTTGGCAGAAGCCAGACCCAGCACTGTAAACAGTGACCTCATAGCTGGGCACATTTGTTTGTGCTTTGAGGATTTGTCTTGGGCTCCTGAAGCTGTAGCTGCTTCGCCTCCTAGAATGTCTCAGTCTCCCTACCTTGGGAGTACTTGGGAGGGTCCTGAGGATCAGATGAGACTGAGGGGCAGGGCCCCGTGAGCACCTGTGAGCTCACTGATGGGCTTATTATTAATACTTTTATTGTTGATATTAATGCAGGACGTCTTCAAGCTTCAGGCCGACTGCAGAGTCAAGCTGAGAGAGCAAGACTCTCAAGTTTAACTCATCTGATTTCAAATCTTGGTTCTGTAACTTCTTAACTGTGTGACCTTGGACAAGTATGACCTTCCTTTCAGAGCCTCAGAATGAGGATAAATAAACAAAACCCTTCCTGAGGGGACAGATAAGAGGCCTGTGGTGAGAGCTCAGGAAGTGACACGTTAGCTTTCTTTACCTGGGAGCCCTGAGGGAGCCAGGGCCACTGAGGGTCAGGTGGGGGAGGAACTGGCCAGGCCCCAAGGTTCCTGCCTTCCAGGCTGGCATCCTTTTTACTGGCTGAGCCTCCACCACTGGGCCCTGTGGGGATCTGAGAGTGAGGGTTCTTTGGTTGAAGTTAGAATCCTGTAGGGTACCTGGGCTTGGGCTTCCTTGACAGAGCAGCCCTCAGGTATGGGATGTAATGGGGAAGGAGATTCCTTAGAAAATGGGCAGAAGGGGGCTGGGGACTCATGGAAAGGATGAAATTCAGAGTCACTCAGGAATCCAAGATCAAGGCCATGGTGGGGATGGAGCAATCTCCCAGGTAGAGAGGAACTGACCCAGGTGGCAAAGTTGGGAGAGGAAACTGATCCCCAGCACACTGCTCCCTCACCTGAACAGGGACACAGTTCTCCTTGGATAATAGATGGGGTGGACAGTTGGGGGAGGATCCCAGGGAAACTGGGGCAGGTGCAGTTCCCTGTATTCAGTTATTCATGTCTTCTTCTTGCCTTTTCACCTGTTGGAATCTTGGATTTTTTTGTTCATCCAAAAATCACTTGGTAGGCATGAGTGTGTCCCAGACTCTGCACTGGTACAGAAGCGTGAAGGAGCCCAGGCCTTTATCTCTGTGCCCCACCACCCCTGCCTCCAGGCCTGAACAGGATAAACGAATGAATGAATGAAATATTGACTAGAACAGGAGCTCACTGGGTGACCTAACAGCCCCAAACTTGGGACCATAGTCAGGAGCCCGGGGACTAAGCACCAACAAAAATTCTAACACCAAAAGCAAGAATGTGGTTGTGGGTTATTGGGCCAAGGCAGATGACATTAGAGCATGGAGGTGAAGAACAGTTTCTTAGAAATTACCGTAGGTATGTCCTGGTGGCCTCGCAGGTAAGGCCACTGGACGTATTCCACAGAGATCCCAAGGACCCAGGTTCAAGACTCAGGGCCAGGGGAACAACCAAGATGAGCAGCTAGATAAAATAAATAAATGCTGCTTCCTCCTCTCTCTTCCTGCCTGCCTGCTCGCCTTCATCCCTGCCCGCACCTTTCCTTTAAAAAAAAATAAAAAACGTGTTTCGAGCACCTCCTGTGTCCCGCCCACTCACCCAAGCACTGCGTTGTCTGTCCCTCGCAGCAGCCCTTGAGCAGATGACCAAGCTGAGACTGCCAACGGTTAGGTAGCTTGATCCTGGTCACATGCACACTAAGTGCTCAATCCGGCGTAAATCTGGTTTGCCCAGCTGCAGAGTCCTGATAGGGAGGGGTTCCTCGCCCCACTTTATGGATGAGAAAGTTTGGTGGCCCAGAGAGGCCGTGGGAGTAGGCTCGTGGCACTGTCCCAGAGCTCTTCAGGGACAGTGAGAGGCAGTGGGGAACCAGGGGTAGGAGAGGTGGCGCTGAATTTCCTTTCTGATGGTTGTTTTTCCTGGCCTGCCTTGTACAGTGCCAAGGGGTCTGTGCCGAGCTGGGCTTGGGCCCAGGCCAAGGGCAGCGCCAGGGAGGGCCCTCTTCCCTTCCGGCAGGAGGAGGTGCCATGGTCATTTTCGAAACTGGCAGGTCCGGGCGCTGGGCTGTCTGCCTCGCACATACATACATCTCTGGCAGAACCCTTGAGTACCCTCGTGGGGCCTTGGTTGCCCAGGCCCCTCAGCCAAATGCCTGGGGCTCCCCTTAGCCCGACCCCACCCCTTATTTTGTGTGGCCCTGAGCAGGTGACTTAGACTATGAGACTTTGTTTCCGTGCCAGTGAAATGGAGACAGAGTTGGGTGAACAAATGTGGCATATGGTAGGTACTGAGGAGTGCTGGTGCCAGCCCACCCCGCGATGGACTCTAGTAGTGATGTACCCGTTCAGAAGGGCCTTACTCGTCCCCTGAACCCCCTTTCCAGGCTTTTCACTCCCGGCCGGCTGGCCAGAGACAGGAAGGAGGGAGGGTGTCCTGGAGAAAACTGGGGTGTCGTTGCTGCAGAGCCCTGGAGCCGGGGTCGGAGCTTGTGTCTGTTAGCTCCTTTCTGTAGGGACACCTTGGACGCCTGCCCAGCCTTTGTCCTTTGGGGCATGTTTTATATCCCGGACAATTGGAAACAAGCCTCAGGGTCACGTTGTGACCTCCAGCAAGTCATGCCCACTCTGGGCTTTCAGCTGTGGCAGCAGCAGCCACCTCTCACCCACACTCACTATGCGGGCACAGGGCCCACTTTCTCGGGCAGTTGCTGATGTAGCCCTCCTGTCAAGTGGTGAGGGCGACCCTTTCGTTGTTGCGCCCATTTTATAAGTAGGGAAACTGAGGCATAGTGGGGAAATGATTTTCCAGGATCACATGCTGGTCACAGGTGAGAGGGACTTCAAATGCATCCAGCTCAGTCATCCTGCTCTGGGTTTTCACTCCAGCTCGCTTTTTTAATTTTTATTTTTTAAGAGAGTTGCAGGCAGGAATAAAGGCGAGCAGTGGCAGGAGGAAGAGAGAGGAGGAATAAGCACTTTATTTTATTTTGTTTAGTTGTTTACCTTAGTTGTTTCCCCTGGCTCAGGTCTTGAACCTGGGACCTTGGGATGTATGTGGACTATATCATAACAGATTGACCGACTAGGCCACCAGGGCATGCCTATCCAGCTCACTTTATATTTATTTATTTATTTTTCTTAACGTTAATTTATTTCCTTTGAAGAGACAAGATCTCCAATAACATTTGATTCGTTCAAGGTGCTTGGGAGCATTAAATATGCAATAGAAACTAGGAAATAGAATGGAGATTATCAAATAAGCTGTCAGGGCAGCAGTAGAATTCCACTCTTGTAAGAAAAGAGTGGCCAATCAATGCACTGTTGCTTTCATTTAATATACAGGAAATAATGTGAGTGAGTGATGTATAGCCAATGATTATTTTCTACAATTACCCAAAGTTCTGATGAAGATTGCATCCAGCTCACTTTTAAAATGAGCTGCTGGGTAAGAGGGTGGCTGGGAGAGACCTTGAAAGCATTAAAGACACACACACGTGTACACACACACACACACACACACACACACTCCCCCGTAGGGACTTTCCAGCCTTCTGGGGTCTGTAGTGTGATGTAGCCATCAATGGGAACACGAGTCCTGGCTGTGTGACCCTTGATGAAATACTTGATCTCTCTGTGCCTCGATTTTTCTCATCTGCTAAATGGGGGCGATGAGAGCCCCTGCCTGCACAGGGTTTCTTCTGCAGCTGTGGTGGGCTGGTCCCAGCTTGTTCACACCCGGCTCTTCACCTGCCCTTCTCAGGTCTCCAAGGACATCTCCGTGCGGCTGCATAAGGAGCTGGAGGTGGTGGAGAAGAAACGCGCCCGCCTGGAGGAAGAGAACGAGGAGCTTCGGCAGAGACTTATTGAGACTGAGCTGGCCAAGCAGGTGCTGCAGGTGGAGCTGGAGCGGCCGAGAGAGGTGAGGACCTGTCCATCTATCTGGAGGGCGGGGCCCGGCCTGAGGGCGGGGCAGGTGCAGCTCCATCCACCAGTATCTCCGAACCTCTCTCTGCCCAGTTTGCTTTCCCTGGCAGAGCTGTTTAGTCACTCATCCTCCCAGCATACATTCCTGAGTGCCGACTGTGTACACTGTGTGCTGATCACTAAAGACCATGGTGGACGAAAAACACCTGGTTCCTGTCCTGAAGGAGCCTGAGCCCACAAGCCAGTGAAGTAGAAAGTCATCCCTCAGAGAGCCACAGCTGTGGGAGGATGGACTGAGAAAACAGCCTGGGGCCCGGCCCTCTGTGTCTCCATTCCCTCATCTATTGACCAGGACAGCAGTGCCCCACTCACCATGAGGACTAGCTGGCATAACGTGTGAAGTCAGTGCTGGGGCTGGCCATCTGGCCAGACTCCTGAAGGTCTGCTTATAGCAGTGCATCCACCTGGCGTGTCCTCTCTTCCTCCTGATGTGTTAGGTGCGCGGTGTGGTAGGCACCGGGCTAGACACTGTCTTAACAGTTTTCATGAAGATCGAATGAGTTTGTGATGATGCCAATTTTATAGATAAGAAAACAGCCCCTGAGGGAGGGAGAGAAGTCAGGGTCACACAGGGCCAAGTGGACTCTGCAGAATGCCTGTTGGAAAGTGGCCCTAGGTGGTGACACCTGTGGGGGTCAGATTCCAGGGGTCCGTGTTCTAGATGGCTGGTCGGCTTCTGGCCCCAGAGGCTCAGCTGCGCCTCAGTTGTCTGGCTGCTCCGAGGTATCCTAGGATCACGTGATGTTCTCGGGCACACTCCTCACCTTCTCCGAGGGCAGGCGCGTCAGCCTCCCTGGACTGAGACACCACCATCCCGAGGCTAGAGTAGTCAGTCCTTCAGCTGCCCTTCCCGCTGGCCTGGCGTGTCGGTGCACTGCTGCTGAGGGCTGCTGCACCCCACCCCGTTCCAGGGCTGGGTGGGGACCCCTCCCGCATGCAGCCTCCAAACCCCCATGACTGACCCATCACACAGGGCACCATCGTCACATATCTCATTGCTGCTACCTTGATAGTGAGAAGGGAAGACAGTTTCAGAAAGCAGCCTGGAGATTGGCCTGTTCCTGTTGTAAAAGAGAGGAAACAGAAGTCCAAAGAGGGACAGCTTGCCTGGACTCCCCAGCCTTTCCTCGGCAGATGTGCCCGAAAAACCTTGAAGTCACTTTCCCTAAGGCTCAGTTTTTGTCATCTGTGACATCAGGCTAACAACAGGACCCAGTTGATGAGGTTGTGTAGGGTCATTTGTCAGGCTGGGTAACCATTGTACACTGTGAAGACGTTAAAGAACAAAGTCGTATGGCACTTCCTCAAAGAGTGAAACAGAATTGCCACATGGGTATATACCCAAAGGAATTGAAAGCAGGAACACCTGCAGTTATTTGTGCCCCCAAGTTCACAGTAGCATCATTCACGGCAGCTGAAAGGTGTCAGCTCTCTGAGTGCCCATCCACAAAATAAGAGATGCACACAAATGTGGAGAGGCATACACGGGCTGTATTGGTCAGCCTTAAGGAATGAGATTCTGAGACATGCGACAGCTTGGATAAACCCCAGAGACAGAAAATAATCGAAATAAGCGAGTCACAGAAAGACAAATCCAGGCACCTCAGAGAAACTGTGGGTTCGGTTCCAGACTGCTGCAATAAAGGGAGTCACAAGAATTTTTGGTTTCCCAGTGCATAGCATGTAAAGTGCTGTTTACACTGTACGGTGGCCTCTGGAGGGTGCACTCGCATTATGTCTTTAAATATGATGCATAAACCTTAATTAACTGACACAGACATGCAGTGAGCACATGCTGTAGGAAAAACAGTGCCCGCAGACTTGCCCAAACCTGGGATTGCCACATGCCCTCAGGTTCTAAGATCGCAGGATCTTCATAGCACAATAAAATGAGGTATGCCTGCATTAGGATTCCATTTATCCGAGAAACTTGAAGCAGTCACATGCACTTAATGCCACTGAGTTATACACCTGAAATGGCTAAAATGGTAAAATTTAGGTTATATATACTTCAGCAAAATTTTTTAAAAAAAGAATAAGGTAGATGTATGTGTACTAACAGGGAGAAATGACTAAGAACACTGTCCATCAGGAAAAGAAATTTAAATAATTATATATATATATAATTGTGATGGTGCCACCCTGGTGGCTTAGTGGTTTAGCTCATGGGGCATAGTCCACATACAGCCTAAGATCTCTGGTTCAAGACCTCGGGCCCACAGAAACAAAACAACCAAGATGAACAACTAAATAAGATTAAGCAGTTCCTCCTCTCTCTTCCTGCCTGTACCTTTCTGTTAAAAAAAAAAAGGTCAGCTACAAAGCAAACTGGTTTTGAAGCATGTATTTATATGTGTGAATCTAGTAAAAGTCTAGAGGAAGACCTGTTGAACTGAGGAGTTAGAAATGATGCGAGTGGAATGGGGAATGAGTTTCTTTTTATTTATTTATTTTTTTGAAGAAAAGGTGCAGGCAGGAATAAAGGCTAGTAGGTAGGGAGAGGAGAAAGAAGCATTTTCTTTTCTTTTTTTTTTTTAATTATTCATCTTGGTTGCTCTTGGTGACCCCTGGACATGAACCCAGGTCTTGGGGTGTGCGTGCACTGCACACTTGACTGGAGGTAGTGAATTTAACCACTACCCCACCATGGAATGCCAAGGGAAAGAGATTTTGTTTTGTTTGTTATTTTTAAGGAAAGGTGTGGGCAGGAATGAAGGCTAGCAGACAGACATGCAGGAAGAAGGGAAGAAGCATCTTTTTTTGTTTTTATTTGTTGTTCACAGTGCTTGTCTCCCCCCCGGACCTGGAACTCAAACGCAGGCATGTGTGACCTGTGCACCTTTGGAGGCATTGACCTAACAGCTACTCCACCAGGGTGCACCAGGAATGAGTTTTGATTTTTACTCTCTATTAATACTGTAGTTTAGGGTTTTGGTTTGTTTAACAGTCAGAAAATATTTGGGTATTTGTTCTGAAATTGTACATGAAATTCAGCAAGTAAAGAGCCCTTTGTGAGGCTTAGCATACAGTAGGTGCTCAAGAAACACTGGTTCACCTCCCCTTTGAAGCGCGTGTCAGTGAGGCCCACGTAGCCCTCCGGACATGCCCTTGGTGTCCAGGATCTGGGCAAGGAGGCATGGCCCTGTTTGCTGACTGCCTGCTCCTTCCTCTCCCCCCTCCCTCCTCTCCATGGTTTCTATGGAGACAAGCGTCCCTTAGCAATTCTGCCAGAGCTGTTCCCTTTCCATCATTGAGCCCTGCCTTTGCCATCCTGACAGGTTGCTGTGGCGATGCTGTCACTGACTGGGAACCGGAGCCCCTGGCCTGAGCTGATTCGGTTGCCATGGAGATAGCTCCTCACTGGGGCGCTGGGGCAGGGGAGGGTGCACACCCCTCGTGCTCTGTGGTGGCACCATCGCTCAGCTGGGCTGCCGCTCAAGAATCATCACTCCAGGCTCCCCCTCGGCCAGTATTCCCCCTTCTTGCACTTTAGGCAGAAAGCCAGCATCCGCGGAGATGTGATTTATTACAGGACGGCCTGGTATCTGGGTGGCAGCTCCGTACCAGGCACCGCACCAAGCACTTTTCGCGCGGCCTCACGTTGTGAAATCCTCCCAACAGCCTCCCGTGTACGCAGTGTTATTGTCTCCATGTTATGGTTGGTGCTCTTTTCTTGGTCGTTTTGAAATTGTGATACAGTCCACATGCTCAGAAATTCCGTGTGCCTAACGTTGGGCAGCCATCACCATTACCTAATTCTAGAACATTTCCATTGCCCCCCCAGGAAAACCTGAACTGGGGAGCTGTCCATCTCTGTTTCCCCTCCCCTCCAGTCCCTGGCCACCACTAATCTGTTTTCTTTGTCTCTGGATTTGCCTATTCTAGAAATTTCGTACGAATGGAATTAGGTGATATGTGATCTTTTGTGACTGGCTTCTTTCACTGAGCATGATGTTTTCAAGGTTTATCCATCTTGCAGGAGGAATTAATCTTGCTTCCTTCTTGTGACGGAATCACAGTCCATTGTATGGATCACTCACCAGTCTGTGGACATTTGAGTTGTTCCACTCTTGGACTATGGGGACAAATGCTCCTCTGGACATTTGCTTATACGTGTTTGTGTGAACATGTTCACATTTCTCCTCAGTGCATACGAGGAGTAGAATTGCTGTGTATAATGGGACTGGTTTGAAGCACAGGTGGGGTTTTAACTCCCCAAGCCAAGCTGGCTCTCACCCTGCCCTGCCCTCCTTGTCCCAGGCAGGGGCCTTCCTAAGACCTGTAGTGTTTTCAGAACCTGTGCAGAGGCTGCTTGTTCCAGTAAGTCCCTCCTTCTCTGGCGCAGGCTGTTGCCTCGATTCTGCTCTGACCGGGTGGGAAGGGCGCTGACCACAGCTTCATGCTGCCTGAGTTCGAATCTTGGTTCTGCCAACTTGGTCATCGGATGCTGTCTGGCTATACGGTGTGTTAAGGGCAAATGCGAACGGGGGTCATACGAACCTGAGTTTGAACCCCGCTTTTGCCACTTAGCTGCAAATAACTGTCACCTTGGGCAAATGAAGTAATTGCTCCAGTGTTCAATCTGCTCATTTGTGAAATGGAATATGAATCCCTACTTCTCAGAGGTGTTCGTGACAATTGAGACAAATAGGTGAAGTGCTTCGCGTGGAAGACAGGGTTGGTGAATACTGATGATCCTATCACAATCACCACGTGGGCTGCAGGTAAAGAAGTATTTACTTCAGTTAAATGCTGTGTTTTGCTGTGTATGATGCGCACCCACGTTTTTGGCCCAAACTTCACGTCCGGCTCCACCTCTGGCCACGTCGGAGGTTTCCCTCACTTCTGCCTCTGCTTCTGAAGCTTTTCTTCCTGTGGCCTCCACCAGCTAATGACTCTGCAGCGGAGACCAGGGTCTCCTGGCAGCTCTCTGGCCTGCTCTTTAGCATATTTAATCACTTAGCTTAAAGCTCGTAGTGTACAAAAGCATTTCAACATTTCCAACTTTTTGTAAAATACCAGCTGGACGGCGTGCTCCCGCCTAAAGTGTGTGAAGTTCGACAAAAACAATCATCATAGTTCAGGGTGTTATTTGCATACAGATACTGTTACAGATTCCCAGAGTTACACTTGTAACTCATAAGAATAAATAAGATAATTGAAAACATTTATATAGATATGGAACTAATACTACACATGTATAAAGCGCACCCTTACTTTTCCCTCTCAAATGTGGGCAAAGAAAGAGCTCATTACTCAAGGCAGAAGGCGGTACGGCCCTGCTGCCTCTGTCAAGAGCCTCCATACCTAGCGGCCAGTGGCCCATGGAAGAAGCAGCTCCGTGCCTATAGCTGACAGTGTCTGTTCCGCGACTTCTGACTAGGGGCACATGTCTAAATCTCTGTTTCCTCCCCCACCACACAACCTCTGTGTCTGGTGGCTTCAGCTGCTCCGCAGGAAGAACGTCTCAGTCTTGGACATGTGTCCCCACCCCAGACCCCCTCTAGAGTAAATTTTGCACACGCAACATGGTCTGTGTTTTCATGCAACCTCTTCAATGTCCCCTCCAGATGTGGTGAAAATCTGGCTATTTTGGTGGAAGTTTTTTTTTTATTCCTTGAGGTTTGGTCTTTGTTTCCTGGCAGCCTGGAAGCACGGACGTTGGTCAAGGCAGGATACATTCCAGAGATGTGCCCAGGCAGCCTCTGTATGCAGGCTGGATGGGCAGGGACACGGTCCCCAGGGGACAAGGACAGAGAGGGCAAGGCTGGTGCTCCTACTAGGCCATCGGACCAAGGAGACTAAGAAGTCCCACCCTGGCTGCTCAGAAAGAAAAAAAAAAGAAAAAGTAATAAAAGCTCAGTGAAGCATAAACATCATTAGAAAAGCACATCAGTGCATGCCTCGCATACCTCTAAGGATGGATACATCAGACTGGTTATATTGGTTGCCTGGGGCAGGAGAGCCAGTGACTGTGTTCCTTTCACTGTATTCCTTTTTGTACTTTTTGAAGTTTGAACCATATGAATGTGTCATCCAAAAAATAATAGAAATGATAATAGCCACATAGACAATTAAAGAAGCCTCCCCCAACCATCTCCCTCACTTCTCGTCCTGACTCAACCTACCCTATGACTAGCAGTTTGTTTTGTATCTTTCTAGGCCTTTCTCCATGTTCAAACAATGTAAATTTCTCTCCATGCATTTCTTTTTCTTTTTTAAGAGTGAGGCAGGCAGGCAGGCAGGCAGGCAGGGAGAGGAGGAAGAAGCATTGGATGTATTTTGGTGGCTCCTGGGTCCCTGGGTCCTTAGGTTGCATATGGACTGCTCCCCAGGTGGGGGTTTAACACCTGAGAATCATCCTTTATGCATTAAATTTTTTTTTTCAAAAAGAGGGGATTATATTGTACGCACTTTCTGTAACAGACTGAATTATATAGCATGAACACAAACTGTTTTTTAAACAGTTGGGTGTTTTCGGTTTTCTTCTCACTAAGGTGCTTATTATAAAAATCAGAGATCACAGTTAAGTAAACATAGGAAGGAAAGAAAATCTAAAATCACACCATCTATTTCAGTATTTTAAACACAGAGCCACAGTCTTGAATGAGCCACAGCCAACCATCCATTGTGGTCTCCTTCAGGTTGGGGAGGAGCATGAATGGGGTGTAAAAGTGGGGGCTCCTACTTTATCAGTGGGGCTTAGTCCCTGCCCCCCAGGCCCTGGCCGTGGGTCTTGAACGTGGGTCCATAGTCTGTACTTTAGCTGCCTGAGCCACAAAGGGGGTAACGTGATACAGTTTTTGTGGGTTTTTTTGGTTTGTTTTTTCACTGTGAGGATGTATTTTTATACATTAACTAATTTTTAATAGTGTGTAAATATGAAAATTAAAAACTGATCTGGAGGCACACTCTGGTGATTCAGTGGATAAGTATGCTGCCTCTGGCAGGCATAGTCTACATACATCCCAAGGAACCAGGTTCCCCAGGGGGAACAACCAAGATGAACAACTAAATAAAAAAAAAATAATAAAAAACTTCTTCCTCCTTTCTTTTCCTGCCTGCCTGCTTGTCAACTCATCTTTATTCCTTCCTGCACCTTTCCTTTAAAAAGAAAACTCTCAAGGCCTATGTCTTCCTTTCACAAAAAAGAATGCATATAGGGAAGGTGTGAGTTCTCTGTATTCTCATTGTTAACAGCTTGGTGTGTGTTCTTTGGACTTTTCCCTACCCCATGCATGTGTGTGCACTTACACCTATACAGACACACACACATCTCTTTTTTATAGAAATGGTAACAGACTCTAGGTTTTTAAAAAACTGAAGGTTTATTGATACATAATTCACATACCATTCTGTCTTTTCAAAGTGTGCAGTTCAGTGGCTTTAAGACTGTTCAGAATTGTGCAAGCACCACTGCTCTCTAATTCCAGAACATTTTCATCGCCCCCAAAGAAACCCTGAGTCTATCAACAGTCCCTCCCTGTTTCTTCTTCCTCCCTGACACCACTCATCTACTTTCTGTCTTTGTGGATTTGCTTATTCTGGACGTTTATGTAAATGGAATCATAGACTCTGGCCTCTTCTGACTGGCTTCTTTCACATAGCATGATTTTTTCACAGTTCATGTTCATTGCTTATGTCAAAGCTTCGTTCCTTCTTAGGACCGAACAGTATTCCCTTCTGTGGCTATGCCACATTTTGTTTTCCTGTTCATTGGTTGGTGGACACTGGGTTGTAGGTTTTGTTTTGCAGGTTCCTTCTTTCCCTTAGTCGCCCTCTGTTCTTTGTAGTGGTTTTAGGCTTTATATCATCTCATTCCTTTATATGTACTGGCTTAGATCTCTCAGTGCCTGGGAAACCCCTGACTCCCCTACCTGTCACCTCACTTCCTCCCTTCAGGGAATCCACAGTCCCTAAAGAAGCTGTGGTCACCCAATCACGTCTGACTTTTATAGGTGTTACATGGAGTTTCAGGGAGAGGAAGGGCTTCACCCAGGATCAAAAACTCAGCGTTGTGGGCTTCCCAGAGTGCAGCTTCCATCAGAGGTTGCAGCCCCTCCCACCCAGTGGGTGCTAGGTAGACCCAGATCTGCAAACCTGACGTGACCACAGAGCCCCCACCTCACCACTTCACCTAGGGGGCTTCTTCTAAGCACCCTTTCCTGTGCCCCACTTGTGGGCCGGGGTCCTTTGTGATGGGACTTGTTTTGAGGCAGGCAGACCTACACCCCCATACCCATGTTCCCAACGCTTTTCTTACTGCTTTTGAAAGATCCCAGGTCAGCCCTTCTCCAATACTAGCTCTCTGTCTTCCTGCCTTATTTGCATTTCAAAAAGTCTCTTTAGGATTTGATGGAGCTTTAAGATAAAGGTAAGAGCCCATCTGGAGTTCACCTCCTTGACTTTGGTTCTAACCAAGCTTCACATTAGAATTGCCTGGGAAACCAAGTTGTTTTTTTTTTAAAGGAAAGGTGCCAGCAAAAGTGAAGGTGAGTAAGCAGTAAGAGAGAGGAGGAAGAATCATCTTTATTATTTTGTTGTTGATGTTGTCTCTTCGTGCATCCCCCATGCAAACCCTGGTCCTATGGCTGACCGTAGGTGGCAGACTCAGCTAGTACTCCACCTTGGGAAGCTATTTAAAGAGCCTGGGACCCATGTCTGGACCAATTATATCAGAATCTCTGTGTGTGTTTGGTGGCGGGGTGTGGGGGCCAGGGACCGGGACTTGAGCATCAGCATTTATGTTTCAGTTTCCCAGGTAATGCTGATGTGTGCCAGCTTAGGACCCACTGTGCTAGCTCCACACTGTCCCTTATCAAAGATGAAATTTTTTTTTTCTTCCAAGTCATTGGAACTAGATCAAGAACTATGCCAAAAACTGGTCCCTGATCAACTATGGATTTGCCTTCAGTAACCTGGGGACTTAGATTAGATCAAAGTCCCTCACCTTCAGGGATGAGGTGTGAGAAGTCATGCCTCAGAACATCTGGGAGCATTTTCCAGAAACACCTACTCACCTTGAAAAGTCCAAAGTAGCCTAAGTGTGGATTTATACACCACTAAGGTAAATCACCCGTCTCGTGGGAAGAAGTGATCACTGGAAGTATGCTTTTAACTAACTGATTTTTTTAAAAGTAATTTTGATTTACAAAACAATATATGTTTTAGATGTGCAGGTTCACTCTTTATCAAACAAACTATGCCTACTGCCAGATTTCTAATAGTCCTTCATCGCTGTCCATTGGACCCCACTCCCATTTCCTTTTGGCAACCTCATTAACTGAGTGACTTTTTTAAACATTAGAAAACTTCAGTAATGATTATTAATAATTATAACATTCCCTCGAATTTCCCTTCCTAGGACTTGTGCCATTTTGCATTCTTGCCAGCGATACATGAGTGTTCCTGTTTCTCCATAGTTTCACCAGTAGAATGTGTTGTCACATGTGTGGAGTTTTGCCAATCTGATAGGTGAGAAATGGTATCTCAGTATAGTTTGAATTTGCATTTCTCTTTTGTGAATAAGACTGAGCATCTTCCTATGGTTAGGAGCACTTACCTTTCTTTTCCTGTGGTCTCTTTTTCATATCTCTAGCCCAATTTCCTGTAGGTTTGTTGACCCTTTTTATTCTCTATTTGGTAAAACTCTACATATTTAGGATATTAACTTCTGTCATAATACATTGCAATTTCCCCCCCGCTAATCATTTATATTTTTGCTTTTCTTAGGTTTTTTTCCCCCATGTAGAATTCGCTTTATTTATTTATTTTTTTTTTTGTAGTAACTTATTCTACACAAGAATTTGCTTTTCTAATCAAGTGTATTGATTTCTTGTGTTGACTCTGGATCTTTTGAATCATGATGATTATTATAGCCTTATGTTGTTTAATCTGCATGACAAGTTGCAGTTTTAATTGCAAAAATGATCAGTCATTCACCATTTCCGAGCCTCCTGTGTAATTATGATTGTTGCACCCATTGGCATTTTATTTATTTGTATTCATTCTTAATGACAGTCCCCTCTAGAATGCCAGCTCTATGAGGACAGGAGTCCCCCTGAGACGGAGATGTGCATGCAGAGACTTATGGAAGAGTCCCCTTGGGAAAAATACCATCAGGGATGGAGGCCGAGGGAGAAGCTGAGGGGCAGAGCATTGACACCAATGGCCTCAGCCAATCCCATGGGAGCTCTGGAGCTGGGATGGCTCTTTAGCATAGTCTGGAGTTGAGGCAAGGGGCCATGGACCAGTTATTGGATGTGGGATCATGAAGGCACATGACCTTAGATGAGATGGCTGCTCTGAACCAATGGTCATTGCTGCTGGTTCAGGATCTTAGCTGCGGGGGACAAGTGCTCCCATCCAAAAGGGAGATCTGGGCAGATCATCACACCATCCTTCCCAAGTGTTTTGATCACTTTTGTGTTCTCTATACTAACTGTGCCTGGCACATAATAGGTGCTCAGGGAATCTTTGGTGAATGGATGAAAGAAACAAAAATTCAGATTGCTGGGTCTTGATCCAGGTCACGATGTCGGGGTGGGAGAGAAGGGAAGAACCCTGGGTGGGTGTGAATTATCTCAAGTGCTTCTAGCCCGTCCCTTGTTTGTAACCCACAGGGTGGCCTTGAGAGTTCCTTCAGCTCAGCAGTTGGTGGTCAGGACTAGATATGGCTGGGCTGCGAGGGGGCCCTCAGGGAACCCTCGGCCCCATAACTGCTCTATGGATGCACATCACCCTCACAAGCTTTCTGTTCAGTTTTTTGTTTTGTTTTGTTTTCCTTTTTATCTCCCTCCAGCATTCCTTGAAGAAGAGAGGCACCCGCTCCCTGGGGAAGACAGACAAGAAGCCTTCGGTGCAGGTACTCCCCGCAGCCCCCTCAGCACCCTGTATTGCCCCCATGGGCAGATTTGAGCCTAACTCCAAGTGGCCCTGGGACTCCCCAGAGGCCCGGCCCCTCCCCAGCTTCTACCCCACCCTCCCTTTGTTCATTTTCTTAGCTTCACTGACCACTTTACTTCCCCCAGCCACAGCCTGAGTCTGGCTCTCACCCTCTCGGAGAAAGTGCTCTTTGTAACAGGGCAGCCATAGAGCACGGTCTGCCTCTAGTGGTACTACTGGGTTGTCAGGTTGCCAGACACTCATTATAATTATCTCATTTAATTCTCTCCAAGTCTCTGGAGGGAGGGAGTGTTATTGTCCCATTTATAGAAGAGGAAACTAATAATAAAGGTGGTCGCAGCAACAATGGCCCTGGCAGAATGTTGCCTACTCCAAGAAGCCCTACTGGACTGCCCAGGCTCTGTGTGGCGCTCTACCCCTGCTGCAACATCAGAGTCCCCTCTGGACCCTCAGCTCCTAGAGGGTTGGGGCTGTGACCCGTTTCTTCCCCACCACGTAGTGAGTGCTCCCTGAAATGCAGAGATAGCTTCCCAACGCTCACCTTGCTGGGTCCTGTTTGTCCCTGTGCCTGCTGGACGCCAGGAAGACAGCGCGGATCTGAAATGCCAGCTGCACTTTGCAAAGGAGGAGTCGGCCCTCATGTGCAAGAAGCTCACCAAGCTCGCCAAGGAGAACGACGGCATGAGGGAGGAGCTGCTCAAGTACCGCTCGCTCTATGGCGATCTGGACAGCGCCCTGTCTGCGGAGGAGCTGGCCGACGCCCCGCACTCTCGCGAGACGGAGCTGAAGGTGCACCTGAAACTGGTGGAGGAGGAAGCCAACCTGCTGAGCCGCCGCATCGTGGAACTGGAGGTGGAGAACCGGGGTCTGCGGGCCGAGATGGATGACATGAAGGATCACGGCGGCGGCTGTGGCGGCGCCGAAGCGCGCCTGGCTTTCTCGGCGCTGGGTGGCGGCGGCGAGTGCGGGGAGAGCTTGGCGGAGCTGCGGCGACAGCTGCAGTTCGTGGAGGAGGAGGCCGAGCTGCTCCGGCGCTCCTCCGCCGAGCTCGAGGACCAGAACAAGCTGCTGCTGACCGAGCTGGCCAAGTACCGCGCGGAGCACGAGCTGGACGTGACGCTGTCGGAGGACAGCTGCTCTGTGCTCAGTGAGCCCTCGCAGGAGGAGCTGGCCGCGGCCAAGCTGCAGATCGGCGAGCTCAGCGGCAAGGTCAAGAAGCTGCAGTACGAGAACCGCGTGCTGCTGTCCAACCTGCAGC
Organism: Solenodon paradoxus; assembly: GCA_004363575.1. NCBI lineage: Eukaryota > Metazoa > Chordata > Mammalia > Eulipotyphla > Solenodontidae > Solenodon > Solenodon paradoxus. The sequence goes on along the minus strand of RJWH01000764.1, from coordinate 293,931 downwards.
GCTGCGACCTCGCCTCCTGCCAGAGCACGCGGCCGATGCTGGAGACGGACGCCGAGGCCGGGGACTCGGCCCAGTGCGTGCCTGCCGCCCTGGGCGAGCCCCACGGGGCCCCCGCTGCCCGGCTCTGCAGAGTCAGGGAGGCCGAGGCGCTGCCCGGCCTGAGGGAGCAGGCCGTCCTGGTCAGCAAGGCCATTGACGTCCTGGTGGCGGACGCCAACGGCTTCTCGGCGGGCCTCCGCCTGTATCTGGACAACGAGTGTGCGGACTTCCGGCTGCACGATGCCCCCGACAATAGCGAGGGCCTCCGGGACACCAAGCTCATCCACGCCATGCTGGTGCGGCTGCGCATGCTCCAGCAGGAGCTCAACGCCTTCTCGCGGAGGGCGGACGCGGTCCTCGGGAGCGCCGCCAGGGAGCAGCCGGAGCCCTTCTCCGGCCTGACCCCCTTGGGCTCCCAGGGGCCCTCCAAGGAGATTCTTCTGGCCAAAGACCTTAGCTCCGACTTCCAGGTAAGGTGTTCCAGTCACGACCCTATTGCTGCTGCTGCTTTTTTGTTTGTTTTGTTTTTTTTAAGGAAAGGTGCTGGCAGCAATGAAGGCGAGCAGGCAGACAGGCAGGAAGAGAGAGGAGGAGGAAGCATCGTTATTTTATTGTATTTAGTTTTTCACACTGGTTGCTTCCCCCTGAACCCGGGACTGGAACCCAGGGGTTATGTGGCCTGTGCTCCTTACCAGGGATCCAACCGCTTCTCCACTGGGGTGCACCTGTTACTTCATTTTTTTCAGGATTTTTTTTTTTTTTTTTTTTTTAAGGGAGAGAGAGAGGAAGGGAGAGGAGGAAGGAAGAGGAGAGGGCTACATTTTATTTGTTTTGATGGTCTTCCCCAGCCCCACAAATGGGGTCCTTGGGCTTTGCACCCTCCTTTCCCAGCCCATGCTCAGTCTTCAGGTGAGCCCCCAGGGCATGCTGCATAGAAACTTTACTGCACCCAGGCCTCCAGAGAGGTATGTGAATAACGCAGTGAGTTTTCCCCAGGTGAGCACATTCATAATCATCGCCCAGAACCAGAGCTAGAACGTGGCCAGCCCCTCCTCATGCCCTGGCACCTGTCCCCGCCCCCAGGGATAACCCTGTCCCTGCTTCTGTTCTGTCTTTCCACTTCTCGTAAGTGGAGTCATTTGCTACACACGCACTCGTGCCTGGCTTCTTACACTCAGCAGTAAGTTTACGGTCTCTCATAGCAGCCACTTGTTCATTCTTACTAGATACTATGTCATTCAGTGACTATGCCACAATTCACTTATTTACTTACTATTTGATCTAGGGGTTGATTCTTAGATCCTTTTTGGGGCCAGGTTGGCCCTTTCTTCTTTTCTTCTTTTTCTTTTTAAGGAAAGGTGCAGGCAGGAATGAAGGTGAGTAGATAGGCAGGAAGAGATAGGAGGAAAGAAAGCATCTTTAATTTATCTTTATTTAGTTGTTCACATTGGTTGCTTCCCCCCAGGCCCAGGACTCGAGCCCAGAGGTATATGGCGTGTGTCCTTTGGAGACGATTGACCTAACCACTTCTCCACCAGGGTGTGCCCATAAACTTTTTTTTTCTAAAGGGGAAGGAAGAGAGAGGAGGTAGAAGCATTTTTATTTAGTTAGTTGTTTATTTCAGTCTTGTCCTGTCCCCCTCACCCCCAGTTCCCCATCCCTGTCACAAACCTGGGTCCCTAGACTTTATGTCGTCCTCACACCCACCCTCTCAGTGGCCTGGGACACAAGGGCACACCCTGTTCTTCCACTTTTGCGCTCAGTGCTGGAGGAGCCATGTTAAGTAAAAACATGGCTCTTCTTGCCTTTGCCTGTTTCCCCCGCTCCCCTCAGTCATCCAATGGAGGAAGGAGATGTTAATCAAAACATGCCAGTGAATGTGAGCAAGGCTCTCAAGGAGGGGAACGTGTTCTCTGAAGGAGCTTGACCTGGACTCTGACAGGGAAGGCCTCTCCGAGCTGAAATCAGAATTACCAGGGCAAGAGTGTTCTAGGCAGAGGGAATAATAGCCTGTGCAAAGGCATCATGGCTGGAAGGAGCATGCTGTGCCCAAGGAGTAGGAGGCATGAAGCTGGACTGCAGAGCTTTGAAGAGGTGTGGTCTCCTTCCTGAGAGTGATGAGGGCAGCCTTCCCACTTCTAGACAGATGTGGAGAGAGTTAACTCCTTCTTTCCCACATCTGCACAGTCTAGTTGTGCCAAATTTCTTTGATGCATGGCTTGTTGATCAGGCTTGATCTTGTTTTTTTAAGCAAGCAGACTGCCCACGTTCGGTCTCCCTCTTGGTTCTTCTTGAGGTAGGAGGAACGGGAGTAAACATCCGTTGATTGGTAGTAGCCACATCCAGGGCTAGGTAGGGGCTGCAGAGGTGAATCCACCTAGATCCCAGCCGTCAGGTGGGTGGGCAGAGCCTCTTGTAGAGCCCTCAAGCCTGGAGTGGGGGCTGTTTCTCACCGTCCCGGCCCCCTCTTCACAGTTACCTTTGGTCTCTTCTGTACCTCCGGTAGCCACCTGACTTCAGGGATCTGCCGGAATGGGAGCCCAGGAGACGAGAGGCCTTCCGCACTGGTGACTTGGACTCCAAGCCCGATCCCAGCCGGAGCTTCAGGCCTTACCGAGCTGAAGACAACGATTCCTACGCCTCAGAGGTGGGCCTTAGCCTGAGCAAACAGGGGTACTGGGTAAGAGTTGACTGACTGAGTCCCCAAAGCAGAGTGAGCCAGGGAGAATCCTAACTGATGATCATTTGAGTGTTCTGTTTGTTTCATGCTTCCTGGTAGCCCAGGCAAAAAGGGAAACAGAGAGCTATTCTTAGGGCCTGACAGAAGGAAGCTAAGAAACTCATTTGAATAAATGAATTTTCCCTGCTGCATGAAGTTCCATTGGGAATTTAATCATTTATGTCAGTTAATAGAACCACTCATTGCTGTAGCAGAGAGGCAGCAGTCTCTGCCATCAGGCTGACGGGACTCAAATTGTGGCTCCACTCTCTACTTGCTCTGAGATGTTAGAGAAGTCACTTTCTCTGATCCTCAGCTTCCTCACCTTCAAAGTACAGGTGATATATCATAGGGTTCTTAGAAAGAATTACATACACGAAAAGTCTTAGTTGAAGGCCTGGTCCATATTGCATGGGGATGAGGATAATACTGATGACACATTGCTGGGCCTCATTGTGGCCTTGGACTTGTCCTCTCTGTCACATGGATGGATAGAGTGGGTCTGGCTGTAGAATTGCTATGATTCTCTGATCTTTGAAGAATTCTGGGTGGTTCAGAATTTCCAATCCTCCTGAAGCTGGAACAGGTTCCTCTGGTCAGGTGGGACTCTCCTAAGACTCCTGATTCCATGAGAGCTTCATGGGTGTCTCAGCTGAGCACCCCTTTCTCAGAGTATCCCTAAGAAGGCAACTTTTTGGTCTCTGGAAAACCAGTCTGCAACTGTGCGGGGGGGGAGTGCCCTAGAAGTGCCCTTGAGGTTGATGGATCAAGCGCTGTAAGTGATCTGAGTTTCCTAGCGAAAAGGGGAAAAGGGAAAGTGGACCCCCAAAAGGGGGAAAATCACAAATACTTTGTTTTTATTTTCTGATAAAAAAAATAGGTCAGTTCACCTACAGAGAAAATAAATTCCTACGTGTTTGATTCAACTATTCTTTTTTGAGCAATTATATTTTGCCAGGCACTGTGTTGGATACTGAGTTCAAGGAGAAGACCAGAGATTGCAGATAGTATCCAGCCCTGCAGGGAGTTAAAATACAAACCCAATATGCAAGCTAGTCCTAAAATCAGTGTGCCATACATTGTCAAATTTCTGTGTTATTGACCAGTGAACAAATGTTTGTTTTTTCACAGAGGGCTGTCTTACCATGAAGATTTTATATAGCAGTTAGAGCTAACATTTTCTTTGTTCTTTTTCCTGCTTAACATGACAACATGAACATTTCCCTCTGTTACTGGAAATATTTTAAATTTTTAATTGAATTATAACATACAGAAAAGCGCTTGTATTACAAGGGAGCAGCTTAAATCGTTTCTGCAAGCTGAACATGCCTGTGTAATCAGTAAGCAGATCAGTAAATGAGTGTGACCTCCCCCTGTGTCCCCTTCTAGTCACCCATCCTGACGTCTCACAGCATAGATTCGTTTTGCTTGTTAAGCAGCAAATATTTATAAACACAATTTTCCCTGAAATTGTAGTTTTTATTGTCTTATTTTAGGAAAGGTGCAGACAGGCGTGAAGGTGAGTAGGCAGGTAGAGGAAGAAGAAGCATCTTTTTTTCTTTCAAAGGAAAGGTGCAGGCAGGAATGAAGGCACATAGACAGAGAGACGAGGAAGAGCATTTTCACACTGGTTGCTTCCCCGCAGGACTTGAACTCAGGAGTATGTGACCTGCTTCTTCAGAGGATATTGACCAACCACTGCTCCACCAAGGGGGCGCCTATTGTCCTTTTCCAAAACAAAATCCCTAAGTAGCATTGTATAAAGATACAAAGACAGCCAGCATCACAAAATTATCCCATAGCCACCGTTAGCTGTCAGTTTATGTATGCCTGTGTCCGTCATGATCTATATATCTATATATATATAGGTCTATATATCTTTTTAAAAACCTCTTAATTGAAGTCTAATATGACAGTACACATCCAATAAAAGACAGTTTGCAGTTAATGTACAGGGTACGTGTACAGTTGAATGGATTTTTATAAATGTATAGACCCATTAAACATATGTTAGATCCCTCATTTTGTTCCCAAAGGTGTTTCTAAATATTTGTAATTATAAACAGTGAGACAGTGAACATCTTTGTGAATCAAATTTACTTTTTATAGTGTATTATTTTCTTCAAATAAATGTCAGAAATTCTCAAGTTAAAATGATAGCAGTAGATAGATTTGATGCACTCTGTTTAACCGTCCTGACTCCCTCCTGAGGCGGGGACAGCCTCGTGCCTGTTTTGTGCAGGAAGGACAGCTGGGCCCAGCTGACTCTGAAGCTCCCCTACTACTCCCATCCATTGGCTCCACTTTCTGTGTGCCTGCTCTCTCCCTCCTTATTTGTGTCCGTTGTCCCAACTCCAGATAAAGGAGCTGCAGCTGGTGCTGGCTGAGGCCCATGACAGCCTCCGGGGCCTGCAGGAGCAGCTCTCCCAGGAGCGGCAGCTTCGGAAGGAGGAGGCAGACAGCTTCAACCAGAAAATGGTCCAGGTGGGTGGTGTGCGGTGGCCTCCTTGTACCTCCCTTCCCTGGCCTGGAGGCAGAAACCTTAGGCGTCCACTAGTCTTTAGAAGGCAAGCATGTCTGGAAGCTGTCTTTCAGCCCCATGTTGCACTCTGAATATGTTAGCTGTGCTGGGCTGGGAGCATGAGCTTGTCATAGACGGCCTGTGTGACTTCCAGCCATTCCTTCTCCTCTCTGGGCTTCAGTATCCTGTCTGTAGATTAATGCCCCATCAGTGCTAAAGATGTGTGACTGAAAGGCCGTAGGCCTGGCTGGTTAATCAAGATGATAATCCTGATGACAGAAGGCATTTATGAAGCCCTTACTGTATGTCAGGCCCATGCAATGCACTTTCTACACATTGTGTTCTTGAATCCTTATGTCTTCCCCTCCGTGAAGTGTCCCCAGTTTTACAAATGGGAAGCTGATGCCCAAAGAGCAGGAAGTGCCTTGCCCAGATTGCACATCCAGGACGAGTAGAGATGGAATTCTAATCCTGCTCTCTGGCTGTCTTCACCTTCCAGGACCCTGCTTCCTAGGGAATATACTCTCATCCTTCCCCAGTCCCAGCATGTCCTTTGCTCTCTACCTGGGTCATCCCTCCCTGACATCATTGAGCACCCTCCCAGATTCCTCATGAAATGTGACAATTCAAGTGAAGCTTTGGTGCCTGTGTGTGCTGATTATAGTTTTGTTTGTTTTAAAAGGAAAGGTGCAGGCAGGAATGAAGACAGGCAGGAAGAGAGAGGAGGAAGAAGCAGCTTTATTTTTATTAAGTTGTTCGCTCTGCTTCCTCCCAGACCCAGGACTCAAACCCAGGGGTATGTGGCCTTTGCGCCTTCAGAGGTGATTGATCTAATGCTGCTTACTCCACCAGCACACGCCAATTTTTATAATATTTGTTGAGTTCCAATCCCTGCTCTTAGGATGTTGGACAGTGATCACTGCTGCTTTTATGAGTTTCTTTTCCCTGGGATAGTAATGTTTATCTCAACAGGATGAGCTGCTGGCAGTGGAATTCTTGGCGGGGATCACCAGCGAGCTCCTCCCGAATTTTCCCCTCTGCCCTTCACTGAGGCCTGGAATGGCTGTTCACACTCTCGCCCCCTTGCAGCTGAAGGAGGACCAGCAGAGGGCGCTCCTGAGACGGGAGTTTGAGCTGCAGAGTCTGAGCCTCCAGCGGAGGCTGGAGCAGAAATTCTGGAGCCAGGAGAAGAACATACTGGTGCAGGAGTCCCAGCAGTTCAAGCACAACTTCCTGCTGCTCTTCATGAAGCTCCGGTGGTTCCTCAAGCGCTGGCGGCAGGGCAAGGTTTTGCCCAATGAGAGGGATGACTTCCTTGAGGTAGTTCCCCTGGGACTAGGGTTGGGGGTGGGATTAGATTGCGGGGATCAGATGAGAGGGACACCCAGCTGGTGTTGACATAGCCCCAAGGCCCACACCCAAGCCATCAGGTTACAGGCTTCCCGGCATTCATTCGCTCATTTGACATCTGTGTGTCGAGTGCCAGCTCTTTACTGGGCCCTGTGGCAGGTGCTGGGGAGACAGTGAGAAGAAGACAGATTTGGGCTTAGGACCAGCAGGAGAAAGTCTCTCTAGGGGCTGACAGGTCTTTATCACTTCTCCAATACTTGTTCGTTTCCCTTTGAACAGACCTCAGCAGTCAGCAATATTTAGGTGAGTTTAACAACAGAGTTTTGTCGTTATTGTATGCTAGACCAACACGTTAGTGTTTTTTAAAATTCTTTGAAGGTGTAACTAACATAGAGTGCACACACCTTAAGCAGACAGCTTATCAAGTTTTATAGTGTACACCCATTCAGCCCACCCAGATCACAATAGGACACATTTCCAGTGTCCCAAACAGCTCCCTCCTGCTTAAGTCCATATTCCACCCCAGCACTCAGCGCTAATCTGGTTTCTGACACCATGGATTCGTATCACCTAGTCTAGAACTTCATATCAATGCATGTAGTGTTTCATGTGTGACTGACTTTGCCCTATGTAGTTGTTGCGATTCATCCACGTTTTTTGTGTGTGTTTTTCTAAAGGAAAGGTGCAGACAGGAATGAAGGTGAGTAGGCAGGAAGAGAGAGGAGAAAGAAGCATCTTTATTTTATTTATGTTTAGTTGTTTACATGGCTGCCTCCCCCCAAGCCCAGGACTTGAACCCAGGGGTATGTGGCTTGACCTCACTGCTGCTCCACCAGTGTGTGCCCAACTTCCTTTTTTAGATGTGTTTTGTTTAACTAGCAAAAGTAGGTTTTTTTTTTTATATTAGTGATGCTAGCAGTATTTGAATGTGGCAGGATATGTGATGAGTGGAGCTTTGGGAATATGTGACGCTTGGGGAGGACTTAGGTGGCCCATTTGCCCCTCAGCTAGTACAGGACTCTTTGTTCCTCAAGGCCCTTGGCTCCCGGCATCATGACTGGCTGGCATTGCTCAGAAGAGGGGGCAAAGGCAGACGTCAAACCTCAGTCACACCTCTGGCACCACCCGCCTTGGCCATTTGCTTGGCCCTCCTCTGGCTCAAGCTACTCTTTCCAGAGCCAAGAGAACTAGTGGCACTTTCCATATCCCCGTGCACTCCTGGCAGGGGTCCCCCAGAGTGACCCCGTTTCCCAGGAGCAAGGGATGATGGGTAGACCTGAATCTGTAGCAAGCGTTCCCTTTGCTGTCCCACTGTGGGCTCAGGGTTCTTGTTCCAGGTCACCGTCTCCTCCCAAGAGCCTCTTGGGAAAGCCACTGACCCTCATTAGATGGACCCATTCCCTGTTGCCCTCACCCGGGAGTGTCAAGCACAGAGGTGCTCCCAGGAGAAGTAGCTCGAAAGCCCAGCCTGGCTGCCCCTTTGTGACCCTGGGGCCTCCTGCTTGAAGCCACAGCCTGCTTTCTCTTTCATGGGGCTTGAAAACCTAGCTGTCCTGTTTGGACGTCCCACATGGGCCACTGAATGAAGCCCCCCCTTTTTTTTCTTTTTTTGTGTGAACATTTTTTCTCCAAGGCCCCACATTTCGAACCCAGGTCCTTGGACTTTCCATGACCTGCCCCTTAACCTCCTGAGCCATCTGAGCTGCAAGGGTGTGCCACAGGTTTTTTACTTTTTCTTTGTTTTTTTAAAGAGGAAGGCAGGCCGGCAGCAGACAGGAAGGAAGAGAGAGGAGGAAGCAGCAATTTATTTATATAGTTGTTCATTTTAGTTGTTCCCCACAGTCTTGGGGCATGCACTGTGGACTGCGCCCCAGGCTTGGGCTTAGCACCTGAACCACCAGGGCGTGTCAGTGTTTTTCTTAAAGAATTTAAAGTTTTTTATTTCAAAATTGTAGTAAACATATATAACATAACATTTACCATTTTAGCTACTTTTTTTTTTTTTTTTAAAGGAAAGGTACAGGCAGGAATGGAAGAGAGTAGATAGGAGGAAAGAGAGAGGCAGTAGAAGCATTTTATTTATTTTATTTTTTAGTGGTTCATCTTAGCTGTTGCCCCGGCTCCCAGGATGTGAACCCTGTGGACTACACTCAGCTAGAGGCAGTGGACGCAACCACTACTCCATCAGGGTGTGCCGTTTCAACCACTTTTAAGTTTACACTTCAGTGGCATGAAGTACATTGTTTTCAACCATCAGCAACATCTTTTTGCATCTTTTCATTTTGCAGAACTTAAACTCAGTTTCAATTAAACACTGACTTCCCCATCCTGCCCAAGTCCCCGAAGCCCCCAGTCTCTGGCAGCCACCATTCTACTTTATATCCCTGTGATTTTTGTCTGCCTCATGTGAGTGGAACCATTTGTCCTCCTGTGACTGACTTATTTTAGTTTGCATAATGTCAGCAAGCTTCTGCCACCTGTTAGAGCATGCTGCAGGACTGTCAGCCTTTTAAAGGTTCAATAATGTCCCACTCTTTGGGTAACCTACATATTTTTTTCAGCTTTAATGAGGTATAATGCACACATGAATTATGTCCATATATTTAAGGTGTACAGCTTGATGCTTTGATGTATGTCTACATGATAAAATGATCACTCGAGTCAAGCTAATTATAGCTAGCATGTCCTCACCTAGTATCATTTTCTTCTTTTTTTGTGATAAAGGACACTTTTTAAGGTTATTTCACCAAGTATAATGTCCTGTAGATTCATCCATGTTGTTGCAAATGGCAGGATTTCCTTCCTTTTTCTTTCTTTCTTTTTTTAAGGAAAGGTGCAGGCAGGAATGGAGGTGAGCAGAGGCAGCAGGAAGATAGAGGGGGAAGTATTTTATATTTATTTGGTTGTTCACACTGGTTGCTCCCACCCCACTACAACCCAGGACACAAACCCAGATCCTTAGGATGTATGTGGACTGTGCTCCTTTGGAGGCGTCTGAACTAGCTGCTACTCCCTCAGGGCGTGTTGATTTCCTTCCTTTTTTAGGGCTGGATGGCACTTCAGGATATGTATATAGCACATTTTCTTCTTCCATTCATTCGCTGTCAGTCATTGAGGCTGCCCTGTCTTGGCTGCTGTGAATAATGCTGCAGTGAACATGGGCGTGCAGATGTCTTGAGATCCACATCTCATTTTCTTTGGATCTATACCCAGAAGAGGGATTGCTGGGTCACATGGTAGTTCGATTTAAATAATTTTTGCAACTGCTGTGCTGTGTTCTACAGGTAAAACATACTTTCGGCTGCTGGGGAAAATATTCCCCTGCACTCCAAAGGGAATTGCCTGCAGGCCACCTAGCCTACATTTTAAGTCAGTTTGTCACAAGTGAAGAAAATCTGTCTAGCTATTTTCATGTACGAGTGTCACAAAGATAAACAGGAGTATATGTGTGTGTGTATATATGTATGTATATATAGTAACCATAATGTATTGAGCATTATGTTCTGGATGTTGCTAAATGTATTAAGTACCTTGGGCAGTTATCGCTTTTTATTTTTACAAAAACCCTGTGATGTGAAGACCATTACTATTCCTATTCTACTGCAGATTATCTTTGATTCCTCGTCCTCCATTCTGAAATCCAGAAGCTCTGAGAACTGTGTTCTGTTTGTATGTGTCTAACTTAGTGAAACCCTTACTTATCTCATTCCATGTCACCATCCTTTCATTTCTAGGGGGAATATTAGTGAGTTTGAGCATAGGGTGCCATGCTAGACCCTGCCAGGACTGTTATATGATGTACAGAGTAGGTAGCAAATTCTTTCTAAATCCTGAAAAATTCTGAATTCCAAACACACCTGGCCCCAGGGATTTCACAGAATCTTGCACTTGTGTGTATAGACTGTGTTTAGATACTGATGACCAGGGGTGGAATTGGGGTGTCTGTTCATGCTCCCCCACTTACTTCCTAGCTAGCCACTGACACTGGAAAGTCATCTTCATTTGGTTTCTAGGACACATACTTTCTTTGTTTTTCTTCCACCTCACTCATTGCTTCTTCTTAGTGCCCTGGGCTGGTCCCACTTTTTCTCCCTGACATGACTTCTTAGCGTCAGCATTCTCAGCTTAGCCCTTGGGCTGTCGTCTCTCCTTTACTTACTCCGTTAGGCTGCTCATCCAGGCTTCTGACTTAAATCACCATTCTTCTTGCACATTGTGACTCTGTCTAGACTCCCACCAGCTGCGTTACCCCACTCCCATCTGAACTATCACCTCTTCTTGTTTGGTTAATCACCATCGGCTCCTGACTGGTCTCCCTGCACCTGCAACCTTGCACCAAGCACTTTGTAGTCAAAAGGCTGCAAGGAGGTTCCCAGGCAGCTTTCCCCCTCTCTGGTTGGCAGCCCTGGAGTAACGGACCTGGGGCTCCGCTGCTACCCTGTAATGTATGTTGGCACAGTAGCTAGACTGATTTGTGAAACCAAGTCAGATCGGTGTTCCTTCTCAGTGCACGGTCCTCCCCATCTGTCTCACTCAGAGTGGAAGCCTCTGCAATGCCTCTCCCTGCAGCCCTCTCTTCCTCCCTGCCTTTCTTGCTAGTCCTCAAATGAACCCGCTGCAGGGTCTTGGCACTTGCTGTGCCTTTTTCCTCGCATTCTTCACGGGATTCTTCTCTTTCCACCTCCAGGATGTTGCCCAGATCTCGGCTTCTCCATAAAGCCCGCAGGAGCCACCCACACACCGCGCTCCAGCTCCCTTCCTCGCTCTCCTTTCCTTCAGAGCACCGGTCACTGTACACAGTCCAGATGTTTGCTGACATCGCATACTTTTCACTTACTTGTTTGTCTTCCTGCTCATGGAGTAGAAACTGAAGGTGGCCAGGGTGTTTGCTCACCGATGTAGCCCAGCCCTGAATCCCGGGCCTGGTCCGTGCTTTGGGGATCGATAGATATTTGCTGAGTGAATGAATGCACAACCCAGCCAGAAGGTGGCTGCCTTCTGCTTCATTTCCCTTCCTGAACTAGTGCCCTGGTTTCCTTGGGGACACCACGTCCACCAGCAACAACCCCTGGCTCCCCTAGGAGGCTCCCTTCTGTTCACGCACGCCTTGGATGCCCTTCTCTATAGCTGTGGGGGTGCCTCGTGGTCCCTGGGGCAGGAGAGATGGTGTGGGAGGTGAAAGGCCTGACTGTGTCCAGCGATCAAAGTTAGATTAGGAAATCAGTGCCATGCTGAGGTGCCTTGCTCCATCCTGCACCATAAACCTCCATTTTTTCTTTTTAAGGAAAGGCACAGGAGGAATGATGGCAAGCAGGCAGGCAGACAGGGAGAGCAGAAGGAAGCATTTTATTTTATTTTCATTTAGTCGTTCACACTGTTTGTTCCCCCGAGATCTGGGATGTGAACCCAGGTCCTTGGGTTGTGTGTGGATTGCACATCTTTGGAGACAGCTGCCCAAACCACTACTCCACCATGACACATTGAACCTCCATTCTTTCTTTCTGCCTGTCTGTGGGACCCCCTTTCTACGTGGCCACCGGCCTGAGCATCAGACACAGGCAGACCCCCCCCATTGAGTGTGTGTGTTCAACAGGTGGGCAGCATCAAGGAGCTGTGTCTGCTAATGCAGGAGGAGGAACTAGACGCCCAGCGCACTGATAACAAGACCTGCATGGGAGACAGCTGGACCCAAAACACGGTACCTGCTCAGCCCATTCCCAGTTCTGTCCTGTACGTGGTTCCTTCATCTGCTTAGTGACCCCATCCTGCCGCCTTCTCTGAGCCCAGTCCTTCACTGGGCCCTGGAGCCGCCAAAGGTCATTGCCTGTCACGGGCCCCAGATGCTCAGTGTTGTGGGGTTCAGAGTCATCCCCAGGCAGTGACAGGGCCAGATGGTGCACTGTGGGGTCACAGGCAAGAGCAGTTTGTAGGGGCAGCCTCTCAGAGAAGGGGTCCGACATGGGAGGTTTTGAAGGATGAACAGGAGTTTGTCTATTAAAGAATGGGGAAAACGCCCCTCGGGACTGTGAGAACAGTTAGTGCAGGGGTGCAGCAAGGTGTTCTGGTATTGACTGCAGCTTGGGATGCACATAGTGGGGCTAAGAACATCAGGCTGGAGTTGTCTGAAGAGGGACCTTGTGGTCTGGGGTCAGGAACCCTCAAATCTAGCGATGGGTTACAGAGAGCGAAGGCTCCCAGGGTCACACAGTGAGCTGGAATGCAGATGGGAGCGGGTCATGGGCCAGGAGAGATTAGGACTGAGTCAGGCCGTCTGGAGGCTCCACGGCTGGGACTCCCCCTCTGGCCTGTGGTAGGTTAGAGAGGCAGAGTCAGGGCCCTGTCGCCCCGGAGCCTCGAAGAAGCCCTGACTTGGCTCAGACTGTGGCCTGATAATCTTTGCTGTAACTGCAGGTTTGTGTTTACGTGCAGCTGGGCCCATGTCAGTGAAGGAGGGGCCAAGGCTGGGTTTGTCATGTCCATTTTCTGGGCAAGCTGGGCCAGAGAGGCTGGCGAGACTTTCCTGAGGCTGTGGCAGAGTCTTGGGCTAGACTTGGGGTGAGAACCCCCAGCCCAGGCTCCCCTACCCATCGCTCCACAAGCTCCTGACCCTGGCCTTGCCCCGTCTGCAGCCCAATGAGTACATCAAGACACTGGCTGACATGAAGGTGACACTGAAGGAGCTGTGCTGGCTGCTCCGGGATGAGCGCCGTGGTCTGACTGAGCTTCAGCAGCAGTTTGCCAAGGCCAAGGCCACCTGGGAGACAGAGCGGGCAGAGCTCAAGAGCCATGCTGCCCAGGTGAGCCTCGCACCTATCAGAGACTTCTCCCACATTGTTTCCCTCTCTGCTAGGTTCTCAGCTGTCAGATCTGGGAATAGCATGCCCTAACCATGCTCCTAGAAGATAGCAATGCTTTTTGACTTCACCTTGTATCCCAGAGAGGGCAAAGACTTGCCTAGTCACATAGCAAGGGAACCAGACACAGTGGGGACCAGGCGTCACTGGGCAGGGAAGGAAGGTGAGAGATTGACAGAAGGGCCTGGGGATAGCACAGGTGCCGCTACTGCACAGGCTCACAGGTGAAGCTGGAACACTTAAGTACCTGTCTGCACTTAGCAACACCCTTCACACCCATGCCCAGACTCCTCTCCTGTCCTCATATCCACCCTGTTTTCCTTGTGAGAATCCCCACTGCTACCTGGCTGTTTTGCAATCTCCACTCAAACCTGGGGACTCCCCTTCCCACTGCTCTGTGTGGCCAGTGGAGCCTTAAGTCAACACCTGGGTGTTTGGTTTCTGCTGTGTGTCTGGAAGCAAGTTGCTAGCCCTCTCTGGTCTGAAAAGTGAGAAGGTAGGATTCCTTCCACCTAGAGAGAATGCTCTGATCACCCCTCACCTCCACAGTGACTGCAGCCTCCTCCAGCCTGCTCTTCTGCAGATGGCCCTCCTGAACCTCCCTGAACCCTGAGAGGTGGGTTCACTGATGACCTTTACTGGAAAACTGACCAAAAGGCACAGAGGAGTTAACTTTCTTTCCCAAGTTCACGTGGCAGACCTGACCCTCATTCCCCAAACCTCTGCCCCTCTCGGCTCCTTGTGACCATGATCCCCCCTTCTTTCCAGTGCTCACAGACTTCTGGGTTCCTGGTGCTGCCATTCCCTCCTCCTAGTCTCCCTGCAGACCTCACAACTCCTGCCCCATCTGCACATTCCTGTGTCTACTGGTCCTGCTGCCCCGCTAAATTCAGCCATTCCAGGTGTTCCTCCCTGCCAGGAACCAATGCTAGAAAGTTGACACCTAGCCCGTAGCCTGGGGGTTGTGGGATGGTTGGTTCTTGAGGCTGCATGTTTACTTCCTGCCACCCTGAGGTTTGGGGCTAAGAGGTTCCTGCAGACCTTAATTAGGTCCCCATTCAGGCCTGCAGGGGACCAGTAGGGTCCCAGCTCTGCAGGACAGGAGATGAATCATGTCATCCTCTAACAGTGAACCCAAGCCACTGCGAGCTGATGAAATACCGTGAGAAGTAGTAACTGGGAAACTGCCGTTTTGTACTCCGTGACCTGTGCCAAATAACCTCTCAGAACCTCTTCCTTTTCTGTAAAATATCAAAAATTGTAGCAGCTGTCTTGCTGAGTTTTCATGAGGATACTGAGATAATGTCAAAAAGCCCTGAGCACAGAGCTGGGTGTGAAGAAGAGTGCACGTCTTGGGCAGCGGTCAGTGGTCAGTGGAGGCTTCAGCTGGGCTCCCGCCCCTGCCCTCTGCTGATGCCCAAGAGAGAAGGAGGGCAGTGAGGAGGGTCCTCCTGGTGCCAACCACCCCGTTTGCTCTTCCTTCTGCAGATGGAGCTGAAGTCTGGGAAGACGGCTGGGGAAAGGGCAGGGCCCGACTGGAAGGCAGCCCTCCAGCGGGAGCGTGAGGAGCAGCAGCGTCTCCTGGCGGAGTCCTACAGTGCTGTCATGGAGCTGACACGGCAGCTGCAGGTCAGCGAGCGCACCTGGAGCCAGGAGAAGCTGCAGCTGGTGGAGCGGCTTCAGGGGGAGAAGCAACAAGTGGAGCAGCAGGTGAAGGAGCTGCAGAACCGCCTGAGCCAGGTAAGGCCTGTCCTAGCCCAGGCTGGCTCGAGCCACTAGGGGAAGTCACTGTGAAAAGTCCAGGGCTAGAAAGGGTTCCGATATGGCTGGATCTAGGTACTCAGACAGCACAGTAAGAACTAGGTCTTTCCCTTTCTCACAGTGTCTCAGGCTTGCTTTCCTCTGTGTTTTATTTGTAAGCAAGCTGTCCTCAAATAGAGCCACTGTTGGCGTGCCCTATCGGAGTAATGGTTGAGTCCACTGCCTCCGGCTGAGCGCAGTTCACATGTATCCCAAGGACTGAGATCATGTGCCGGAACCGGGAGAGCAGCCACAATGAACAACTAAATGAAATAAAGTGCTTCTGCCTCCTCTCGCTTCCTGCCTGCCTGCCTGCCTGCCTATTCTCCTTCATTCCTGCCTGCGTCTTTCCTTAAAAAAAAAAAAAACATGCATGCATGCATGTATAGCCACTGTTAGCTTTGTGCTCATACCCTCACGGTTCAGTGATTGCAATGGAATGAGTTGCCTTTTCCACAAGGCTCTGATAGGGCATGTCCCCATCCTTGGAGCCTGCCCAAACCCAAAACAGAAGAAGTGGAGCCCTCCTCTGACTCAAAGTGGGAGTCGGGGTAGAAAAAACCACCATTAACCATCAACACCTAGCAGAGCTGTTCACATCATGCAGACAGTTGGCACCCAACAAACTGCTGTGCTCCACTCTTTTATTTTGACTCTTTCCTTTCTCTTACTTGTTTTAACATAAAGCAGGACTTCATCTTTATATGAAACTCAATATTGGAAAGGCATATACTGCAACCTACCGCTTCCCTTCTTACTGTTTAAATTTATAGTCACAGAAATTTTTATCATTTGGCAAATCAGAGTGCCTGTGCTGTTTATATTTTGCCTCTGTCTTGGAGAGCTGTCCATGACAGTGAAGAAACCGGTCTCATTGTTCCACTGTTGCTTAGAGGTTTTTTAAAGTACTTTTATTTATTTTAATTTTGAAAGGAAAGGTGCAGGCAGGAATGAAGGTGAGCAGGCAGGCAGGCAGGCAGGCAGGCAGGCTGGAAGAGAAGAGGAAGAAGCATCTTTATTTTATTTTTATTTGTTTATTTGGTTGTTTCCTGTGGCCTGGGGTCCTGGGGATGTATGTGGACTACATCTGGCGATCATACCCATTAGGCCACTATGGTGTGCCTTGCTGAGAGTTAAGTATGGAGATACCTTAGTTGATTATTCCCTATTGAGGAAATCTATAGATTGTTTTTAGCATTTCATTATTAAAAGTGGTGCTGCAGTGAACATTCCCACATATATTTTTCGGCACCTGCATGAATATTCTGGTAGGATAGATTCCAGCAGTGAAATTGCTAGATTCAGAGAACTGTATATTTATTTTTGATGGAAACTGCCTGTGCGGATTAAATGAACTAAGATGTGGGTAGCAGATGGGCCTCATCACATGCCTCCTGGAGATGACGGAGCTCCGAAAGAGGAGGGAATCAGAGACCACTGGAGGCTCCGTGGTAAGGGGAACGGTGCCGGGACCCTTTAGTGAGGCTGCTGTAGACAGGGCAGGAAGGGTCCCTGGATCTTGTAGTTGCCCTTCTGATGTGATTCAGCTGTCACCTCGCAGATCTAGCTATACAGGAACTGTAGCATGAACACTTAGTAAGAACAGCTGTTATGACATCTCTAAGGATGCCTGGTATGTAGTTACTTACATGTCCCAGATCTGCCTTGTTGGCGGCTCAGAGCTGCTGTCCCCAGGAGGAAGACTCCTTGTCTATGATCTGGGTCCTCCAGGCTGCAGAGTGGAGCCCAGGGAGTGACCCAGCCCAGAATGGGCCCTGCTCACCAGCTTTGCCCGCACTGACCCTCCCTCTTTGCGCTTGCTCAGCTGCAGAAGGCTGCGGACCCCTGGGTCCTGAAACACTCTGACCTGGAGAAGCAGGACAGCAGCTGGAAAGAGGTGAGCCGGGTAGAGACCGTCACATTGTCTTGGCTCCAGGCCTCACTGGAAAGTCCCTCACCTGCAGGGACCATGACAAGGAGGATGCTAACCCCGCCACACAGGTCTTAATCTCTCGCCTTGGGTTCCTCAGTTATGGGGTCTCTACCCATGGTTCCAGCCTGTGGTTTGGGGCTTGTGAAGGGCCCTCTACCACTGTCGTCCTTCTGTGTCTGAGTGTAAGGCTGTGTGCTTCTGTATTCTTGGCCCGCCCTTGGGCCTCTGAATAGCTGTGTGATATTGAGAAA
Organism: Solenodon paradoxus; assembly: GCA_004363575.1. NCBI lineage: Eukaryota > Metazoa > Chordata > Mammalia > Eulipotyphla > Solenodontidae > Solenodon > Solenodon paradoxus. The sequence goes on along the minus strand of RJWH01000764.1, from coordinate 276,464 downwards.
GTCACTCTCCCTCTCTGGGCCCCAGCTGTCTCACGAGTAGAACAAGATTCACATTCTCTGCCATAGTCCAGCCCTGGTCGTGACATTAGTAAGGGCACATTGGTGCAGTCTGCTCCTGAGCCCCGATGTTTTGTCCAGATAGTAGCACGCTAAGGACCCAAAGAGTGACCACACAAGCTCTTCATTGTCCTGTATAATCCTCACGACGACCTGAGGGGTGCTGTTACAAACAATAAAAACCGCAGCAGGAAGACCACCCCCAGCCCCAAGCCCTGGGTCTCAAACACAGTCCACGGCTTCCATAGCTCTGGGCTGAGCTGCCTGAGCCACAGAGGGGAGCTAGGAGATTCTGCTGTTAGGGCCTCGAGCATGCTGGTGATGCCAGCTCAGGAAACTGGTCGTCTTGGGCCCTGCTCTGGAACCAGAGTAGGAACTTAGGGTCACTGCTGAATCGTGACCCCGGGGTGTTTTGTCGTCGCCACGGCGTGCAGATTAAGTCCGACACAGGCTCCCTTGGTTCTCTCTTAGAGCCTGGATTGGCCAAGCTTCGATCGCATACCCACAGAGGGAGGGTACCTCACTGTAGACAGGCTTTCCAGATTTGTGCTCTGGAAGAGGAGGCCCAAGCTGGGAGTCTGGGCTCTGCTCCCACACTGACCTGCCATCACCTTCTCTCTGTTCACCAGTGGCCAGAACTGACCCTTCCTGTCTTTCCTCCTTGACAGACGCACAGTGAGAAGATTCACGACAAGGAAGCTGTTTCCGAAGCTGAGCTTGGAGGAAGCAGCTTAAAAAGGTGCTACATCCCCTCCACCTGCTCTGATCTGCAGCCCCTCCCCTTGCTCCACCCTGCAGACCCTGCCCACCCTGAGGCCCCTACAGCCCTCCCTCCCTCCCCCCTGCAGCCCTCCCTTCCTCCACCCTGCAGCCCTCCTTCCACCCTGCAGGCCTCCCTCTCCCCCTGCAGCCCTCCCTCCCTTCACCCTGCAGCCTTCCTTCCACCCTGCAGGCCTGCCTTGCCTCTTTTGTCTCTACTCTGCTCTGCCCTGCCCTCCATAGCGCCATGTGCCACTCAGCTTAGTTGGGAAAACACTGGAATATTGTTTCTATGGAACCCCAGTCACTCAGGAGCTGGGAAGCTTGGGGTGATAGGAATTCCCCACCGCGATTTTTTTGTTTGATTCTGGGTGTAGTAAACCAGGGTCCCCACCTGTCCTAGCTAAGAAGGAAACTGTTCAGCTCCCCTGGGCTTCCTTCTCTTCCTATCTCTGGATTTAGAAGAGCCAAGCTGGACATCTCTTCCTGGGATTATTGTGCAGTAGCCTCTGGGCCTGTTCTGTGACCCAGAAGACCCTCAGTGTCTCAGTACTGTGTGTCCACCATCCTGAAAGGAGTAAGGGCATTAGAGCCCCACTGGCCCCAGGGTAGGAGGGTGGGCTCTGGAGTCAGAGGGCAGGGTTTGCTTCCAGCTCTTATCGTCCATGCTCTGCTGCCTGGAGCCATACTCTAGCTAGTATGGATCTTAGAGCTGCCCCCCTAGAGGCGTCTGAGGCTGCTGGTCTGACTTGTGAGGTTTCCCCAAGGCAAACCATGAGATAAGCATTTGAGTACAAATGGTTTACGGGGGAGGGAATCCAGAAACAGCAGGAAGTGAGACAGGGAAGCAAAGGCAGCCAATAAAGGGGTGTTGTCAGCCAGTTCCACAGGGGTGTCTGGAGCTCTGTTTCTTTGAGGGCCTCTGGGAGCAACAGCAGAACAGGCAGCTTGGAGCTTCCCACCCAGGGACAGGAGGCTGGGTACCAGCCACCAAATCCTGCCATCGTTGTGGCACTTCCCGACAGCGTTCAGGGAGCTAACCAGAGCTGAGCAGGGAGCCGAGATGAGCGCCGGGCCTGGACAGACCGGAGTGCCTCTCCGTGTGTGTCTCCGGCTAACACCACTCTTCCCGCCCCGCTCTTCCCAGGACCAAATCCGTTTCCTCCATGTCTGAGTTTGAAAGTTTGCTTGACTGTTCCCCCTACCTTGCCAGCGAAGCCTCCCCCCGCGGTAAGAAGCTGCCGAACAACCCTGCCTCTGCCTTTGCCTTTGTGGGCGCCCAGCCGGTGGACCCCGAGAAGGATGCCCAGGAGCAGCCAGGGCTCTCGCCGCGGGAGTGCGGCCGCCTGGGCGCCCTGACCTGCCAGGGCCCGGTGGGGAGGCAGATGCGGCGCAGCTACACGGCCCCAGACAAGACGGGCATCCGCGTGTACTACAGCCCCCCGGTGGCCCGGCGCCTGGGTGTCCCTGTGGTGCACGACAAGGAGGGCAAGATTCTCATCGAGCCCGGCTTCCTCTTCACCACGGCCAAGCCCAAAGAGTCGGCCGAGGCCGACGGGCTGGCGGAGAGCGCCTACAGCCGGTGGCTGTGCAACTTCTCACGGCAGCGCCTGGAGGCGGGGTCGGGGGCCGGCGCCGCGACATCAGGGCCTGGCTTCCCAGCTGCCCTGCAGGACTTCGAGATGTCGCGCAACATGAGCGACGACATGAAGGAGATCACCAACTGTGTGCGCCAGGCCATGCGCTCGGGCTCACTGGAGAGGAAGGTGAAGAGCGCCGCCAGCCAGACGGTGGGCCTGGCCAGCGTGGGCACGCAGACCATCCGCACGGCCAGCGTGGGCCTGCAGACCGACCCGCCCCGCAGCAGCCTGCACAGCAAGAGCTGGTCGCCCCGCAGCGCCTCGCTGGTGTCCGTGCGCAGCAAGCAGATCTCCTCCTCCCTGGACAAGGTGCACGCGCGCATCGAGCGGCCCTGCTGCTCGCCCAAGTACGGCTCGCCCAAGCTCCAGAGGCGGTCCGTGTCCAAGCTGGACGGCGCCAAGGACCGCAGCCTGTGGAACCTGCACCAGGGCAAGCAGAACGGCTCGGCCTGGGCCCGCTCCACCACCACGCGGGACAGCCCGGTGCTGCGGAATATCAACGACGGGCTGTCCAGCCTCTTCAGCGTGGTGGAGCACTCGGGGAGCACGGAGTCCGTCTGGAAGCTGGGTGTGCCGGAGCCCCGGGCCAAGCCCGAGCCGCCCAAGTATGGCGTCGTGCAGGAGTTCTTCCGCAACGTGTGTGGCCGGGCACCTAGCCCCACCTCGGCAGCAGGGGAGGAGAACATCAAGAAGCCGGAACCCCTGTCCCCCGCCAGCTACCATCAGCCAGAAAGCATGGCCAGGATCCTGAACAAGAAGGCAGCCAAGGCAAGCAGCGCTGAGGAGGCCAGACTGATAGGGCTCCCACAGGTGGGGAAGGACGGTGTCCCCCGAGACGCAGATGGAGCTGCAGTCCTTCCCAGTGAGGTAGGTGGGTGGGGTCTACTACCCTTGCTCTTGGGAGGTGGCTTTGAAGGTCCTGAGTTGTCTGGTTTTCAAGCTCAGGAACTATGGGCATAGTTTCAAAAAGTCCTTTGTGTTGGTCTGCGATGGGAGTTGTTGGAAGGCTCCAGACATAGAAAGACAGACCTGAGAGACCCATGGCCTGAATACCAAGAGACAGTGAGCTCGTGCTCTGCTGTTGCACACAGGACCCTGACATCACCCCATGAGGGAAGAGTCGTGCTCATAAATGCTGCCCTCCTGTGTGAGCAGGTGCCGGCTTGTTCCTGGAGCCAGCGCTGTGTTTGTGTGTCAGTGACATCACCCCATATATTGAGGTTGGCCACCAAGGGAGGTTTTTATGCCATAAAAATGCACAAGTGCTACAAGCCAGGGCTTCTCCTCACTCCTGGAAAATTGTTTTTAAACAGTTACCAGCATGCCACTCCCTCCACCCCACTAAGACTCCTGCCTAAGGGCTATCTTTTTTTTTTTTTTTTAAGAGGAAGGAATGAAGGCAGGCAGGCAGCAGGAAGGAAGGGAGAGAGAAGAGGAAAAAGCATTTTTATTTATTTTGTTGTTCATTTGAATTGTTCCCCCCACACCCGTCCTGAGCTGTGAACTACAAACCCTGATCCTTGGGCCGTATGTGGCCTGTTCCCCAGGCAGGAGCTTAACAACTGAGCCATTGGGGCGTGTCTAGGCTGTCTTTTCCCCTGAGACTCTTCTGCTGCATACCCCACTCCTGAGAGCAACTTCCGATTTCGTTAGGAGTCATTTGTATGTTAGCAAAAGAATGCATGTAAGTTGCTTTGCAGAGCGAGAAGGAAACATCTGGGAAGAATGGCAGGGTGTCTTGTAGAAACAAGGACAGAAACACAGAGGCTTAGCAGCTTCTGTCTCTCTCCTCTCTGCACTTCATTTTCTCTGATGTCCTCTTCTCTTTCTGTTGAACTTACACATGGTCCAGCAGTGCTGGACCTGCCCTGATGGTTAACATCTTTCAGTTCATGCACCTAAAAGAGACAGCTATCCCTCTGTCCCAGTTCTACAATATAGAAGAAAGAAACTAACGGATCCAACTTGAGTCGAGCCATGGTCAAGGGTATGATATGGTCTGTGGTGTACTCAGTGCTGTAGGTGGGGACACACAGAGAGGTGGGGGGACTGGGATTCACTCAACCGTATATTTAGGTGGTTTTTGAGTTTGCCCTAGCATAAATAATGCTTTGGGTGCTCCCTGGTAGAATAAAGTGTTTCCTTCTCCTCTCGCTTCCTGCCTGCCTCTGCTGATCTTCATTCCTGCCTGTGCCTTTCAATAATTAACTAACTAACTAACTAGATAAATAAATAAAAGTTGCTGTGGTGAACATCTTGGTGCAAAAACATTTCTCTGTTGCATTTTTCCTGTGGCTCGGTCAGCTGACCACATAAAGCCCAAGAACGCAGGTTTGGGACCTGGGGCCATGGGAGAAAAAAGCAAACAACAACAAAAATCATTTTTCAACATTTCAGATTATTTCCTTTGGTCTGAGTTGCAGAAATGGGATTATAGGATAAAGTAATATGAATGTTTAAAGGTTTTTGATAAATGTTGCCAAATTGCTTTTCCAAAGAGTTTGTCCAATTTCTGCAGCCCCCAGTGGTGTGCGGTGAGTACTTTATTTCTCTATGCTCTCACCAAGCTGGGTGCATTTTAGAAAAAACTAAAAATTTTAAGTTCACTATAGGTACTGAGCATAACATAAAAATGTGGCTCACTGAATTCTCACCAGCTGAGCATACTCTTTGTATTAGGGTCTTCCAGAGAAATAAAACCAACAGGCAGTATATGTGGTGGGGGGGGGGCGGGGGAGAGAGAGATTGATTTATTATAAGAAATGGACTGACTAGATTATGGGGGCTGACAAGCCCCAAGATCTGCAGGGTGAATTGGCCATCTGAGACCCAGGAGAGCTGATGGTTTAGTTCCAGTCTAAGTTCAAAAGCCTGAGAACCAGAAAAGCTAATGGTGAAGTTCCGGTCCAGTCCATGTAGTGGGTGCAGATCTAATCCAAAAGTCAGCAGGCTGGAGACCCTCAAACAGTCAGTGCTTCCGTTTGAGTCCAAAGACAGGAAAATAGCTAATGTCCTAGCTTGCAGGCCATCAGGCAGGAAGAATTCTTTTTTTCAAGGAAAGGTGCAGGCAGGAATGAAGGCGCATAGGCAAGCAGGTAGGAAGAGAGAGGAGGAAGAATCACTTTATTTTTATTTAGTTGTTCACATTGGTTGCTCCCCCTGGCCCTGGGTCTTGAACCTGGGACCTTGGGATGCATGTGGGACTGCTCCCAGGTGAACTAGACCACTAGGCCACCAGGGCAGGGCAGGCCCTTGAATATTGATTTTAAAGTGGATCCATATGGCTTTCAGTATGTGACATGTGCATGCTACGCTTTGACCCAGCAGTTCTCCTAGGAAGGTAGCCTATGAGAATATTCACAGAGGTGGAAAAAATTGTGTAAAGAAACCTACTGCGTTATTGATGAAATTGCTGACAGTTATGTATGCTTAATGAGCAGACTGTCAAATCCTTTGCATATCATGTCTGATTTGACCCCGGAAACAACTTTGAGTAGAACGTCTTAGAAAGGAGGAAATCATGGGCCTAGAGGAGTTAAGTAACTTATTGAAAGTTCACACAGCTGAAATTTGAACCAAGCAATCTGGTTCCACAGCAGATTTTTAACCATTATCCTAGTGTCTTAGGAATAGTGAAAAATTAGATGCTATAACGAATAGCAGTTTTCTATCATTTGAAACCTTCTTAGCTATTACTTGTTATCATTCAGCTAACAACCATAATTATAATACTAAAAGCAGTATATACACATTAGAAAGTTAGACATTACCTAAATGGCATATCAAAAATGAATTGGATCAAGTATTTCCATTTAGTGGAGTAGCATATATCCATTCAAAAGGACATCTAATACTTACCTGGCAGGGGAGATACCATGGTCACGAAGTATTTTTTCCAGGGCGAGGCTTATTCATTGCACTCTGGATGTGCTGACCCCTGCGATTCCCCCAAATGTGGGAAACTTGACTGCATAATTTGCGGCAGTGGGGGCCGCTGTTCTCGCTCTTCCCTGAAAACAAAAGGACATCTAGACATACGTAGTGACAGAAAAGTGTGATTACCAGGTGAGCTGTCGGGGAAGAGGTCGTTTTGGTAAGTGTGTGTATGAACAGTGTGCCGACTTTATCTCTGATGTGTGGGATCATGGGAAATGTCCACTTTCTTCCCTGTATAGTCCAGAATTTGTTACATTCTGGAATGTCATTTATGAACATTTATTATAACCGTAATGGGAGAAAAATAAGAAAAAGAAAAGCTGCCTCCCCTTCTTGTAGCTTAGATGGCTACGGTGCAGAGTGAGCACCGTGGACCGGCATTCAACACCCACGGCCGGGGGTGCAGTGAAAAAATACACGGCTGGTCCAGAGAGGGCCTGCAGCCATTGGGCCTGGGCAGACTGAATCCAGATTCCTTGCCTGACCGGCCACTTGGTCCTTGGGTGGACAGTGCCTCCTGGCTCTTCCTGACCTCTTCCCTCCCTCTTCCTAGGAAGCTGTCTGTGACTGTAGCGCCCAGTCTCTCGCCTCCTGCTTCGCCCGGCCGTCCCGCTCTGCCATCCGCCACTCTCCTTCCAAGTGCAGGCTGCACCCTTCCGAGTCCGGCTGGGTTGGGGAGGAGAGGGCAGCCCCTCCTAGTGAGTGACAGTAGCCGAGCTCCCACCTCAACCAGCCCAGCCCCTGGGGAGCCGAAGGGAACCAGCAGAGAGGAGAGGAGACGAGTAGCCGTGCCCTCAACGTTGCCTCGCCCTGGAGGACAGCAGCTGCACCACTGCCAGAGGACAGCTTCCCATCAAGGTGAAGCAGGGTCTCCTGCTGACCACTGGGTGGTCATCTCCAACTTCCCAGGGGAAGGCAGTGAGTGGGAGACAGACCAAAACTGGGCTTTGAAGTGTCGGCAGAGATCCTGTGAGAGCCGATCTGTTGGAAGCCAGTCCCAAGGTCCTAAGAGAGAGCCTTGCTTGGTTCTACCCACAGCCACCTCTCAGAAGAACAGAGGAAAGAATGCACTCCTGACCATACCTTTCAGGGAAAGGGCTCACGGGGTTAGTCCTGGCAGCCGCATTCCCCTGTGTGGGGAGGGAGCGCCAATGAGAAACAGCTGCTCTCTGACTCAGCTCGGGGTTCCTGGTGGATCTGGGCTGGGCCTCACCCCCATCTCTCCCTTCCCAGCCCCTTTGCTCTGAGGCTGTGACTCTAGGGGGCATGATAGGACAGTAACCAGGCCAAGCATCTGCTTGGAGTCCTGGAGCCCTGGATCTCCCTGCTCATAGCCTAGAAGCAGCAAGGACTGGAAGACAAGGTGGAACTCAGGATCAGGCAGCCATAGGAGCGTCCTTCCTTGCCATAGTGACTTGGAGTGCCCCAAACTTCCCAGGAGGCTTGTTGAAGACAGAAATGGGCAGAGCAGTCTTCAGACCTGGTGCACAGATAAATGCCTAAATGCCCACTGCCTCGATTGCTGGGTCCTTTTTCTCCAGCAGACTGGAGGGGCGCCACCTCCCCCGTGTTTACATCCTGCGGTTGGTGATGAGCACCCATCTTTCGATGAGCTCCCGATCGGCCAGACTAGGCTAAGGAGCACTCTGCAAGGCCAGGAACCCAGGACAAGGCGATAGCCTGGGGCCTGGAGACATGTTTCTTGCCTAGGCTGTTCATTTGAAATTTTTTTTTTTTTACTATAAATATTTAAGGTGGTTTTATTTTATTTTAATAATTTAATTTACCCCCAAGTTCCCAAGGTAATTTATTGGAGGTTAAGACATAGATCCTTGCCACTGGGACAATGCAAGCCTTCTAAAACGCTGGACAGGCATGGGGGTCCCCATGCAGATGAGACAACTCAGCAACCAAGCTCTGGTTTGCCAGTCACGTTTGGAGGGCCCCCAGCAGAGCTGGAGCCCTGTAGCTTGCTCCCCGAACACTGCCGGCCATGTGGCTTTTCACTCAACACCTGCTCCTTGCTCACCCCCAAGCAGTCTGCTGTCAACGCTTGAAGACAAGGCAGCGGCCAGGACTGCCATCACCACCTTGTAGACGTTCTTCATTTTCCTTCTCGTTTCCCTCCTTCCCTGTGCCACCTCTTTTTTATGAGTCAAGCGCAGATTTCTAAGGTTCTATCAGGAGCATGGAGGCGCTCCAAGTTCCCTGGGGAGAGTCCCAGGAAAAGGAACGGAGCTTGAAGGACATTTATTGCAACTTTGCACATGTACCTGAGAGTGTCTGCAGCCCTCCTCAGTCTTCAGGCGCCTGCCAGCCTTTCACCAGCTTCCCTTCTTAGCCTTACGGCCTCTCGAGGCCCCTCTCCCTGCCCCGGCTCCACTGCCAGCCCTTCCCGTGTCCCTCAAGAGCTGCTTGTGCCAGCGGACAGACTGCGGCTCACGGCAGCATGGATGGCAGGGCTGCGTCTGTCCTCCCCATGGTGCCAGTGAACCCACTCTGACTGCACACATGTCCTCATCCATGCAGATGGGCAGCCTGCTGGCTGGGGTGCCAGGGTGAAGCGGCCTGTTTGGAATTTCCCGCCAGGAAGACCAAAGCCTGCAGCTTCGCTTGTTTGCCCCCAGGACTCAGGAGACCCCTCTGCATTTCCCCCTGCTAGCCCCAGTCCTGCCCTTCAGAATCACCTGGACCATGACCCAAAGTCCTTCATCTGCATTTCCTGTCGGCAGGACATCAGGGTCATGTCAGTCTGACAGCTGCTTCCTCTCCCCAGAGTGACCCGTGTGGGCAGAACTGGTGGCCCGATGGCACCATGGAGAGTCTCCTCTGGGAGGCTACTGCTCCCACTCATAGGTCAGGGGCCCTCCACTGTTAATTCCAGGTGAGGGACAAACAGCAGGCCACGAGCCACCAGAGGCCTTCTGCTACCTCCCTAAGCTGCAGAGGGCCAGGGAGGCTGTGCTCTTAGCCTTGGGGAGAAATCCTTGTGAGACCGGGTCCTACACCTATGGACCACTCAGCCTTACCATCGTCCTCATCCTAGACTGTCCTTGCATCATCACTGTCTTAGCACCTGGCCACCAGGCTCCTGTCCCCGTGTAGGAGGCTCTTGGTTTTCAATAAAGTTCCAGTTTCTACTTCCTGCATGTCACTGTGCAAGGTCACTCATCACTGTTCTATAGAAGCCTCTGGACGTGGGGCTGATGGGGTTGAAATGTCACATGTACATATTGGTTTGGTTTCCTTTTTAGTATTTTAATTAGAAAATGATTGTGTTTTCTTTTTGGGGGTGGGTGGGTTGATTTGTAAAAGCTCTGTACTCTTTTGGAATGTAATTTCTAAGTTTGTTTGTTTCTTCAAAATGCCTTTTATGTCTTGGTAACATTCCCGAAGCAGAAAACTGCCTGACCCACAGAGGGGATTCTCCTGAAGCACTGGGATCCCAGGAAGGAACACTGCTCTTCTTCCCTTTCTTCCCTTTTCTACTGCCCTTCAGCCCTTTAACTCCTAGCACTTCCCCCCTCCTCCTCCTCCTCCTCCTCTTCCTCCAGCTCTCTCTCTCTCCTTCCTTCTTTCCCCTTGTTCTACTCTAATCAAAGTCCTAAGGAGCCCTGGATCCTGTTCCCTTGTAGACCACCAGACTTGGGTCCATGGTGTTGGCACCAGTTGATTGGGAGGAAATGGGGACAGTTGGCATGATTGACCCTAAATTGGGGGACCTCATGTTTCTTATGTCTGACTTCTTCCCAGAGCCCGGAACTTCATGGGGGCAGTGGTACCTATATTTGAAATGAAAATCGAAGCACTTTGGTGCATTAGAGGATCTTAGACCTGGAATGCACATGGTATCAGAATCCAATTCTTTATTCCCCTAACAGCCTTTTTGCCCCAATTCTTTTCCTACCAAAGGCTGAGCAATTTTTTTTAAACCTCTAAGAGGTCTGGCTTTCTATGAAATAAAAGAGGCTCTGCTCCTTAGTTTCCCCAGATACTCCTCTACCAACCACTCTCCCAGGTGACAAGGTCGTGTGCCCAGTGACTTGACACTCTTACACCTGCCCACCACATGACTCCGTTCTACTTGCTCCCATGCACCTTTCTTGGTTTCATCACCCAGCCTGTTTTTTCCCACCTACCTTTCAGACCCTTCCTCCTCTTCCCTCTTATTCAGAATGTCCCTCCCCTTCCAGCCTTGCCCACCCCTTACGCTTCCACTGCCTCTTCATTACTAATAATGATGATGATGCCCTACACACCCTGCCTATAGCACTTTATTATTTGAAAAACTCTTCCCTAGCCCATATCTCCTCGGACCTCCCCAGACACCTCTGAGAGGCGGCCTTGGAAGACTGGGGTTGGTGCTCCATTCTGCAAATTAGGAAATTGAGTCACCTACCTGAGAGGTCACTGAGTCTAGACTAGGACCCGTGTCCTTTGGATCCCCCGACTCAACTCTGTCCTGCTTGCTGTTCAAACCCACTGCCCAATCCAGACATGAAACCAGTTAACTCACTTGTTCATCCCGTGTGTCCCAGACTGGTCTGGAGACTTCATGCATCAGAATCCTCTGAGGTTATGTTGAAAAGCAGGTTCCTGGGCCCCCTTCTACCTTCTGGGCCAGGCATCTCCCTAACAAACTCCCAGGGAAAGCCTGAGCACCGCCGTGCTCATTTGTGTCCACAGCCCTGGTCATTAGGCCATCTTTCTTTTAACCAATAACCATGATGATAGATTGTAAAGAGGACACTGAGCAGGGAATTTGGGGACTAGGTCCTCAAGTTAACTCTGATTTGGTTTACTTACCCTGAGAATTTCCAAAAAGTTCCAAAGCAATTTATAATCTTGGTCACAGACCGCAGAAATAGAATGGTATTGACACTTAGTTCAATACAACAACAGGAATAGAAAGTCAAAAAAGTAAGAGTCTTCATTTTCAAAATTATCTGATGTAATTCCCATGATCATGCAATTACAGCTAACTCTTGAGTTTCCTGGCAGCCATGCCGAGAAGAACAACACATCAGAAACTCACCGTCCACTTGTGAGAGGCAAGCATATTTGCTCTAGGAGATAAACTCTTCTGCTACTACTTTATAGAATGTTTCCTTTCTTCAGAGGCAACTAGGGCAGTCATTGTTTCCATGGGTGAACCTAAGATGCAAAGATGTTTTTATAGGAGACTATTTAAAGTAATCATAAAACGACACCAATTTGAATGAGATTGGTTCCAGAACATGTGGCTCATCTGGGCCTCAGTTTCCTCAAGTAAAAATAAAAGGTGGGGAGACCTCACTTGGCTGTGATGAGGACCAAATGCCATACTGTGCCTGCAAGTCCACTCAGAAGAGCATCGGGGTCCATGCAGTGGTCTAGTCACACCTGCTCCCAGGCCAGCCCTTCAGTGACCTAGTCCCGGGGTGACACCCCCCATCACTAGTTTTAGTGAATAGAAAGGAGAGCACAAGATAATTTAAACCAAACCCATCTACTTTTTTTTTCCTTTTTTTAAAAATTCAATTTGGCAAAATATATACAACATTCAATCATTTAGCTTTTTAGGTGGCTTTAAAGAGCATGCTGTACACCCATCACCACTGTCTCAAAACATATCATCCCAAACTGAGACTTTGTATCCAGGAAACAGTGACTCCCCATTTCCCTTCCCCCAGCCCCTGGGAACCTCTATTCTTCTCTCTGTCTCTATGCATATGCCTTTTCTAGGTGACTCAAATAAGTGGAATTGTACAATATTTGTTCTTTTCTCTCTAACCCTCTCACTTTTTTAGACAAGACTCGGGTCCAGAGACAGGAGTGGCTCACCCAAGGCCACAGCCAACAAGGCAGAGCCAGGACCAGAACCAGATTCCTCACTCCTAGCCGGTTCGGTACTCCCAGTGGCGGATGAGACTCCTCTCTACCACTCTTGGGTGAGCCCCTTTCTCTGGGTTCAGCCTGTTCTCTCCCCACCTCCCACTCACCTTCTCTTTTATCGTCTTCCCCCAAAGCTCCGCTTCCTCCTTGCCTCCTCTTTGCTGGGTCACACCTGCAGGCTGAGTGAACCTGATCTTGGCCAAATCAGCATCAGCCCTGCCAGCCCTTCCCATTGGGTTTGGCCCCACGATACCCTCCCAACCAGCTCAAGAGCCTTCCCCCACCTTCCTTAGAGCCACATTGGCCCCCGTCTTCCAGCAGGACCTCAGCCTTCCACCAGGTGAGGGGAACGCTTGGATTCCCCTTTCTGGTCTCTTCCCTGCCCAGTCCTGCATGGTGTTGTAAAGCAGACTCAGCCTGACGGGTTCTTCTCTCCTTCCCCTTGGTCATCTGCCCACTGTATTTCCATTTAACACACCACCATTCTCTCTATGCTCCCTGGGCCTCCCTGCCTCTGGACAGCTGATCCTGGCAGATTCTGTAGCTCCCTTGGCTCTTCCCCTGACTTCTCCCAACAGCATTTGCAGTTTGCCAAGTCCACTGACCCAAGAACCAAAGAGGACTGTGGACATGATGCTGGGCCTGAGACCCCTGCCCAGGGCTCCTCCCCACCACCTGCCTTGCCCACACCTCCCTACCCCTCTCAGGATCCTCCCTTGTCCATCCCATCAGCCCTGCTCCCCTCCCTCCCTCCCTGCCCTTCACCAGCCCTCCAGATCCCCAGCCCAAGGAAAGGTGCTTTGCTTTCCTGTGAGCATCCTTGAGGGGCTGAGGATGGGGCCTGGCTGCCTTGTCCCTATTCTGACAGCACTTATACCGCTCCTGCGAATAGGGACCTCAACAAGGAATCTGGAGACTGGGCCCAGGGCAGGGCAGAACTCTTCTTTGAGTTTGGCTGGTTCTAAGAATTTTATGATGAGCTTGGAGATAATCCCTCTGGGCCCCAGAGCACTACTTGTGTTTTGGGTTCCCACACCACTGCCCTCTCTCCATTGGGCCCGAGTGTCCTGACTCCTCTCAGCTCTGTCACTGATCTCTGTGCCTTATTTTACTTCTCCGCACAGTGGGGCTCACCACAAGACTATCCCCAGCAACTTCCCAGGTATTTTGGTGCCTCTCTGGCTAGGCTTTCCCAGTGGTGACCCAGTGCCCTGGCACTGCCTTGAGGTTCTCAAAGCAGCAGAAGAATCACCTGAGAAGTTCAGAGAAATGTAAAGGATTGGCCCCACTCAAAGCATCCTGAATTAGAACTTCTGTGGGGAGCCCAGTAAGCTGGAGTTCAGAAAATCCTCCAGGCAATTCAGATGTACACAGGAGTTTGCCAAGTGCTGATTGGATTAGCGGCCTGGTGAGGCCTGTGACTGACCCAGACCAATAATAGGTGCAAAATATTGACCTCATCTGAACTCCTGAGAAATTGGGAAACCTCCCTCCCTCCAAGAAACCAAACAAAACTAATTCTTGTCCTGGAAGCTGGAGGGCCAGGAGAAGGTATACATTTTTTCCTCCCCTGCCCCGCCTCGGTGCCAGCTGTGTTCACCTCTCCCACTTTTTACAAAAGACAGTGTGGAACCAACCGTGGCAGTTGGGCAGAGTGTGGGCATCCTAGGGAGCAGGAGACAAAGACCCCGACCATTATCTCTTGGGCACCTCACTGTAGGTTCATGGCCTCTCTTCAAATGAAAGAAGTCTTACTCTTCAAGGAAAGAATCCTAAGTCCCCAGTTCCAACTCCTCTTCCTCCCACCCCCAGGGAGACCTTGTAGACAGTGCCAAAAAACAGCTCCGACTCCCAGTCGCTGGGGAAGAGAGCCAGAAATTGCCCTTCCTTCTGGTCCTCTTCTCTCCCAGCCCCGGCCAATACTGTGAAGCCCCTCCCCGCCTGACCTGCTTTCCTGGTGTGGGCCCTGCAGTCATGGGCCCGTGGGGCCCCACGGAAAGGCCTTCAGGAGGGAAGGGGACCAAGGGCATCCTTGGGCCAAATTGTCTCTCCTGTCCCCTGTTCTCTCCTCCCCATTCCTGTCTTCAAAAGGCTCCTTCCAGAATGGATTGGGTGCTAGGCTGACCGTGGTCCAATCTGCCAGCTCTCTCTACCCCCATGTTTTATTTCAGACATGAGAAGAACTGTACAGTGTAAACTTACAAAGGGTTTTTAATGGTTGTAGATTGGAAATAAAGTATGTCATATGAACAGTTCCATGGACTTGGCCTCCTCTCTGATTTCTTTTGTTGGGTGGTTATGGTCCCCAGCAGATTTGAAACCTGACTCCATCCACCCCCAGTTGCCTGGGAAGGAAGGAGGGAGCCTTGGGGATGCCACTGCCAGCTGACTGGTTTGGGGTCATTTGGAGGGGCTACCAGATGATCCTGGCTGCTGACTACAGACCCCTGAGTCTCCCACAAAGTGTGACATGACCCCTGGAAAACAAATGCAGGGTGCTCAAAAAATAGAAATGAGCTGTTCTGTAAAAGACTTAGACATGTTTATCATGGAAAAAAGGAACATTTTAGACAGAGGTTATAAAGATGTCAATCCATCTGACAAGCACATATATATGTATATACCTATATATATAATATATATACATGTATATATAGGTATATATAGGTATATATATATATATGTCAGATGTTGTAGAGAAGAAATTTGGGAATTGGGCAGTCCTGACTCAGGGTCTCATGAGGTTGTAATTCAGTCAGGCTGCAGTCAAGTGAGGCCTTGAATGGAACTGGAAGATCGATGTGTAAAGTGACACTTTACTCACTTATATAACTGACAAGTCAGTATTGACTGGAGGCTCAGTTCCTCCCCACATGGACCTCTCAGTGGTGCTACTTGAGTCTCCTCACAACATGGTGGCTAGCTGCCCCCAGAGCAAGTGATCGATGAACAAAGAGGGTAAAAGTAACAATACCTTTGGTGACTAAGCCTTGAGACACACAAATCATTTTCACAATATCTTATTGGTTATACAGATAAGCTGCTCAATGTGGGAGGTATGAACACCAGGTAGCAGGGATCATTGGAGACATCACGTAAGCTTGCAGCCATTTGAAAATTTTATAGATCTTCTCTTTTTTGAGCACTTGACGGCCATGCCTGTTCTAGGCACTGAAGATACAAACAGATGGGTCTTGAAGTCAGGAAAGCAAATGTCAATGGCAGAAGGGAGAGCAGAGTGCTCAGGGAGTCAAAAAAAAAAAATCAGGAAAGCCTTTACACAGGGACATTTGAACTGGTACCAGGGAACATTAAGAACCCTGTTTAAATAAGGTCAGAGGTTAGAAAGAATATGCTTGCATGTGTAAATCAGCAAACTACAAAATCCAGCATGCCTTGCACCTCCCTAGAGAAATGACTTTCTCCCTCAGGTGGTTGAGGCACAGGTCCTCCAGAGGTTACAAGGGGGGTTGGTAGCCTTGGATTCTGGGAAGTGCGTGAGCATCTTGACATGGAAGACATTCTCCAATCTGCCCTTCCTTCTGTTATTTCTGAATAAGCCCTATTAGTTGTTGGAATATCAGTTGCTCTTGTTTGAGGACAACTCATCTGAGGTTGAGAAGTCGGGGGTGGCAGTGTGTTGTAGGCAGGAGACTGAGGGGAGAGGGTTCCAGGCAGAGGGAACAGCATGCGTGAAAGCCTAGTAGAAAGAGAGCAGAGCAGAGCTGGGGGACTGGAAGTGTGTGTCTCTGGAGCAAGGTTGGGTCAGATCACACAGCACCTGATGAGGAAAGGAATATTCACCTCCTGGTGACAGTAGGGAGCCTTGGAGACTTGAAAGCAGGGAAAGGATATAATCAGAGGATACATTAGGTCTGCATTCCGTGAAGCCATGTTCTGACTGTGTCCCAAGATGGCCAGCTCTGACGGGGAACGCCCTGTTCTGTTCTTGGAACATTAACATGAAAAGTTGAAGGAGGGGAATGAACAGAAAAGGAACTGAGTACTGCTAAGTCCCAGAAAGTGATATTCAGGGAATTCAGAGCAAATCTCTGCTTTCAGATAGAGCCAGGAAGCTGGAACCACAGGGTGGAAATTTCAGGAAAGCATATCTCTGTCTCCCACCAGAAGACTTTCCCAAGGATCACAGCTACTGTAGAAAGAAGACTAGTCACTAGTCACATTCCAGCCTCCACTCCCCAATGCCTCTTTCAGATTTTACAAAAGGCTGTTATTCAACTTTTGGCGGTTTGGGAACTGATGGAAAGGGCAACAGTGGTGCACCCTTGTGGCTCAAGTGGCTGACATGCTGTTGTGCAGACCACGGAAAGCCCGAGGACCTGGCGACAGGGTGAGAAAAACAAAAATAAATTAATAAAGATGCTTTCTTCACTCTCTCCCTTCCTCTCTCAAAAAAGAAAAGAAAAAAGGCCACACAAACACTTGTGGGGACATTTTGCTGCTCCATGTGGCCGAGGAGGAAGCTGCCTGCTCCCTGGGTCAGCCAGATAGTGGTTAGTGGAACAGGAATAGGATGCGTTCCTGGGAGTTCTGCAGGGGCATTTGTTTTCAGCTTGGGGCTTCAGAAGGCTTTCCGAGAGAACTGTTAGCTTAGAATTGGAGAGTTTGGCCAGGAAAAATCAGGGAAGAGTTTCCTAGGCAATGGGAACAGCCTGAGCAAACGAGCAGAGAAAGAAGAGCAGAGAAAGGAGGTTACAGAAGAACTGCAAACAGTTTGGGTAAAGGGTGACCTGCAGTGAGGCTGCAAAGGGGAGTTCCTAAACTTTGCATGCATCCCAGCGGGCCACAGGAGAAAAAGTGTTAGAGCGAAAGTGGGATGAAATAAAGCAAACTGAGCTCACTGCTCCAGTCCTCTGGAGGAGTCAGGACCCACAATTTTGTAGCTAGAGAGGGAGGGATCACACAGCCTAGCAAGGGGGCAAGGCATCAAATGTCCACTGGTATGTTGTATTCCTTCAGTAAGTACCTGTTTCCCTTTTAGATCAAGAGCAAATGGACAGGTGCCCCCTGATGATCAAGAGACCTAGCGGTTTAGTTCACCAAAGGCCCAGTCTACAAACACCCCAAGGTTCCTGGTTCGAGACCCAGGGTCGTGGGGCAAGAACCAGGATGAACAACTAAATAAAAATAAATTGTGTGTTTCTTCCTTTTCTCTCTCCATCCCTAACTGCCTGCTCGCTTTAATTATTGCCTGCACCTTTCTTTAAAAAAAAAAAAAAAAAAAAGCAAAGCAAAAGGACACATTGTGGCGAATACCGAGAAGAAACTGCCAGGGGTGTATGGGGAGCGAGGAGGGTGGGTGGGTGCTGTGGTGGTGTGGTGGTAACGTGGCTACAAGGGAACGTGCAAGGATTCGACTAAACGGGGCGAGGCTGGCAAGAGTTTACGCATGCGCCTCGCCAACATTCTGCGCGCGCAACTGCGGGTCGCGGCGGGGCGGGGGCTGGAGGTGGGGGGGGGAAGAGAGTGATTGTCGGCCGCGCATGCGCCCTTCGTGGGCGGGAAGTTTTAGTGCCCGTAGCGGTAATGGCTGACGGTGCGCGGGCCGCGGAACAGGAAAGAGCGACCACAGTGGCACGCAGGGTCCAGGAGTAACCTCACTCTGCAGAGTGTGATCTGCAGCTCGTCTTTCAGGGACGGCGGCTCCGGGCGGTGTCCGTCGCGCTGAGGTCTGGAATCGCAGACCTCTCCCCAGAAGCAACCGCACCCACCCCCGCATCAGCCTTTTTGTTCGGACCCCACGGCCCAGCTCAGCGGGGTCGCTGCCTCCCACACAGCGGAGACCTGGAGCCTGGGGTCGCTGCGGCCTCCCCCAGGGTGAGAGGGAACCCGAGGGCAAGCAGTGTGTCTCGTTCGGGGCCGGCGGTGTAGACGCCGGAACCGTTGTAGCGAGCTGTGGGTGGGTCACAGGCCTAATTTCAGATTTCGTCAGTATCCGTAGCTGTGTAACGTATTTGAGCCAGGCTTTTGCCCTTCAGAAACGCCGTTCCCCTGTCAGCAACATGGAATTAGTGATGGTATTTATAGAATTGCAGCAAGGAGTCAGTGAGATAATGATGCAAATAAAACACATGTACACTCAGCTCCTGGCATGTAATTTAAAAATGGTGCAGGGAATGGGAGTGGCAGGGGAGAGCAGGGATGGGTAGTTTGGGACTGCCTTATGAAGGGTATTAAGTACCCAGGGAAAAAATCGCTGATGCTGTCTAAAGAATAGATTGGAAAGGAGCAATGCTGGATATAGGATAAGTGGTGAAGAGACTTAGATTAAGTGCGGTTGTGTGGGAGAGAGTGGTGACAGTGATGAGACCAGATCATGTAACTGGAAGTGGAGAAAAGATTTAGATTTTTAGAGGCAGAATGAACAGGGCTTGGGGTCAGGAGATTTAAGACTAAGAAGTAGAGGATGATGTGTTTTCATAATAACTGTCATGTCAACTGAATTAGGGAATTAGGGACTACTTGAAATAAAACAATTGGGAAAGGAAGTTGAGTATGTGTTAGGGGACATATAAATATTTCTATCAATACAGTGTAGAACTTCAAGAGAGACCATGAACCCCACTGATCTTTCTATGGAGTATATGGGATTGGTCTAGGCCTTTGTAGGTGACTTTTTTTTTTTTAATACACATAGTAATAATATTTCTTTTGTTCACAATGCTATATTCATTTAAGGATATCGAGATTACATCTCAATCTGTATTTTGCACCACACCCATGACCAGAGTTCTAGTATCCTTTATCACAACTTTTTCTCCTCCCTGGACCCCTTCCCAAGTAGGTAGAATTTAATGGGCAGAAAAGGGCAGTTCAGAAATGCTGGAAAGCACAAGGCCTGCTCTGGGGTTAAGTCCCAGCAAGACGGCCTGAAATGTGGAGAACAGATTACCTTATATTCCTGTTTTCAGGGTTCTCTACCCGGGATGACTTCAGTGACTAGATCAGAGATTGTAGAAGGTGAGTATTGTAGTGAAATTCAATGTCTCTTTCTCTGGGTTCAGGTTTCTGAGCTATGCCCAAAGGCTTTTCCTGGCTCCTGGTGATTTGGAATCATGTATTCATATATTTACAGAGATGCTTCTTCAGTGTTTACATGATCTGGGTCATATGTTATCTTTTTCCACCTTTTTGCACAGATACTTATTTGTGGTGGGTTTGATTCTGTATTTTGACTTTTCTTATAACAAGTGCTAGAAGAGGAGCCAGTGACATCTAAGACTTATGATCATCATTTGGAACCAGATCCCAACCCTATGGAAGTCTGTAGTAAATCGTCTGCTTCCCTGAAGATGACACAAGGCGTTTCAAAGAAAAGAATTAACCTGGACTCTAGCCCTGAAAATGGGGGACGTTGTGACCTCAGCCACCAGGAGGGGCTTCGGTCCAGATCCCTTCTTTTGTCCCCGGCAAAACAACCTGCCCGTCATCAAGACAGGAGACAGTCCTGGCGACGAGCAAGTATGAAAGATGTGAACCGACGGAAGTCACTGCCTCCCTTTCATCAGGGCATCACAGGTGGGGTGCTATGTACATGAGACAGTGGAGTTCCAATTCAGATAAGAGGCAGTGAGGTATGGAGGAAAGACTAATAGAATAGACTGCTGTTTTCTAGCTATGTGAGCAAATTACTTCACCTCTCTGAGCCTGTTTCCTCATCTGTCTAGAAGAGAATATCCTAAGATTATTATAAGCTCTGATATAAAAAATCTAGTGTTTAGTACAATTGCTATTTATAACATTATTAGCTGACTATTGTAATTATATCATGAACAGAAATTCTGATTGATAATTGTTTAATACTTACCTCTGCTTGGATGAGAGGCACTAAACATTTCTTCCTGTGACTTTCTGCTTTATATTCCAAAGTGAACCAGAAGGTGGATGAAATGCTACCTGATTTTAGATTTAATAGCAGAAAATATCTCAGAGGGAAGATGCACATTAAAATACCTCGAGTGAAAACCTGATTTTTAGACATGCTATATTTTAATGTGATTTGTGAGTACCAACTATTGTAAGCATTGAAGTACAGGATTTAATGTGGAAATTCTAGAACATTTCAGGAAGATTTTACTATGTGACCTTGAGCACAAGTTACTTAACTTCCTTTGCCTCATAGCTTTCTTCACCAGTAAACTGAAAGAAATAATACCTATCATACAGGGTTGTGTAAGGATTAATACAGTTGATATTTAATACAGAATTTACCACATAGTAATGTTAAGCTATTGTGATCATTTTAAAGATATTACCTCAATTCCAGATGGCCTATTGTCTGTCTAGAAGGAAATCTGGGTAAAAACAAACATTTGTCCTGTCACAGAATTGTTGTCACATTGTGTTCATGTACTTTATTCCTTAGTACAAAGTGCCAAGAAAACATCAACATTTCCCTGTGATTACTCCTACCTTCCTCTCTGTTCCATGGCATGTGGACCTAAAATTCTGTTTAGTAGAAAATTACTGGTAGAATTTGATTGGTTATTTCCCAATTCTTCCTAGCTACTTGCCACGTTTCCTTGGTTATAGACAGAAGGTATCTTGATTTTTCTTGACTAACAACAGTGAGAAGTAATTAAGAAAAGAGAACTTTAAAGACACAGCCAGCAAAAGACGGAGGGAAAAAAGATATGTACCTTTCATAATGCTCAAAACAAGCTTCCCTTATGATTGATGTTTTAAAATAGACATAATTGAAAAAATAGCATCTACATCTCGTAGTCGTTTGAGAATTCAGTAGCTTAATTATGCAAAATGTCCATCCAATTTAGGCTGACTCACTCTGACCTTGGGCAAGAGACCTATTACTCAGCCTTTGTGCCTTTGTCATCTGTAAAATGGAATTGATAAGGTACTTGCCTCCAGTTCTGGAGGCATGCATGACATAATAAAATACTTTTATATAACAGGTGTTCAACAAATTACTCTTAATGTTTTGTTAGGTCGTTATAGAGAGGCAACATGGTATTAGTGGAAAAAACACAGGTTTTGATAGATTTGGGATTGAATTCTGGTTCTACCAATATCTGGCCTCAAACAAGTCATCTCCCCTCTAAGTTTCCGTTTCCCCGTCTGTGAAATGGAATTTATTATTTACAAAGAATGCTTAATAAATATTAAAACCACATTGCAGTGTTTGTTATAAAAGTGTTCAAATGTTCCCATCTCCTTTCTTCAAATGATTATATAACATTTAAAAAGAAAAGTTAAATTACTGTTTATCTACCTTGTTCAGTTAGACAAGTTTTTAATGTCATACATAGATTCTAACTTTTTAAAGTTAGGGTGCACACACTTGGACAAATGTCGTTCCTTGGTGAAAAAATTAGATGTGACTATATATGAATTCTTCCTGTCAGCGTTCTTGTCTTAAGTTAGTCTGCATCAAGAGGGAAGAAGTTTTTCCGTTTTGTTGCTCTTGTTAACTGTGCAAGTATTCCAGCTGCTTACATGTAATATTTTATCTTAGAGCTCAGCAAATCCATCAGTGTCAATTTAACAGAAAGCAAGCGGCTTAGCTCTCTCCTGCTTTCCAGTTTCCAGGTGAGATTTTTGGGCCTGGGGAATGCTTATTTTTCTTTCAAACTGTATCTGTCCCAAAGAGAAATCAGTACTGTGTGGTGCATCAGTTAAGATGAAAAGATGTTTCTCTCTGGTTGGGATTAATTTAGAAGCCAGTTTTAATCCCAGGAGCTGATTTCTCTGTGGACTGGGTTCCACCAATGTGACTGCTGCTGCTGCTAGTTGAGATTGGTCCATTCTGGTATCTTTTACCCATTGGCAGCAAATAATGGGAATTTAAAGTGGGTGGAGATCAAAATCTAAGTTGACGTTTGAGATCTGACTACATACTTAGTGAATATATAAACCTTGTTATATATATTATATTGTTTTAAAAGTCATAGCTTCTTATGTGGCTGGCTGGTGAATATGTCATTTAAAGAGGTAAATTTAAATAAATAACCAAGTCATTTGTGTGAATTAAATGACCATTTTTGCCTAAATCCAAAATCAAATTGTATAATCTATATAACATGGTTTTTTCCTGATACTTATTTGCTTATATGAAAAATCTCAGATATAAAAAAACTAAATCATGCTTACTTTCACATTTATTAATAAACATCAAATTATTTGAATTCAAATTGGTTTGGACAATCTTATTGGACAATGTGGTTATTGTACTGAAAATGCTTTTCTTTATCTAGTTCTCTGTTCAGAAAATTGAACCTTTCCTAAAAGGCACTGAGGGCTTCAGTCTTGAAAGTTTCAGAGCTAAAGGTAAGTTACTAAGAGTATGCTTTGACCTTGGGCTGCGTCTTCTATTAAGATCAGTCGAAGACCTTCCCCGAGGATCCCCATTTACAGGAACTGCCTGCTGTCTCAAAACCAACCCACTTCCTTTGGGGGAGATGTATTAAAAACAAAGAAAATATGGTACCCCTTGGTGGAGTAGAGGTTGGGTGCAGTCTACATACATCCCAAGGTCCCAGGTTCATGTCTTGGGGCAGAGGGAAACAAAGATGAAAAACAGAATGAATAAAGACCTTCTCCCCGCTCTCTCTTCCTGGCTGCCTACCTCTGCTCTCCTTCGTTCCTGCCTACACCTTTCCTTTAAAACAACAACCACAACTGACAGCAGATATGTTTATGAAGGTCATAAGGTGTGAAAGTGAAGTAACCTTCCTTCCCACTGTGACCCCTGTCTTAGTGTGTCTCCCCAGAGGCACCCAGCTTTTTGTGTAGCCCTATAGAGATCTCTATTGCATTTCCAGCATTTATGCATAAAAATCAACTGAGTAATAATACTCTGTACTGTTCGTAGCTTGTCTTTTGTTGTCCTGCCCCCTACCACCCCCCCAGCTGCTTATCTTGCAGATTGTTCTGTGTGGTACATATACAGCTCTCTGAGGTTTGTTTTGTTTTAAGGAAGAGAGAGGAGGAGGAATCACTTTTATTTGTTTATACTTTTGGTTGCACCCTCCCCACCCCCTCATAAACCCAGGACCTCGGGCTTCATTTTACATGGTCTACTCTCTAGCCATCATAACTGCGTGAACCACAGGGGCATGCCCATTTTGTAGATTTTATCTGTTTCCATTTTTTCCCTTTGAAGAGGATAAGCATTTTTCATATATTTTAGAACCCTTTGTTTTGTGTGTGTGTGTGTGTGTGTGTGTGTGTGTGTGTGTGTGTGTGTGTGTGTTTTGTCTTTATCCTTTGGTCATTTAAAAAAATGGAATTGTTGACTCTATTATACTGATTTGTAAGAACTCCTATATGTTTTGGAAATTAGCTATTCATCTGTGATACAAGTTATAAATATTCTTTGCTAAAAATGTTTCCAGCACAAGATGTAACTGGTGGCTCAGGTGCAGTCCAGGTGAAGCCCAAGGGCCCGATTCAGGACCTAGGGCTCTGGGTTTGCAAACAGAAGAAAGAAAGGACTAAATTTTCAGCTATTAGTTATCCTCCTTATAGTGTATCTGCAGTCATCTAGGGCCAGAAATAGTTACCCATTTAAAATCCCAGGGAATACATGAAATTAGACTTATTTGCCAATTAAAATTGTTTAGCTCAGAATTGTGCCTCACCATAGAGATAGGCCAAGGTTGTTTTGGTAGTTGTTTAACATATCGTTTCTTCTCAAATTCCTCACCTGAATGTAACTGTGGACTCTTCCAAGTCTCAGAAGCCTGTTTCATCTTATATCTATAATTCTTTTTCTGCCTTTAACAGTTCTTATTGTACTCTTGCTGCATTTTGCCGTGTAAAATGCACACATTTTCACCCAAATTTGTGAGGGAAAAATAAAGATGCACATTATACATGGATAGTGCTAATTTCATATCAATATAAATGTATTTAATTCTTTTATGTCTTGTACCTTATATCTGTCCTTGTGTTTTGTGATTGTTACATAAAATTTATTGTACCATAATATGTTAAAATATAAATGCTATAATTGGTTTATAATACAAAACCAAATACCTAAATATAAATAAAAATTTTGAATTAAAAAGTTAAAAGATTTTTTTCCTGTAAGTTTGGGCCAAAAACATGGGTGTGGTTATACATAAGAGCACATTATACATGGCAAAACACACTGTGTTTTTCTTCCAGTGCTAGCAGTTCAAATCTCCTGAAAAGAATGAATTTCAGTACTCTTTGGTGGCCTAGTTGTTTGGTACACCAATGAGTGTAGTCCACATACATCCCAGGGTCCCTGTTTCATGACCCGGGGTTGGGGGTAACAACCAAGGCGAACAACTAAGTCAAATAAATAAAATTCATCTTCCTCTTCGTTTTCTTCTTCCTACTTGCCTTAATTCTTATCTGTACCTTTCCTGAATAAATAAAATAAAAGATCCTTTTTTTTTTTTTTTTTTTTTTTTTTTAAGAGGGGAAGATGAAGGCAAGTAGGCAGGCCCGGCAGACAGGAAGAGAGGAGGAAGAAGCCTTCATCCATTCAGTTAGTTGTTCATTTTGACTGTCTTTTGCCCCTCACCTGGTTCCTGGGCTCTGTATGGACTGTGCCATCTGGAGCCACAGGCACCCACTTAGATACCAGGGCGCAATAGTAGATACACCTTATTAACTGCCTTTTCCTCAGTCTATATAAAATAAAGGACTGTAAACATCATAAA
Organism: Solenodon paradoxus; assembly: GCA_004363575.1. Classification (NCBI taxonomy): domain Eukaryota; kingdom Metazoa; phylum Chordata; class Mammalia; order Eulipotyphla; family Solenodontidae; genus Solenodon; species Solenodon paradoxus. Next base: position 251,527 of record RJWH01000764.1, on the reverse strand, counting down.
TATGAATCATCTTTCATTTTGTTTATATCTACCCAAAGGAAAAAGATAAAACCTTTCTGTGTATTTATACCACTTTGTCGACTGGGTCAGAATGTAATAGGTGGCGTGCTCTGGTGGCTTAGATGTTGAGCTGCGTCTGGGATGCAGTCAACATACACTCCAAGGACCTAGCTTTGTGGCCGGGGCTTCGGGGAGCAACTAAATGAGCAACTAAAAGAAAACACTTCCTTCTCTTTCCTCCTGCCTGTTTTAGTTCCTCTTTAAAAAAAAAAATGTCTTCGGGAACCTTAGAGCTGGTGCCACTTTAAATTTGGTATATCTTTGCTAGTAGCTTGCTGTGAAAATTTATTTTCTCTTTATTTGATAACATGCCGTTTAATTTTCTTTAGCATCTTCTCTTTCTGAAGAGTTGAAACATTTTGTAGACAGACTGGAAAATGATGGAACTCTACAAAAGTGTTTTGAAGATTCAGAAGGGTAAGAGCAATTCCCTTCTTTTCTAAGTTATAAATGAATTACGTCTGTTATAATTAGACAGTTGTTAATTCATTCAGCAAATATTTACCTAGTATCTTCTATGTACCAGGCTCTTCTAGATGCTAGTGAGCTAGTGATAAATAAGAAAGATATAGTGTCATAGGAGAAAGAGTCAAACAAAATAGAAAATACTTCAGAGAGCGATAATTTAAGAAGTCAGTACATATGATTGAGATTAACTTGAGAGGCTGGGCAGTTAGCACTAGTGTTCAGAGAAGACCTCTAATAAATGGTGAGAAGGAACCAGCCATTGAAAGATGAGAGGAAAACATTCTTTAGATCTTTGCTAGCCTTGTAAGTTGGAAACAAAGTAATGTTCTTTATCCGTTGCCAAACCGAAATATTAGAAGAAGTTTGAAAAACTCTCCCAAACTAGTTCTTCAACAGGGGTAGGACCTAACCCACTACCCTTTGCCCTGTAACAAACTTTATCACTTTGGCTTAACAGTGTGAACTTTTTTTTAAAGTAAAGGTGCAAGCATAAATGAAGATTAGGAGGCAGGCAGGTAGGAAGAGAGAGGAAGAAGCTTCTTATTTTTATTTAGTTGTACACATTGGTTGGTTCCCCCGGACCCAGGACTTAAACCTGGGTCCTTGGGATGTATGTGGACTGCATGCCTCCCAAGGCGACTGACCTAACCGCTACTTCACCAGGGCACAACACATTGTGCACTTTTAAATTGACTTCTCCAAGGTCTGCTTTCCATATATCCTCAGAATTAATGTTGCTGTTCTGAAAATGGAAGCCTAGCTCAGCATGGCCTCTCTTTTAATGCAGTATCTGAGCCACAGGCTGCTGCGTGCTAGCCCGAGGTAGAGGTCCTGTGTCACAGGTCTTAGCAGAAAACCATGAAAGGTGGCCAAGTAATTTGTCTTTGCCTTGTAGAGCACCAAGTGCATCAGCATAATTTTCAGTGACTGCTTTTTGATTAAAATTAATCGTCCAACTGAGCTAGGCCTTTGGGGCAAATAAAATAATGATTCCTTTCCACTGATAGGTTCAGTTTAAGTGGGAAGAAAAGATGAAAAGTCATATGAAAAAGTATTGTTAAACCTTAAAAGACATTAAGATTTTGATTAAGGGGAGGGAAAGAGAATGAAAAATGATGTGAACAAAAATTTGAAGGTCTATGCTCCCTGGAGTAGTGGTTTGGTCAACTGCTTTCAGCCTGCACAGTCCACATATGTCTCCAGGACCCAGGTTTGTGTCCTAGGAACAACCAAAATGAACAACTTAAAGTGCTGCTGCTTATTTCTCTTTCTTCCTACCTGGCTGCCTCTACTTGCTTTCATTCCTGCCTATATCTTTCCTTAAAAAAAAAGGTTTGCGCGTCAGCCTGAGTGGGTTTATGTGGGACAGAATTGATAAGGGTGTAGCAGTAGAAATCAGAACTGGTAAGTTGAATGGAACCAAAATAAGCTTAAAGTACCAGGTTAAAGAATTTTGACTTTTTTCGTCTGACTGCAGTAGTGTGGGGAAAAATTAATGGAATATTATAAAAATGGTTAATCTTTTCATTGGAATTGGAATTGATAAGAGAAAAAGAAGATAGATCACTTAGTAAACTTTTATGTAGTACAAAAGTCAGAGACTCAAATAAATATTGAAATAGAAATTTCTAAACACATTTTAGGACATTAAAGTTATGTAAGGTACATATTAATAGCAAGTGCTTCTTGAAGATTTGAATTACTCTCATAATCTTATCTGTACGCCAGAAAAGCACCAGATTTGTCTCTGGAAACATCAGTGGCTGAGATGAAAGAATACATCACAAAGTAAGTGAAAATGAACAAACCTCTGTTGGAAAATGTAAATTCATCTGGGGATGATAACTAAACCTAGGAAAAATGAATAGCAAATACCCTGTTTCTAACGTCAACACTAGAAGTTAGAGAGCTGCATATTAGAAGGCTGTGCGTGTGCGTGTGTGCGTGCGTGCGCATGCGTGTGTGTGCGTGCGTGTGTGCGCTGCCCTCATAGCCAGACTCCATAGGGAATCAAGATGTTAATTTGATTTTAAATTAAGTTTCTCTGAATCTGTCATGCTTCCTATCCTATAGTGACCTTTCTGTTGACATCCTTGAACCAGCATATACATCAAATGTACTTATTGTTGACCTGAGTAATTCAGAATGAAATGACAAGCACGGAATTGATTTTTTTTTTTTTTTTCTCATTTTGTAGATTTTCTTTAGAACGTCAAAGTTGGGATCAGCTATTGCTGCACTACCAGAAGGAGGCTGAGGAGATACTGTCTAGGTTAGTGCTATGATTAGAAGTAGGAAACCACCTTTTTACTCTGTGGAGTTTGATTTTAATTGATTTCAGTTCTGTTAGTACAAATTAAATGAAGAATCCTTTCTCACAGGCCAATCACCATCTATAGTGTGTATTGACAGTGTGACTGTAAATGGAGAGTGAGGGGGAGGAGAGAGAGGGTTGGTGCCACTGTTTTCAGTCCAAGAACAGAATTGCTTCTGTTCTTTGTCCTTGGCTACCAGTCTACATCCTGAGGGAGACAGGCACATCTCTTCCCTGTACCTGGCGACCTGGAGCTGGACCAGGAACAGGATGGTGAGCACATGGCCTTCGAACTACAGGTTTGGAAGAGAACCCTGGGACGGCCTTCGTGGAGATGCAGACACGAGACGGGCGATTTGAGAGGGTGCACAGGACAGGGAGAACCTTTGACTGTTGAAGTCTTCAGAATATAGAAACGTGTTAGATTTTGAGTTTGTTCACCATCTGAACCAGTGATTTTTATGTTCCGCAGGCCCCTCCCCCAAATCTTAGCTAGAAACGTTAAATAAAACATTAACCAAAACCTTAATTGCAAAGTGGCCACTTAGTAGAGAGACCCTTTGAGAAAAATGGTTTGAAAAACCTCCAATTCATGCATTGATTTTACTTTCTTTATTCACCCCTTTAGTGTTCTTTTTATCAAGATGAGTAATGTATATGGCAGCAGTTTCAGAATAAAAACTCTTAATGGGACATAACTTGTTCACTAAGAGGACTGCTTGTTTCGCTGGAAGTAGACCATTTATTCAAATACCAACGACTCCTTAGTTCTGTGACCTTAGGCAAGTCAATCTCTTAAGCCTAAAGTTTCTCATTTGAAAATGTGAACAGTATTAGTACTTAATGGGTTACTGTGAGTGTTAAATGAGCTTAACTGGAAGGTGCTTGGCAGTGTCTGGCACCTGGTAAGCACTCAGAATCGTAGTGGTGGTTGTTCCTGAGGAGATCAGTTTTCATGAACTCTCCATTGTGTTCAGTTATTTTAGGTAATTTTAATTGGGCCAGCAATTTTTTTTTAAATTTCGTTTTGTAAAAGATCAGAGATTTTGACTTCAGGATAGGAAACTTTTGTTTTACTCAGTCCCAAATGTAGTCCTCTTTGTAAATGGTCTACACTGCGAAGTGGAGTCAGCGGACCTGGAACTTACAGCATTTCCTGGAATCCAACGGTATAAAAGCATTGAATCTGGATAATTCATTCAGAACCTCCTCTTAGAGAGCGTATACTTAGAGTAGTGTAGACGAATAGTAATTCAGTTAAAAAGTCCTTAGAGACGTATTTTTCCCTAGGTAATCTTCCCTATCGTCCCTAGAAAATGCTCTTAAGATTCCTTGAAAGCTTTTATCTTTTGTTTTTAGAGAGTCAGCTAAAACCAAAATGACTGAAGTTGAAGTGGATCCCACCACATATCTTGGATCTTCCCAGAGCAAAGTCCTTAATACAAAGCCTGACTATCAGAAGATATTACAGAACCAGAACAAAGTCTTTGATTGTGTGGAGTTGGCGGTGAGTTGGCTCCTGTTTGTTTGAGTTACCCAGCTTTGCTGCCTTGTCATCCTGGAAATTAAAAGACCTGGAGAATCTGTAGTAAAATAAGTATATTCAGCTCTTAAGAAAAGATGGAAAAACAATAAAAAATAAGCTAATTTATGGTGATAAGTGCTAATAAAGCAAGGTAAGGGGAAGAGAGTATACAGCAAACTCAACAGGTTGCAACATAGAGTGGTGGTTGAAGGCTCCTCTAAGTCCCCTTTTTATCCAAGACTTGAAAGAAATGAGGAAGTGAATCATAAGGACTTTGGGAAAATAGTATTGTATCAATCCGAGTATTAACAGGAAGCAGATGGCATTTGATGTAGGGTAGTTGAAGGAGGGTTTATGTATACAGCGACTGTGTAGGTATAGGTATTGAGGAACCATAGGGAACCATGAGTGAAGTAATCTGGCTTAGAAGCAGCTGAGCTCTTATTTTCCCCAGGCCTGGAGGGAGGAGGAAAGGAACAGGTACTGTAGCACTTCAGGGGAGAAAGTTACACACTGCTGCTTTTAGAGTTTTACTCTTTCAGTTTAGAGAAACAGCTAACTCACACAAAATAGACCTGGGTAAAAAGATCTGGCCTCATTCAGCTTTCTCCTCCTCGGGCTTCCTTTTGGCCAAACCCAACCAGAAGTCAGAGGACATGGATCCTGTTGTTAGAGGTCATACACGTCAGCCTCTGGGGCAGAGAGCAGCCATTAGAAGAGTGGAGTATGAATTGGAGGAGTAAGCAGAGAATGACTGATTGCATAGGCATTCCGGGTTGGGTTGAAAGCACAGCACAGGTAAAGCTCTTGGAGGAGCTTGCCCGGGGTGCTCGAAGAACATCAGAGAAGCTGTAGACCCTAACATCTCCTACCTCTTTCCTCTGCAGATGGATGAACTTCAAGGATCTGTGAAGCAACTTCAAGCCTTTATGGGTGAAAGTACCCAGTGCTTCCAGAAGGTGTCAGTACAGCTTGGTAAGCCTGTTTCTTCAGGGGACCAGAGCTTGAACTGTTTTATATCTGAATGCCTTTGGTACGCAAACTGCCCTTTGTAGTCTCAGAGGGTAAGGCCTATATTATTTTTCCTTCTCACATTAGCTATTATGTTGCGGGTACTCGGGATTGATGGGAAATTAGTTTATGTATATTCTACAGAAACATAGTGACTAAGAAATCTCAACAAATGTTTTGGTAAATCCAAGACTTAAGAACTACCCGTTGCCTCTTTTCCCCTCTTCATTTGTCAGGAATCTACTGACCCTGATGTCCATCTCTATTGTCTTTCCTGACCTCTTCCAGCCCTAAATTCTTCATTATACACATCATTGTTTTCTGTTTATCACGCTGCATTGCAGTTGTAGTTTCAGCTGGCTTCTTACCAGACCTTTCTCCTTGAGGCCAGAGACTCTTACTGTAATGTCTAAAGTGTCTGACATAGTGTCCTTACAATCAGTTTTCAATAAATGTTCCTTGAATTCAATTGAAAAAACATTTTTTTTTAAAAAATTCTTTCCTCCGCAGGGAAGAGAAGCACACAACAATTAGATCCCTCGCCAGCTCGGAAATTGCTCAAGCTTCAGCTGTGAAACAGCCCATGCCACGCATTGCTCTGGATCTTGTCTGTGACCTTCAGCAGCTTTTCTGACAACGCCCTCTAGAGGAGAGGAATGGGAAGAGCATGGGAGGCGTGCCCCTGTGCTTGGCAACTGCTTGATGTCTTCCGCGTTACTTTTGAGGATAACTGGCTAACTGGAGCACTTTGATTTTTTCCCTAAAATTAATGGAAATTTTGCCTGTGTTAGAATGTTGTATAGACATTTTTTTCAAGACTATGCAAAATGCTTGAAACTTCTATTTTGAAATATCCTTCAGAACTAGTCACCCATTCTTCTATCTATCCTCCGTCATTAGAAATCACCTTGTGAAGATAATTTTTCAGTTTTTGAAAGAATCCAGAATCATTCCAAACCAAATCCAATGAAACATCTTGGGGTTCTAGTTATAAAGGAATAAGACTGATTTTCTAGTGTGACTCTGAAGATGATTTTAAGCAGAAATGTTTGTGCATTATTTACATCATCTTGATTCATTTATCACTTCACAAGATGTCCAAATGGAAGAAAATACTAATTCTCTGTGTCCTGATTTCTGTAGTGTGTTTTGGGTTTTAATATGAGCTAACATCCTAAGTCCTGGACTCATTGCAAGAAGGGGCAATTCATTATTCTTAATTGTTAATTTGCATTATAAAATTTCACATAATTAAAAGCTTTCCCTTTATGTTTTGAGTAGTAGAAAAATTAAAAAGCAGGGAGACTTAGCAGAAAATAAAATTCTTTACCAAGATGTGGAAGTAAACAGTAATGTAGAAATATGTCTCAACATCAGTTTCCAATAAGATACTGAGTAATTTATTGTTTATGTTCATTATTTTCTGATTTTTTTTTTTTTTTAAGGAAAGTTGCAGGAATAAAGGAGAATAGAGGCAGGAGGAGAGAGGAGGCAGAAGCACTTCTATTTTATTTAGTTGTTCATCTTGGTTGTTCCCTTGAGCCCCAGGTTGCGAGCCTGGGTCCCTGGAATGTATGCGGACGATGCTGACTTATCCACCAGGGCACACCTGTTTTCTGATCATAATAGAACAAACTCCATTTCACTTAAATACCCAGTCATAAGATTAAGTCATAAACCTTGGCCTAAGCACCAGTTAGCGAGAGGTGCTGTCTTCTTGCTGTGACCTACAGTCATTCTTTATTCTTTGATATATTTATGGAGACCCTACTATATACCAGGTACAGTTCTCAGAAAGATCAAAGAAAAAAAATGGTACAGTTTAGGGGGACACAGAACAAGAAGAGACAACTTCATGGAAGTGATAGTTAATTCAAAAAAGATAAAGGAATTAAATAGAGCAAGTATTTGAGGCAAAAGAAGCATTGTTAAAGGCCTGAGGTGGAAGGGAGAGTGGTGCATTCTGGGACATTAAAAAACTGGTCTAGGAGGAGTGCTGAGTGCCAGTGGAAGAGTCATCTGAGAAGGATGATAGAAAGTTTTGAGAGGGAATGAAAGGACCATATTTTATATTTAAAAGATCACCCTGGTGCACCCTGGTGGCTAGTTCATGGAGTGACTGTAAGGCCAAATGAGCAGTGTTCAGATTTGGTACTGGGAGGAAGAACCAAAAGTAAACAAGTTAATAAAAGTGCTTGCTCCCTCCCTCCTTTGCTCTTCTCCCTTCCACTCAAAAAAAAAAAATGGCGTGCTGTGGTGGAATAACAATTAGGCCCACCGCCTCCAACAGAGCCAGGTAGAACAGCCGACAACTAAATAAAAATGTTTCTCCTCTCCCTACCTGCCTCTGCCTTCATTTCTGCCTGTACCTTTTCTTTTTCAAAAAAAGAAAAAAGGCAAAAGAATAAAAAAGGTTAGTTGCTCTATAGAGAATAGAATCAAGCATGGTAGGTACATGAGAGGCAGACTGGCTGTTGTGCTTACATGAGAAATGTCCTGTGTTAAGTGTTGGTACACCTGGTGAGTGGGATAGGATGATTTGCTCATAATGTTATAAGTATGCAACCTATGTGTTAAAGGCCTAACTCTTGACACCGACTGAGAAAAAGTTATTTGTAAGATTATAAGAATGATAGAATCTATATTACAGGAATGCTAAAAGGGTTACATAGGGTAGGCTCTGGTGGAGTGGAAATTGGGTACACTTCACATACATCCCAAGGACTTGAGTTTGTGACTTGGGGCTAGAGGAAACACCGAAATGAACAACTAAATAAAATAAAAAATGCTGCTTCCTCCTCTCCTTGCCTTCACTTCTTGTACATTAAACGAAAAAAAAATGTTACAGTGATACAAATTTAGAACAGTGGTATCAATATTATGGAGGGGTGAAAGCTTGAAAAACTGAGCAGATAAAGCAGTTACGGGAAAGGTAAGTTTAATTTGGGGTGTCAAATGCAGAAATCGACGGATAGTAAAGTGGGAAACTGGGTAGAAAAATCAATGAAAGAAGTTAGAATTACATTATCTAGTTACTGAAACCTTGAGAATGGATATTATTCAGATTAGAGTTAGAAGATAAAATGGACAGTCCTAAGGGAATCTGGGATGAAGAATGAGAGGATTGGTACTGGCTACTCTTTTAGAAACGGAAGTGTAAAGATTGAAGTGAAATTCCATATGTAAAATGGAGAGACGTTATCTCCATAGGTGATTGTACTGTCCCCTGCTTGTTCCATGTTTTTGCATTCTTTGTTGGTTAAGAATTTGTTCAAACTCAAGGATGTGTTTTTTTAATCTGTGTCTTCGATAGCTAAACAGGACAGAACATAAATACAAGCTTTCAGCATTTTACAGGCATAGAAACCAAAACCTTGTGAAAAGCTTCAACTTTTTTTTTTTTTTTTTTGTCATTACAGGTTAAGTAAAGTATGGAGAGACTTAATAATCTAAACAAGGACATGCAGATAGTAGTGGAGGGCAAACTAGAACCAGATTGGTGCTCAGTAATGTTACTGAATTATAAAAGCTGTTCTCAGTAAATACTTTTCCTTCTTCCCAAATTTGGTTCAAGAATTTTGCCTGATGAATAACTATCATAGACAGTTGTTACCCTTGAGATTTTTTTGGTGGTTTTTCTTCCATTTGCCCTAACTTAGTTCAGAGAATACCTGACATTTAGCCAGTGATATTAAATAAGTCCTTTCGGGGAAGGGATTACATCTTGAGCATTTTGTTATTTAAATTGTGTCTTTAAGCTTAATAATGTGATTCTAAAGAAAACATTTTTATGGTGCATTAAAGAAAAACTGGTCGTTGTCAATAGAGGTGATGTCATGGGGGACTGGGAGCTGGGAGCCCTGAGTCTTGGATTCCAGTTATAAGTTATGGTGTTCATTCATCAAACATTTACTTGCCATGGGCCAGGTGCCGTGGGACCTTGGGTACGACTCTGGACCCAGGTAAAAGAAGGATGCAAAGCTTCACAAGGCCTCTTCCGGGCTTCCTAAGGATGTGGCTCAGCGGAAGGGGACGAGGTCAACCTGACGCTGCACTCAACGCCCCTCCCTCCGGGCAGCTTTAGTTTAAGGTTCTCTAAGACTCCGCAGCAAGAAAAACTACATCCAATATGGGGTCCCCGGCGCCTCCCGGTTCGGCCATCATCTTCTCGGTAGTTCCCGAGGCGGGCAGGCACAGTACGCCTGCGCAGCCCCGGGATCGTCAGCGCGCCTGCGCGGCCACAGAGCCTCCCCCGCCCCTCTCGCCGCCGCCGCCGCCGCCGCCGCCGCTGCTGCACTGACGGCGGGTCCCCGCGCCTCAGGTGAGTGAGCGCTCCAGCCCGACCCGCCGGGGGCGCGCGGAGCTGCCTGTGGGGGCGGCGCTCCCCTTGCCTTCTCCGCCTCATCTCCGCGGCTCCAGGGGGTCCGCGCTGCTTGTCTCTTTGGGATCCCCTTGGCGGCCCCCTCTCCCCACTCGCGACACCCGGTGAGCCCGGCCTTCGTCGACTGTCTCCGGCGCTCCGGCTGCAGGGCCCTTCTGCAGCCTGCAGGGGCTGAGCCTCAGGGCACCAGAAACCCTCGGTTGCGGGGCTCCACCTCAGGCGCGGTCCCTTTTCTGCCTCTGCTGTGCAGGCGGCGCAGCTCGGTGGGCCTCGGGGTCGGGCGTTCGTATATCTCGGCCGCTCCAGAGCCAAGGAGACTTGGAAAATGGACCGCGAACTGGTCTTGCACCCCTGCGGCCCCTGTGCAGCAAAGAGCATCCTCTGGCGAGACCCCAGGACGGCCTTGCAAAGGAGAGGCTTTTAGTCCCACTTTGCAGATGAAGAAACTGAGGCACGGCAGCAGGATGCCGTGCCCAAGGTCACGCGGTTGATGAGAGGGGACGGGCTCCGGAATTCATGGGCTCTCCGGCCCGTGCAGTTGGAATTTGCTCTTTGTACCTTTAAATTGTTTGAAATACACTTATCTCTGGAGTTAGTTGCTTCTTGACCGCACAACTGTATTTTCTTGTTGGAGTACAGTTGAGATAGTATTATGTTAATAACAGTAGTGGTGATGTTATTAACAAGAGCTAACGTTCATTCAACACTTGCCGTGTGCCAGGGACCTTGTTAAACATTTATTAAGGTTATCGCCATACCTCAGTGCTAACCAATGCAATGCGTCCTCCTTCCTTCATGCAGCCTTTTTTTCCTGCAGAGCTGGCTTCCCCGTCACAGGTAGACTTGGAGCCTCCCGGTTTAGGAGGCAGCAGGGACGGTGACCTGTGGTGGCTGACTGGCAGAAGAGGAGTTAGCCTTGTCTTCCTGCATCCAGATTTCCCCCTAGTCTGGCCCCCAGGAGATATAATTAGCTTCCTTTTCCTGACTGCCAGGAGAGCAGGACTAGGCTAGCTGGGCTGGTTGGATGTGGAGGTGACAGAGCAAATTTGGAGAGCACTCACCTCATACTGGGACTTTGTGGCTCTGTTCCAATGCTAGGCTTCAGTATCTCAGGATTTAAGTCAAATAAGAAGAGAAAGAGCCTTGATGATATGGGGATGATGTAAGAAACATCCATGATTTAAAATCCCAAAGAAACAGCAAGAAAAATGTGTGAATGTTTCGTCCCCAAAATAACTAGCTCAAACTGTCTTTTTTTCTCCCTTAGCAAATCCTCCTACACATTTCAAAGCTCCACTAACTCACCACCTTCTCTGTGAAGCCTTCCTTGCTTGATTTTCCTAATTAGGAAAGTTTTTCTTAATTGGAATGATACACACACATAGACATACACTTACAATAGGGTGGAGGCTTCAGTCTTGCCCTTAGGATTATTAGCCCCTTGAGGTGAGGGGCCATCTTTGCAGCCCCAAGTACTTGGCTCATAGTAGGCCCTTGGTAAAGACTCAGTGAATTTCCACTGGTCCTTCTCATTACTCCGGAGTGATGTTTTCCCGCTGCCCTTTTGTTCCTCCTTCTTGGCCTTCAGTTTCTCTCTGCTCTCCCTCCCTTTTCCATTCAACCTCTAATACATTGCTAAGTGGAGGATTACAGTCCACCCTATAGTTTCTGAATTTGCCAATAAGGTTCCTGCATCAAGAAGCCTGTTTGTCCCTCACAGTGGAGTTAGTTATGTGATGTAGCGGTACAGGACAGGGCAGTTTTTGCATGTTGCCATAAGGTAGGCTGTTATGGTTTTTCAGTACATCTCTAAATGCATGTGAGATTGATTTTTACATTTTTGCCTTAATGTGACTGACTGCCCCTGGTACTCAGGAATCACCATTTTTACCGTAAATCATTCCTAGTATTTATAATACTATAAGCAGCAGATCTGTGCTTATGTTCTCTACATAAACTTTTTCCTAAAGGAAAGGTGCAGGCAGGAATGAAGGCAGGTAGGCAAGCAGGCAGGAAGAGAGAGGAGGAAAAAATATCCTTGTTTATTTTATTTTAGTTGTACATCTTGGTTGTTCCTCCCAGCCTGGGCATGTGAACCTGGTTCCTTCATATGTATGTGGACTGTGCACCAGAGGCAGTGGACCTCCTCCACTGCGGCGTGCCCTCAAAGAAACTTAAAAGAGTTTTTCCAAATAATTTTCAGCAAACATATTGAACTGCTATCATGTGTAAGGCATAGTGATGGGTGTGGTGGAAGACTCCTAGTTGAATACAATGTGGTTCCTCTTGAGAGGCTTTGTAAGGTAATTGGGATGAATGAAGTCAAGTCTGAGAGTTGTCATAATAGCATTACAAACAAAACAATATGAGTGTAAAATCATACACTATTCAAGGTCAAAGGCAGCATCCTCTAGCGTTTATAGACCTCACGCTGACAAGTGAACTTGTCCAAGGTCACAGAACTGGAACCACAACTTGTAATTGTAGGCATTTCTTTTTTTAAAGACTCATTAATTTTTTTTTTTTTTTTTTTTAAGGAACGGTTTAGGCAAGAATGAAGACAGCCAGGCAGGCAGTCAAGAAGAGAGAGGAGGAAGAAGGATTTTATTTATTTTTATTTAGTTGCTCACGCTGGTTGTTCTCCCCACCCAGACCTGGGACTCGAACCCAGGGGTATGTGGCCTGCACTCCTTCACAAATGATTCACCTAACTGCTTCTCAGTCAGGGCACGTCAGTTCCAGACTTTTTATCCATTAAAGGTTTATCAGTATTTCCCTCAATGAATTCATCCTTAAAAAAATTAACCTGCAACTATATTAAAATTCCATTTTGTGCTTAAAACAGGTGAGGAAGAGGTAAAAAGTAAATTCATAATATCAAGGAGCTTTTGATCTGTTGGGGAATAATAAAGACCTGCTCTCTAACATGGAAGACAGTATCTGATTGCTAAATTGTGTGGTGGAGGGACTAGGTCTGTCATAAGAGTTGAGGGAGGCCTGGGTAGAATATTTTGGGCGGGAGTTAATACTTCCTGCACTTTGGTGGGGTCAGAATTAAGCAAAAGGACAAGGAAAGTATTTTTATGCAAGGTGGTAAACACTGAAGCTAAATAACAATGCTTGCCATGTTTAAGGGACAGCTGAAAAATAGTGTGGGCTGATTGGATTAGAGCAGTGGTTCTCAACCTTTTAGTATGCATCAGAATAATCTGGAATTCCCCCCCATTCCGCGCCCCCCCCCCCCCGACTCCCCATGTCTCAGGCAGCTAAGGAGCAGGTGATGACAGCCATGGACCTAGGTTTGAGACCTGGATGGGAGGAAAGAATAGAATCACCAGGAGAGCTTATTATAACAGACTGTGAGGATCCCAAATCCAGAATTTTTGGTTCGGTAGGTTTGGAGTGGGACCCAAGGATCCAAGGACTTGCATTGCCCCCCACCCCCCCACCCCCCTTTTTTTTAAAGAGGAAGTAAAGCAGGGAGGAGTGAAGGTAGCAGTAAGCAGACAGGAGGAGAGAGGAGGAAGAAACATTTTATTATTCAGTTGTTCATTTTAGTTGTTCCTCCCAACCTGGGATTATTGGACATACATAGGCCTATGCACATACATAGGCATAACCCCTGAGCCACCAGAGTATCCCAAGGATTTCTGTTTGTTTTTTTTTAAGGAAAGGTGCAGACAGGAATGAATGCAAATAGCGGCAGGCAGGAAGAGAGGAAGAAGAAGCACTTTATTTTAGTTGTTCATCTTGGGTGTCTACCCTGACCCCTGGATGCGAACCCAGGTCTTTGGGATGTATGTGAACTGCTCTTGGCCTAAGGCAGCTGATTAAACTGCTGTTCTACTAGAGTGTGCTGAATTTCTACTTCTAACAAGCTCTTAGATGCTACTGCTTTTTTTCTTTTTTTTTTTCCTCTTGAAGAAAGAGGAAGAAGAAGCATTTTTATTTATTTTATAAATTCAATTTTTGATTGTTCTCCCTGGTCCTGGGTCTCGAACCCCCAGTCCTTGAGTTTACGTGGTCTGTGCCCCAGCCAGGGGCTTACTGCCTGAGCCACTGGGGTATCCCATGCTGCTGCTTCTAATCCAGGCATAACACTTTGAGAACCACTGGCCTAGAAGGTAGAGAAGTGAGAGTCAATAACTGTCAAAGAACTTATTCCCAAAAAGATGTATACATGTGTGTTATATATAAGCAGAGGAAAGTTCTGGAAAGACACATTTTAAGTTGTAATCATAGTCACTTTTGGAAGTGGGATTTAGGGAGTTGAAAATTATTTTTTTTACTCAATCCTTTTCTACTGTGCAATACTGCTTTTGTATTTCAAAAAGGAGAGAGAAGTAAGTCCTTTTGAAAACATATCCTGAAATAGTCTTAGATTCCAAGAGAGCTTACTAAAGTAATCTAATGTCATGCAGCAAACATTTTCAGAGAGTTTGTTTTATGCCAGATGCTGGTAGGTTCTGGAAATACAAAGCCTTGGCTAAAACTTGCAGTCTGGTGAAGGAGATGGTCAGATAACAGCTCTACTGAGTCTGTCATATAAGTTTCCTAAGAGCAAGGATGAGGATCCAGCTCCGCATGGTAGCTAATAGGCACCCGGTAAATTATGAATAAATGAGTAAATCCAGGCAAGAAGTGAGGAAAGTTGAGAAGAAAAGGAAGAGTCAGAAGCAAAAGGCAAAGGCAAATGGGAATTCTGGGTGAAAAATTGACCTGAATAGGGATGATGAAAGGAAGGGATGTGTCAAGGACTTTCAGTTCCAAAGAAAAGCATTTTAGGTTTACTGCAGAAGTGGGTGTCAGTTTGTCATCTGAAGGACCTTTTTAATAGCATTCTCCTTTTATAAGAAAAATGGAATTGCTTGAAAATAGCACACAAAAACTTAACAAACACACATACACATGTATGTATTTTAAAAATTTATTTAAATTTATTTTTAAAGGAAAGGTGCATGCAGGAATGAAGTCGAGAAGAGGCAGGAAGAGAAAGGAAGAAGCATTTATTTATTTTCTGGTTGTTCCTGCCAGCACTGGGTCTCAAACCTGGGTCCTTGGGATTTATGTGGACTGCATCTGGTGGCCTTATCCACTCCGCCACTGGGGCTTGCCTCTGTTTATAATATTTACCTATAATCTTTTCATTAATTGTTTTCTTATTTATTAATGAGAAATAAACTGAGCAATGTGGAGGATGTTTTAAATGCTCTGTAAAAAAGGAGTAGTTTGTCTTTTGATCTTACCACTTCAGTAAGAAGGATCGTGCAGTTCACTCAAAATTCTTTCATGTTTCCTTTAACACGTCACGGAGTTCGACATATTATCAAACCTAAATTAAAATATCCGTTATTGAGGACTGAATGGGACGAAATATAGCTTCATTGCGTTTTGAGTTGAATTCTATAGAAACACTACTTTTTACCAGTCTATGCTAATAAACTTGGTCAAGAAGGTCAAGAAGGGGTTCTCCCAACTTTTTCTTTTTCTTTTTCAAGGAAAGGTGTAGGCAGGAATCAAACTGAGTAGGCAGGAAGGAAGAGAGAGGAGCAAGTATATTATTATTATTATTATTTTTTATTTAGTTGTTCACACTGATTGTTTACCCCCAGACCTGGGACTCGAACCCAGGGGTATGTGGCCTGTTCTCCTTCAGAAGAGATTGACCTAACTACTCTACTGGGGTGTACATTTCCCCAGCTTTTTGTGTGGAAGTGCTACCTTTTCTTTTCTTTGGAGATTTAATACAGAAAAGAAAATGAATTTCCCAAACTGAAGGCTGGTTTCCCCCAGGTTTTACCTTTATCATTTGACTATTAACCCCTCACCACCTAAAGATGCCCACAGTCTACAGATTTTTTCATTTGCTTGAATAAAACTTTGAATCTCTTCAGACTTGATTTTATTATGTATTATTATAAGAATTTAAAAAGTAAGTTATTTTAATATCTTTATCTTTTGTATTTGCCCCTTCCTCACCCCTGCTGTAGATCTTGAACTTGAGTTCATGCTTTCTTAGCTTGCACCTTAACCACCTGAGCTATTGGGGGGGGGGGCGGTCTTTTTAAAGATAATGCTGTTTCAAGTTTGGGGGCAATAGGTATTTTTTGGGAACCTTAAAAACTTTGCTTAAAAAATCATTAATGCAATAAATCAGGATAGGGAAAATTGCAGCTCATAAAAACAATATGAAGTTGCTTGCCATTTGTAATGCTAACTTAGGGATAGAGGTCTGGTCAGTTTTTCCTTTCATTGGTGATTGTTATATGATAATCTTTTCAGAAGTTATTTGCTTTCAACACAGGCACTGTTTATTAAAAATGACAGTTGTATCTTTACAGTGCTTCTGCATTTTTAAGCCTGAACATTCAATTTATGGAGAAAAGTTGATTGCTTTTTAGAATTGTGAGATTGTAGTTCTAAAGCTATTTTATGTGAAATCGTAATATTCAGCAGAGAGAGAAGAGAGGAATCAGGCTGTTTCTCTATCTCTGCAGGTGAGAAGCTTTGGAGATGGCTTCTGTTTTTCTCCAACTTTTGAAGACACTGCTTCATTTAAATCTGTGTTGAGACTTGATTTTAGCCAAGGTGTTGATTAAAATGTAACTTTGGGTGATTAGACCATACCTAAGGTAGATAGTTTTGAAATACCTTCTGATAGGCACATGTCTCTTCTATTAATAAAAGTAATAATGATGATAAACCAACATTTTGTAGGATGCTTTTCAGTTTTCAAATTTTTCATCGTACAGATACTGATAAACCTCAGTAGCCAAACCTGAGAAAACAGACAGAGAAATGAATGCTCAGTTGGCATTAAGTGTGAAAAGTTGTTTATAGAGGGCTGCCCAAGTTCTGGATGCAGGCTGCTCAAGTTCAAATCCTTTACCATTTGCTAGCGGCGTGAGCTTTGACAGGTTACAGAGCCTTTCCAGGCCTCAATTTGTGCATTTGTGGGGAGGATTATCATTATCTCTCTTACATGCTGGGAAATAAATAACGAATGGATAAAGTGCTTATCATGGTGTCTGGCATAGCGTAAGTGCTCAATATTAATTAAAAATGCTGCATTGTAGGACTCCCGTTTGCCCTTTACTTCCACTTAGGCTGTCTTAAAGAACAAATTGTTTTCAGGGATTCTGCCTTGCAACTGGCGGTTACTCGGAGCCCATCCCAAGAGCACATACTAGAGCCTTGCCGGCAGTAGCTCTCCTTGTGTCCTCAACTGCACGACCCTGATACCTTAGCTTCAGGGTTGATGAGAGCCTGGGATTACCAAGTAGACCCCTGGATGGGCAGTCCTGGCTTTGTTCTAGTAGTCAGCTGTACCAGTACTCTGGAATGAAGACACAGGGCAGACTCAGATCCCCAACTTGGCAGTCTCTGCTAACCTCCATTTACCGCCTGCTGCCAGACCCAGGAGCTAAACCCAGGGAAGGTGGCCCTTTTGTAAGCGGTGCTGCCCTCTTCTTTTCAGAAAAACACTAGGTGTGTGGATGGCCCGTCTCCAGAACTGAGGACCCGCAGGGGTGTTTCCTGTTAAAACGAACTGCTACCGCAGCTGCCTTTCATCACCTTTCCCCGCCTCTTTGCTGCTGGGATCGCATCTTAAGAGTATTTCTTTGGGTGGAAGAGCAGCCTACAACCTTCCTTTATGCAGTGAAAAAGCTCAGCGAGCTGTTTTAAAAAGTCATTGTTTCTTCCATGGAGCTGGGTGGTTTGGCTTGTTTATCTGGCTTTCTGTGGAATCTCTGGAGAACTTTTCCTTTCCTAAGGGCCCCCAGGAGACAGCAATGAAACCAACATCCATTACCCTAGACACTTGAGGGGATGCTTAAGTCAATAGTTTTATGATTAGATTAATTCAGGCTTTAACCCTGGCAAAATTTAAGAGCCAAGTCATCAGATAATTGTGCTTCTTAATAGACTGAAATATGGAATTTCGCCCAGTACTCTGATATTTTTTAGAACCTGGAATAGGAGTCCAGATGCCAGTTCCAGCCCCTTACCCAACTGGCTGTGTGAATTTAGGCAAATCACTTACATTTCTAGGTCTCTTTTCTCATCTGAGGGTGAGGGCAGTACTGCAGACCAGTGGTCCTCAGCCCCAGCTGCACGTAAGAATCAACTGTGGAGCTTTAGAAGTAGTACCTGGCCCCATACTAGCCAGTTAAATTGGGTCTTTAGGTCTTTCTAATGTGTAGCTAAGGAAACAATTAGACCAGATATCCAAGTTTAAAACAATTGTGTCGGTGTTCCAGTGTGGCTCAGGTGTGTGAGATAGCTGGGGTGTGGACCATGTAAGGCTCATGGACCTGGTACAAGACATGGGTCTGTGGGGAAAAAACAAATAAATAAAAATGGCACCTCCCTTCCTTTCTTCTTTCCTTCTTTCCTCTTTATAATTTAAATTAAAACAACCAGGTAACATGACTCCTCGGAAACCCTCAGTGGTTTTCCACACAATAAAGTCCAAATCATTTCTCTGTGTTCCATCTGGCCCTGTCTTCTTTCTCAGCTCCGTTTTCCCGTGTCTCCTGGATATAGTGTGTACATTTCTGGCTTTCCCACCTAGGATGTCCTCATCTGCAGTGCCCTCGACTCCCTTCCAGCTGTCTAAAACGTGTCCATTCAAGGCCTGTCTTTCTTCTTTGGGAAGATCCCGAGCATCCCTGCTCTTAGTTATTTCTTCCATCCCAGCTCTTGTTCTGAGCTTCATTTACTTCTAATTGCAAGGAACATTAGCTGTCATCTAAGACATGATGCTCAATATTCTGTTCTCTTGGGGAGGTGGGACACATGGAAATACTTCCCGTTTCAGGTATATGTTTTTAAGTATCTGTGTGGTATCTTGTATTATTGGCTGTCTTGCTATGTGTGTCTGCCTTGTAAATATTAGCTATTTATGACCTGATTCTAATGGACATTTTTAGTCTTTCCTCTGTGTCCAGCAGAAACCATTTGTTGTTGCTAACCAGGAATGTTTTCTAGCAAAACTGGTTTTCTCATCAACTTACTATTTTTAAATAATAATTTTATTTTTTATTTTGCTTGCAATGCTATATTTATTTCAGGACACAGAAATCACATCTCAATCTATGGTGTTTCACACCGCACCCACCACCAGAGTTCTGGTGTCCTTTACCAGCACCTCATTCCTTCTTTCCTTTCCTCCCCCTCCCACCTCCTATTTTGTGTCCTGTGAATTTTGTTGGGGATTAGCTGTTCATTTGTGTTGTTTCATTATATTCCATATGAGTGAAACCACCCTGTATTTCTCTTTGTCTTCTGACTCATTTTGCTTAAACTGATCTCCGGTTCCATCCAGGTTGTTGCAAAGGGCACAGTTTCACCATTTTTAGTAGCTGCATAGAATTCCCTTGAGTCTGCAGACCACAGCTTCTTTATGCAGTCTCATCTGCTGATGGCCCTTTAGGTTGTTTCCATGTTTGGCTACTGTGAACAGTGCTGCTGTGAACATAGGGGTGTTATCTCCTTGCTTTTAAGTTCTCCTCCCTTTCTGGAATTTCTTCCTTCTTTTATCTGGAATTTTACCTTTTCTTTAAGGTCTGCTTCAGTTATTACCTCTTCCATAAAACTATTTCTTACTACCTGCACCTTATATAAACTGACCTCAGCTTCAAACCACTGTAATCCCGGAGTGCTCTTGTGCCCCCAGAGAACACAGGCCAGTATCTGGAGACAGTCTTGTCGCAACTGCTGGAGGAGAGCGCTGCCGGCATCAGGTGGGTAGAGGCCAGGGATGCTACTGGACATGTACAGTCCAGAGAACATTTCCCAGAGTCCTAGCGCTGAGGCTGGGAACCTGTCGTCGATTTTGTCCAGTTCATCGGCTCATGTTCATACTGCTTTGAACTGAGGTGGTTTGTTTATATACTTTATTTTCCCTACTCAGTTGAGTTAGTGGATGAAGGTAAACTTCAGTCCCACGTTTGTGCTTTCTTGAGTTAACTTTATATCGGTATGTAATGGCTGGATTTAGGTCCAGAGATAAAGAAGTCCTCGGTGTGGGCTGGGTGCAGTGCGACAGTCTGTTGAATTTCTCTCCTTTTCACCCCGAGCATTTTCATCTGTGATAGCCTGGGCGGCAGTGTGATATGGGCCATAACACGAGCACTTGGGCTCAGAAGAAAACTGGGATTCGGTTCCAGCTGGCACATTTATTGGTTGTTTATTTCGATCAATCCATTTCACCTCTTTCCGCCTCAGTTTCCTTGTCTCTGTAATCTAGGTGATGCCAGGCTTTGTTATTTTGTCTCACAGCGCCACTGTAATGTTTGATATGAGGGTGCTTTGTAAATTGTAAGGAGTAACAGTCAGGTTCGCTGCCGTTGGCTGAGGGAAGCCCACATGCATCCCAAGGGCCTGAGTTTTCCTCCTGGGGCCGGGGAGAAGCACCAGTATAAAAACTACATAAAAATAAAATCCTTTTCTCTAATCCTTCCTGCTGGCGTACTTGTCTTCTTTCCTGCCTGCACCTTGCCTTTAAAAGATACTGTGAAGTGTTACAGTCATAGGCGTTCCTCAGTGATTTACAGGTAAAGAGAGGAAATGAGTCAGCTCGCTGTAGGAGCACTGCTGTCTACTTTCCCCGCCAGTTCTCTGGCCACTTCCTGCAGCTTTTTGTCCATAACTGCTCAGCACCAGCTTCTGCTGACCTCTTCCAGCTCATTCTCCTTAGTATGGTGCCTTCATTCTGTCTAGTGGTCTGGCTGCAATTTTGCCAAAACCAGAGTGACTGACTTTACTCCTAGAATATACACTAGTGGCCTGGTGTCAGTGCATCCTAACAAAGCCTGGCAAACGCCAGGGAAATTACCTTGGTCATGGGAGAAAACTACAAAACAAGACAGCTTGTCGTTTAGAAAGCCAAAACTATGTATATTCCTGTATTATCCTTTTTTTAAGGAAAGGCGCAGGCAGGAGTGAAGGTAGTTGTAGGCAGGCAAGAAGAGAGAGGAGGAGGAGGAAACACTTTGTTTTTCATTTAGTTGTTCATACTGGTTGCTTCTCCCAGGCCTGGGACTCGAACCCAGGGGTATGTGACTTGCATCCTATCCTTCAGAGGAGATTGACCTAACCGCTGATCCACCAGGGTGCACCCCTTACTGTTTTTTTTAAGTAACAAAGCGTGGTTCTTAAGCACTAGAAGGCTCACTAAGCTTCCTCTGACACAGTAATAGAAACAGTGAGGTTGAGATAAAAGGCTGAGACCGATGCGCCCTTTTGGCTCAGACCGCTAAGGTAGCTGAGTTGCCGGTCATGGAAAATCTACAGAGAACCTGGGGCCAGCAGGGAAAGAGAAAAAAAGGGGTCATCCTACCTTCTTTTCATTGACAGATGGGAAAACCGAGGCCTGGAAGGGAACTGCCCTGTCTGGAACCACTTCACTGGGCGGAGGCACTCGGTAGCATCCACATGCAGTGTGCTTACTGGCTGTTGGCTGACTAGAAGAGTGGGGACTCCGTTTTTCCTAAGCTCATTTTACTTCAGAGCCTTAGCAGGCTCGCCACCACCACCAGAGCCCCTCCAGTTTGTTTTCTGCTTTCTGTTTTAGAGTTTTGGTGCAAAAATTAAGTCAGTAGTTTTGATCTTCAAAGCTCTTTCAATGATGACTCACTGGGTATCAGAGAATACTGGTGTCTCCTGGCCACCCTTGTAACATTTCTGCTTGCACTTCAATTCAGAAATGTCAGCTTCTAGAAGTCTAAAAAGTGAGCTACATCATCGTGGACATTTTGCATGGAAAACTGAACCTCATTTTTCCTCAATTGTAATACCATTGACTTTGACTGTCAAAAGGTAAGGGCCCTTTTTCTTAGTCCTTCTCTTCCTCTTCGCTTTTGACAGTTTTTCTTCCCTGCTGTGTGTCTTTCTTCTCCCTTGATGGCCCCGACATGGCATTTCTGCTTTTCCTCTTGCTTCTCTGAACATTCTTTTCCTTCGTCTCTCACGGGTCCGCTTTCTTTCCATCACTGAGCTGTGAGCCTCGGAGCCAGAGCAACCTCGTCTCCAGTTTCGTGAGCCGACAGACCCCTCCTGAATTCTCACTCCCACCTCTCGGTGCCCAGATTTCAGCTCTGGCTCAAAATGAATTTTTTTTTTTAACACTTTCTCTGTCATTGTCTCTCAGCTCTCTCATTTTTACCATTGCACCATCATTCCTTTATCCTTCTACCTGGAAACTTTGTCAGAACTTAACTCATCACTGACCTCATACTATTTTTTACAAACCTTTTATCCCTAGATCTCCTTCTGCTTGTTTATCTTTGATTCCAATAGCATGGTTAGACCCTATCACATTTCAGCTAGGTTTCTACAGTAAACTACTAAACTATTCTCTTTCTCCAGGTATTTCCTTTATAGCTAATCTGGCCTGTTGCACCTTTTTGAGGTCTCCTCTAGTTTATTGGAATCCTTTTTGGAAGAAGGCAGGATGACACGAAATTAATAGGGCTTGTCTCTACCCCGTCTTCCTCACCTCTGTTCAGGGTTGTTGCTAGTTATCAGAACTTTGAGTTCTTTCCCTCAGGAGGCTCTCTGCACCTTCTCAGCTGATGAGGTCACAGGTTGGACTGTTTTCACTCAAAACTGATTTTATTTAAGCTCCTAAACATTATACTTTGTACATTCAATTTTTAGGAATGTTTTTCAAAAAACAAGCAAGAAGTAGCCCTTGGTACAAAAACTTGTTACCAAGTTATACCTACAATTTCATTCCCCTTCTCCCTATTCATTCCAATTTCTCCTCATCTTGTACTACTGAGGGAGTGAGATTTCTTGTCCTGTGTGATGAACCAAATCTTTATTCTAAGATGTCCAAGTCACTGTGAATAATTGGATTGTTCTCGGAAGGAATTCCCAGGCTTCTACAACCAATAGAGGAGGCCTGGCATAGACATTCTGGGATGCTGAGGTTCTTAAATCCTTGCCCTAATACTTAGATGCGGGGTGTTGAAAAATTTACTTTATTTCTCTAGGCTTGTTGTCATTTATAAAGTAAGAAATTACTTTATGTATAAAGTAAGAAATTACTTTATGTATAAAGTAAGAAATTACTTTATGTATAAAGTAAGAAATTACTTTATGTATAAAGTAAGAAATTACTTTATGTATAAAGTAAGAAATTACTTTATGTATAAAGTAAGAAATTACTTTATAAATGAGGGCGTTATTATGAGGAATGAGCGCGTTGTTGTGAGGAATAAACATATGGTGCTTTAGATTATCATTCTGGCACAGAATAGGAATTACCCTCTTCCCCTGTTTTTTCTCCTAACCTTTGGTACCAGGTTAACTTCCTCAGTTTGAGGATGACTGATTTTGTCAGTCCCCCCTTTACCTCATAAAACTGAGAAAGAGGGTGACATTTTATTACCTACTGCAGTTTATAAAGTCCCTGTTAGCCTTTAAAAAATGTGAATAGCCCTCAGCACCAGGGTGAGATCTGCAGCCGTATCACTGTGCAGATGAGGGAACCGCAGGCCCTCCTGGGGTCGTCTGTGTAGCTGGCGGATCCTGGATGGAGTTTTCCACCACGTCATCCTCGTTTGCTTGTAGGTGTTATAAAACTGCTCATTGGCAAGAGCTCGGGCTATGAGAATTGAGCAAACAGTAAGCCTCCGGAAGGAGCACGGGCTTCCTACAGCGTGGACGGACAGGGGTCGTCTGGTTGCCAGTGCCCAAGTCACACTGGAGCAGCTTGCAGTCCTGCACTGAGCCTGCATGGAGCCCTGCTGAGAGGACAGCCTTCTCATTTCAGTTTCTCCCTTATTTAAATGTTTGTCCTGGCACAAACACTCCACTTTTCTCCGCCTTATGAAAATGCACGGGAGCATTAGGTGAATGCCAGTCACCTGGCTCTGAGGGCAGCTCAGGCTTTCCTCTGACTCTGAGGCTCCTTGACAGGCCTCCCCAAGTGGACTCACATTTGGATAATTAACATCTTGAAGTGCCTTGCTCTGTAGTGAGTGAATTAAAGTAGGGAATTAAGCAGATGGGTTGGAAAAACAATTTCAGGAAACCACCATTATACATGAAAAGCAAAACAAATGGACATAGACTAAAATGTTAACAGTGATTGTCTTTAGATAGATGGACTGAATAAAATCTTTCCATTATCACATAATTTCTACATTTTATGAAGTGCTTTTATAACAGAAAAAAGAACTTTAAAATTGCCATTTAAATTATTGATAATGAAATCCAAATGATAAGTTTCTACCCTTTATAGTATGATTAATAAATGCACAACAAGCAGACTCAGCGAGGCCAGTATTTTGAGAGTTAACTGGATCACAGTGAAATTATAAAGAGAATTGTAGGTACTGGCTGAAATTTGTAAAAAAGAAAAAAAAAAAAAAGATTTAAGCTTCCTCATCCTCTTTTGAAATGGGACTGATATGAAAAAACAAAATAAAAGTCAGCTTCTGGACATTCAGTAGCTCAGTCAAGTTTATAGGGTACCTGGGATTTGAGAAAACAACCACCCCCTATAGGAGATTAAATGTCACCAGGTTGTGCTCTGTAAGTGACCCAAAAGTTTGGGATGCTTGTGATTGGCATGTTGGGTCTGTGGTTGAGGAGTGTTAGCAGTTGACATCCTCTGAGTCCTTCAGAGGAATGATAAAAGGGCTTTCGTTGGTCTTTCTTCATGTTCCAGCAGATTTTATTTTGGTGTATTGGCCTGTAATAGCCAAAAAGTAGCCTGAAACATATGCCCTCTTCATATTAAGTCAGAATCATGCAGTCCTAACTCTGGAGGGTAAAATGGAAAACTGGATTAATATAGTAAGCAAATGTCTTGTAAAGACTTTTTGATTCTCGCCAGTCAACTCCTCTGTACTCTTCTGGCACATCTTTTCACTTCTTGTTTTGTTGTTAGTTGTATAGATAGTTGTGGTTTCCGCTCTTTAGTGAGCTTCTGGAAGGCAGGGATCTTCTTTGTGTCTTCCATAATGCTTGCACAGTGGGTGCTTAAAAAATGTTTGGTGCTGTCTAAATTTCCACTGCACTGAATCCACATTTTTGCTGACTTTGATGAATTCAGAGGCAAGGCAGAAAAGGTGAAGCCTAGAACTTGAGATCTCAGCGGGGACCTGAAGCCTTCACTTGGACTGGAGGCTCCCTTTGCAAGGTTACACATCCTTTGACTGGCAGGTTGGTACTGGCTAGTTGGTCCTTCTCCACAGGGGCCTCTCTAGAGAGCTCTTTGAATGTGCTCAGTACAGTGGCCCACTTCCTCCAGAGCTAGTGATTTAGTACGACAGTGTCTAGAAGTAGAAATGATAATGCTTTTTATGACATAGCTTGAGAAGTCATGCTGTTACTTCCACCGTATTCTGTTGCACAAGCCATCCCTGATTTATTCGGGTGGAAGATGATACATGAGTACACTTCATCAAGAGTCAGGAATCACTGGACTCAGTGAAGATCTTCTTGGAAGCCGACTATCTTAGTCTCCATCCTCTGCTGTGATTCATAACAGGAGGCTACCGAGTTTAGTCTTGGTTCATGTCCCTTTTCATTCCCATTCCCAGTCCTAATGCAAGTCGTCATGCCGGGCCACAGCCTTCTATCCCCCACCCTCAGACCCTCCAAACTGTTGCTTCCCAAAGTGTATCTCTGAGCATGTTCTCTTACTTACACATCTTCAGTAACTAAAATACACACTCCATGAGGGCAAAGACTATTGTATTAATTATCTGCTGCTGCATAAAAATATCCCACAAACTCACACACACTTACCTCAGCGTCCATTGACTCGGTCCTCTGCATGGGAGCAATCCAGATGCCAGTCAGGGCTAGCTTGTCATTGAGGTTTGACTGGGGAAGCAATGCTTCCAGGTCCATCTGGTTTTGGACAGCATTCAATTCTTTGCTAGTTGTTGGACTGAGGGTCCAGTTTCTTGCTGTCTTTCAACCAGAAGCTCTAGTGTTTTTGTGACATGGCCGTCTCCCAACATTCCAGCTTCTTTCTTCAAAGCAGAGCGGGTCTCAGCATGACAGATGTTAAAATCGTTCTTAATGTAATTGTGTATAGAGACTCGTGGGCATTCTATCGTTTTCTTTGCTGGGGCGGAAGGGGGCGGGGGGTGGGGGGACATTTGCAAGGGTGTGGATACCAGGAGGCAGAGATGGTAGAGCCACTTTAGAATCTGTCTGCTGTAACTAACTAGTTCCGGTGTCTTCACACCCTGAGCAGCACATGATGCGTGCTAAGCTCTAATATTTGATTCAGTGGATACAGTGTGACTGTTTTCAACTTTCACTTTTCTTCTATTTCAGAGTTACTGATTTGTTCTTGAGAATCCTCTATTGTCACCTGTCCTCATGGATGAACTTCAGGATGTTCAACTTACAGAGATCAAACCACTTCTAAATGACAAGGTAGAGACTATTTTCACTAAAATATGACCCCCACTCCTCATGATTCATTTCCTGTTACTATTAACTGAATAATAACTAACTCAAAACATATTTAGCTTTCTATGGAAGAAATACTTTTAAAACCACATTTTAACCCTCTTTTTGATATCTTTCCTCCCTTTTCTTCTTCCTATTATGTTTCCATCAGTCACATTCACTGTTATTCTTGAGATTATTCCTGTTTTACAGATAGAGATGTTAAGAGAAGAGATAATATGGCAAAGTTAAGCAGAAAATAGGAGAGTGGGCTTTTGTACTAGAAGCCAAGTATTATTTCAACTTCTGTAAGAACACTTACTATCTTGGATGGTGATGTACATAGGGTGCAATGCTCTCCTTAAACTTTGTCAAGTCCATGATGTGACTGCTCTGTCAACATTGAGGTTTTCATCAGGGATGCCTGGATGTTGGTAATATACCTCCCTCTTTTTAAAAAATATTTTTTACTTTATTTTTATTTAGATTAATTTATTTCTGGCCCTGGGTCTCTAACCTGGGTCCATGACTTTCTAACATCCGGCAGGATTCAGCATGTTAGAGTAGAGTGCTGATAGGTGTTACCAGAAAACTTAGGCTTGCCTTCCCCTGTTCCTCTGTGTTTAGTAAATATGCCTGAAATTTCTTCAGCCTTGTTCTTTCCATTTATTATTATCCTCCATTAAAATACTCTTGAAACTTGGTTTGAATGAGTTCCTGGTATCCTTTCCTGAGGGACGATTGATGGAGAGAGAGTAGCAAGAAAGGGTGAAGAATTAGAAGACAAATGGGAGTTGACAATTTAGCTTTAGGAAGGTAGAAGCCAATCCTAAACCGGGCTGGCCATTGGGGTCAGTCGGGGAATTGTCCAAAAATGCAGATTCCTGGGTCCCACTCTAGACCAGACCAGCCAGATTTAAATATGAATGAGAGGTAGACAGAACACACATGCACACACACGCGTGCACACACACACATCACTCTATAATCAGTGGTTCTCAACTTTGGCTATCTTTCGGAATTAATTGGGGAGGTTTAAAAATTACTGATACTTAGTTCATACTTCAGATATTCTTTTTTATTTTAAAGGAAAGGTACAGGCAGGGAGCATGAGGAAGAGGAGGGAAATCACCTTTGTTTTATTTTTATTTTGTTTCCTTCGGGCTGGGGACTTAAAACCAGGGTCATGTGACTTGCCACTTCAGAGGTGATTGACCTAAGCACTGCTCTGCCTGCACACACCCAGAGATTCTTACTGAACTGGTCTGGTGGGCTTTTTTAAAGGGTCCAATGATTGAGAACCATACCTAAAGTGATTCTGATTAGCCAGTATTGGAAAGCCATGACTCGATGGATCTCAGATATTTGACTGGGGTACAGATAAGAGGAGGAGCTTTCCTTGACCCATGAAGTCCACAGGATGCCTGAGGAGACAGCTACATGAAAGAGTCGCAGGAGTTAATTGAGTAGGGATCTTAGAGAAAAGGCAGCTGGGAAAGGAAAGATGCAGTGAGTGTGGTAATAGAAAAAAAAATTAATTTCTGGGTCCTCCTCTCTGAGGCCCCAGTGATGCCTTAGCTATGTCTAATGTGACAAGCCCCAGTGCTATAAACAGAATTGTGCCCTCCTCCCTCCATTCATATAGTGAAGCTCTCACCCCCATGTGACTGTTGGAGATAGGGCCTTTAAGGAGGTACTTAAGGGTAAATAAGGTTCTAAGGATGTGACTTGCCCCTTCAGAGGTGGTTAACCTAAGCACTGCTCTGCCTGCACACACAGAAGGTTCTAAGTCACAACAGAACAGGAATGTGGCTTTTATAAGAGGGAGAGAGGGTGGTCTTATAAGAAGAAGGAAAGAGAAAGAGATTGATTTCCCTCTCTCACCCCCCCACCTTCTGAGGACACAGTGAAATGGGAGTCATCTGCATGCCAGCTCAAGAGCCCTCCCCAGAAATCTTACCTAGCTGGAACATTGATTTTGGTTTTCTATCCTCTAGAAATGTGGGGAAATAAATTTCTGTTTAAACTTCCCAGGCAGCCTGAATCTAAAACACCAAGCATTTTCTCACTTCTAACATTTGTCAGCTTCTCTGAATGTGCATGTGCTATTCACCCCCTCCCGCTCTAACTCTTGCTCCCCTCGCTCCTGGAGAGGTGCTCCTGTCCCCTCACTGTTCCATCACCGTGAACACTCCCCTGCGCTTCATAAGCTCTACAGAAGTAGAATGGCAAGAGGCCCTTTGGATGGTGACATTCTCAAAGAATTCCACTCCCAATGACCACCTCCTCCCAACCATGACCCAAGTATATCCTAGTGAGTCTTTGCCCAGTGCCTGTCTGGATGCTTTTCGCACACCCACGTACCCATAGTGAAAGGTGTAATAACAGTAATGTAATCCATTACTTCATCTGAGCCTCCCAGTAGCCTGGTGATGTACGGAGCACAAATCAATTTATTGCTACATTACTGGTGAGGAAATGAACGCTAAATACCAGGAAGGAATTTCTCAGTCTTGGCACCGTTGGTGTTTTGGGCTGGATATTTAGAACGACTGTCCTGTGCATTGTAGGGTGTTTAGCAGCATCTTGTTCTCTGCTCATTCAATGTCAGTGTCACCTCCAGTTTTGACAACCAGAAGTGTCTCCAGACATTGTCAGATGTCCCCTGGAGAACAAAGTTTGCCTGGTTGAGGACCAGTGTGATTAGGGTGTAAGCATCCAGGTTTGAATAGGGGTAGAGGTCTTGAGTTTGTTTGGAGGATGTTCTCTTGGCCTATCTTGTTATTATTTATTAAGTACCTTTAAGTGCCAGGTGTTCTACATACTTTTTTCTCTTTTGATCAGTAGAGTATCCCTTTCAGGTAGATAGATTGTTCCCCACTTAGCAGATGACAGTCTGACTGAAAGACTGGCTGGTCTACTCAGTAAGGGGCAGTCAGGACTGAAACCAGGTTCTTGCTGCTCTAAAACCTGAGCCCTTTGCACTCTGTTCAACCTGGAGGTGTTGCACATCACTTCTAGGTCTTGCCTTGTCTTAAGGAGAAGCTGAGAGATTGTATTATTTCCCTTCATCTTCCCATCCGTTCTATTCATAGGTATGCTCTTAGCCAAAGTCACCGCTATACCCTTCCAGGCTTCAGGGAGCTAAAGGAAGTCTAGACCCAACCTATTATGGAGAAATTTGTCCCGAGATGACTATGAGGAAGCAATCTCAAAATAGCTTAAAGTGAGGCTTATGTGGACTTGTCTCTTGTCATTTGTTGGCACTTTACCCATTTAATTTTAGTATTCTGGTAATTTTGTCTGTAGCTCAGAATAGTGACAAAGTCAGTGATTTTGCCATGCTTGTTTTGACTCCAGTGATGAAAAGAAGCAACCGCCAGCACTTATCTATGGTTTGCTGGGGGGCGGCAGGACAGAAATGATTTTCTTTTAAATAGCATTTAACTTGAAAGCATGTCTGTTGACTTCAAGCTGGATCAGGGGGTCTAGGGCACTTTCCAACATCTGCTGCCACTAAGCTGGTTGTTCTGACCTGCTCACCCAGCAGACCTTGTATCGGGCAGGAGAGCTGTGTGGTTTGCGCTTCATCCCCACCCTCCTCAACGCAGTGTTGGTTCCGATACCACTGGGCACAGCAAACGCCCGAGGCCAGGCTTGAGAATAAGTGGAGTCCCCCAGTGCCTTCTGCAGAATTGAGGAAATGCCACAAAAATGATTAAATATTCAGTGGGGAGAACAAAAATAAGTTATTTATTTGGTTTTGGTTGTTACTATGGACAGTGAAGTGGGCTCTGTTGTACTTTAAGTTTTCCCTTTCTGCTAGTGATTGGAAATGTAGGCAGAGGAAGGAGGACCCAGGAGTGAGCATATTTGTGACCTCCAGGGCCACAGAGACAGGCTAAAGGATGTTGTCAAGGTTTCTTTCTTTAAAAGTAGTGAAAAACGGTCATCTTGCATTTAATTAAAGAATATTCATGAAGTGTTCTGTCTACTGTGTGCTCTTTTCGTGCTAAGAGGTGATTATCAGATCTATTGTCAGAAATGCCCTTAGATGAATCTGGAACAGAAAATGAGTTTCCAAGTAAGTACTGGTGGCGCTCAGCACGCTGCTCCATCAGCAGGAGTGCGGGGAGAGCCCAAGCTCAGCCAATGCCTTCCAGGCTCCCGAGGAGGTTTTCCTGCAGGAGTCGACACATGATGTTAGACTGGTAGCATGTCAGATGCAGGTTACTTCAGAGTTGAGGTGGTGCTTTTTCAGTAGTTTGCAGATGTTTTCCAAGTATCTGACCTCTTTATAAATTTCTTCCGCAGTCTCAGTTCCCGAGTTGGTATTTTGAAGGAACTCAAAATGTACGTGGACATACCCCACACAAACACGTACCTACAGAATTTCAATTTTTGTCTCCAGATTATCAGCTTGAACAGATTTCTATTTAAAAAATGGTGTTTTGATGATCATAAAACGTTAATTTATTAATTTATATTAATTGATTCCTAAAGAAAAAGTGTTTTCTGGGCTCTTCTGCTTGTACCCTTCCCCATCATTCCACTTTCTGTTGGTGAGGATTCTTTTTTTTTTTTTTTTTTAACTGGAAATACCATATTGTAGTCTTTTTCACAGTTTGTTTTTGTCAACTTGTTTCTAAAAACTTATACTGTTGTAAGAACTCCTCCCATTTTAGTTCCTGTCACATCAGTTGTGTGGAACCCTTCCTTTATGTTATTCATTTCATACTCAGCTTATCTTTATTCTGAGATGCTCAGAAGCTCCACAAAATGCCATTTATTGCGCTTACTAAATTTCAGGACAGAGAATAGAGTGCGGAACCAGACAACCCACCGCTTCAGTGTCACGGAAGAGGTAGATTTGCTCCAAATCTCTTCCTGTTGGCAGTTAGTTCTAAGACCTTGTTATCTTGTCCTTCTGTTGTATCTGTTGCTTTCTGTCTGTGCAAGCTGTATATGCCTATTGAGTAGATCTCATATTGGGAAACTATTTCTCCCAAGCAATTGCTTGTTTTATAAATGCCTCTCTGCTGCCCCCTTCTTACTTTTCTTCATTCGTTGGCCTATCCTCAATTGCTTTTTACTTATTTTCCAGACTTGCTTTTCAGAGAATTACTTGTTTTTAGTTTACCTTCTTGAGCAGCTTCATTTATGTTTGGCACGGAGGCTCTACCAGGTAACACTCCCTTGACTAAATTCTACCTTGATGGCGGTTTTCAGTAATGATTTATCTTTTTCTTTGACTCTTTTTCCTCTCTTGGCCCAAATTATTCTATTATTTTAGCTTTTTCTTGAATCATTTTCTGCTCTTTATGTCTTAGAAGTGCAAGAGTCTCTCTAAGCATAGAATTAATGGTATTTTCAACATGGACAAAAAGAAAAAAGAAAGTACCCAGAACTTGAAATGTCTAGAAGTTTAATTAGCATGGAACCATGTACCTTGAAGGTCAAAGACAATTAAGTTCCCAGGGCAGTCTTTCACTTTCTAGAAAGTACCCAATACGTAGTTTTTTTTTTTTTTTTTTTTTTAAGGAAAGAAGCAGACAGGAATGAAAATGAGCAGAGTCAGGCAAGAAGAGAGAGGAGGAAGAAGCTCTTTATTTTATTTAGTCGTTTATTTAGCTGGGGACACAAACCCAGGACTTTGGAATGTATGGACTGAACTCAGTTCCTGCTCCACCAGGATGCGCCAGTAGTACTGAATGTTTAATGAGTTTGGAGAATATGGCTTCAGTTACCCACAGTTGAGTGGGACAGCAGCTAATGATCTCCATTCAGAAACTAGATGCCACACAGACTCTGGCATAGCCTTTCTCAGGATGGTCACTCATGATGTCTGAAACTGTTTCCATGAGGTTTTGGCATCTCTTCTATTAAGAAAACAAAAAGCGCCAAGAAAATAGGTGTTAGACAATCCCCCAATTATGAGTACCTTTTTTCTAGGTGTCTAACTGTGTACATGAGATTAATAATATGTAGTTGCTTTTACTAGGTACTCAACAAGGAAGAGGTAGCTTTCGTTTCTGGAGAGAATTATTTCCACTTTTGGCGTTTTGTCTCAGAGACTTCAGCATCTCACAAAAATGCCTCATGATTGTTCTCTCATGATTGTGAGGAGGGAGAATGCCTGCATATAGCGACAGCTGCTTCCCAAATTGCTCATCAGATCTGCATCCATGATCAAGACTTTAGTGCAGACTGGAATCATTTTCTCTAATTGCTAAAGAGCCTCTGGAACTCCTGTCAGGTGGAAGCTATTATAAATTATTCCTCAAGAGATTAGGTTAATCATTAAATTTTTATGCTATGCTAAATCTTTTTTTTCTAGTTTTCTAATTATAAAAAGGGAAGTCCATACTAGTTGTAGAAAAGTATAAAGAAAATTATAATCACCCACAGTTTTTCTTAGAAATAACTGCTGTTGATGTTTTGATGTACTTCTAGTCTCTTTTAAGTGCATTTTTTAATGCAATTGATGTTCAACTGTAAAGACTGCCTTGTATCCTATTCTATTTCCCCTTATAACTGTATCATTTCTTAAACTAGAATGCAGAACTTTTTCGTTTTTTGTTTTTTTTTTACCCAAAATCTTAACAGAAATCTTCCTTTTTCTCTTTTTTCTTTTCTTTTTTTTTTTATTGGAAAGGTGCAGGCAGGAATGAAGACAAGTAGGGAGTCAGGCAGGAAGAGAAAGGAAGAAGAAACAGCCTCTATTTTATTTTTGTTTAGTTGTTCACACTAGCTGCTTCTTCCCAGGCTCCCCTGGACTTGAACACAGGGGCATGTCACTTGCTCCTTCAGAGGCTATTGACATAAGCGCTGCTCCACCAGGAGACACCAACAGCAATCTTTCAGGACTTTGTGTCCAGTAATCTCTCTGTATTCATGGGGCATATGTTTTCAGATCCCAGTGGATGCTTGAAACTGAGGCTAGCACTGAACCCTGTATAACTTATACATATATAATATGTGTAATATATGTACTGTACTATAGTATACATACTGTAACTATAATAGTTAAATTTATATATTAGGCACGGTAATAGATTAACAGCAACAATAAAATAGAACATTTGTAACAACGTACTGTAATAAGAGTTATGTGAATGGGCACTCTCTTTCTCCCTCCCTCTCTCTCAAAATATCTTGTACATAATGTTTTTGGACCTTGGTTGACCACAGGTAACTGAAGCCACAGAAAATGAAATTGTGAATAATGAGGGACTACTGTATTGGCTTATTTGTTTTATAAATATTTCTCAATCGTCTGGTCTGTATCAAGCCCTGTGCTGTGTTTGGGAGAAGGCAAGTTGAATCACGAACCAGGAGCTCACTGGCTGGTCATTTATCTCCTACTGAATCCATCTACGCTAGTTCATGAGAGAGTCCTTCCTCCTACTTCTCATAGTCTAACTAGAAATTGAACACAACAGCTTCTCTGAAGGAGATCTCGGGCATTTAATAGGACTAGTGGGAGTCATGGAACATTATGATCCATCGTTTTTTAACAATGGCAGCATTCCTTGGAAATGTGTTACTCAGTCCTATCTGCAAAGTATCCTACTTGTCTTTCCACGTGCGACCAATCAGACTTTATTTTGTGAACTTGGTTTCATGCCAGGAATAATATTTCAGATTAACTGTCTCTACCACTCTCTTTCCTGTTTTTAGTGTCAGCTACAGTCTATGATTGGTAATCTCTTCTGATTTTATTGCCACCTTTAGCAAAACAAGGGCTATTCATCCATACCCTTACTCCTTCAAGTTGTCTGTATCTGCATCACCGCTGTCCCTAGACACCTCTGCGGTAGTGGAGATGCTCTATATCTGCAGCCCAGCACGGTGACCTCTAGCTGTGTGTCTGCTGAGCATTTGAAATGCAGCTAGAGACCGAGAAACCGAATTTTGCATTTTGATTGCTGCATGTGACTACCATATTGGATAGTGCTGCTCTAGATCATCCAGCTGGGTCTGCTAGTTTGTCTCGCAGTTTAAGTATTGCTTGTTTTGTTTTTGTTTTTAAGCACACTGGGTTCTGCTTTGCACCTCTCTGTTTTGTCCTGCCAGCAGTCTGGATGGTTGGATACAGAGCTGCTTCTAAGATCTTATCGTAATGGAATCCACTGCTTAGTACTCCCTTCAGATCAGATGTCTAGATCTTCTCTGGAGGCTTATCTTTTGGGAAGATGCGCATTAGCAGCACCACACCTTCTGGCAGTTGTTTAGACAGAATAGGTGAGTTATGATAACAAAGTTTCTAAATAATGAGAGGGGTTTTTTTAGGGGTGAAGCTTATACGTTATGAAAAAATAAATCAGAAGGTTTTATCTCCTACCAAATACATCACTCATTAGCTTTTTTTTTTTCCATTACCCTTTTTATATCCTTTTGTCATACTCTTGCAACTTTGGCATCTGAAATGCTACAAAAATGTCTCTGAATCATTGCCATTGATTTTTTAAATTTTAATCAAACATTACTATGATTTAGTCTCTTTTAAGAAACTTGGCGAATTCTCCTTGGGTCTTTTGATTATGTTCTACTTTTCAGATGATTCCGTGATTTGTCCTTTTTTTCTGTCAGCACTTTCATTGGAGTTAACAGATAGGTCCGTGTATTAGGAGCCCAGTTTTGTCTGCCTTTCCCTCTTTCAGTGACACTGCCTTTTCTTCCTTGTCATATTGCAGTTCTTCCCTTTCTGACCCACCTCCATCTCGGTCCTCTTCTTAATCCTTCCTTTAGTTCATGGTCTGGGCACTTTGACGCCTGCCTTCCTTTGCTCCAGTCAGTGCTGGCCTCCATCTGCTTTCCTCCCAGGTCTGGGTTGTGAGTGTGCTCTTAGCCGCTGATTCACGTTTTACCCTTTTCCTGTAGGTTCTCTTTGCTCTCCGTAAGGAGGGAGGCAGGAGGTTGCACACTTTATTGGGAAACCAGGCTCCTTTCTTTTATCTTCACAATAAGCCCAACTGTGTAATCTCACTGCTAAAGACTCACCTTTTACTAACACGACCCACCCCGCCTCTGAAGCCTTTTGATGTGAATCATTGTAGTTTGATGGCAGCCAGGAGGCTGCATGCCCCTGCTTTCACTGTGAACTGAATTTGCTGCACATTTGGGGAAACCACGTGGGGAAACTGACTGTGTTTTCTGCCTTCTGTTGACAGAATGGTACACGAAACTTCCAGGACTTTGACTGTCAGGTAAGGACTGTACAGGCACCAAAGAGGGCTGGTGCAGGATCTCTGCTCCCTCCTGTGCTGGCCTTGTAAAGTGGACCTCTCTTCATAGCTTATCATGGCTTCTTCATGTGCTTTTGTTCACTGGATCAGGTTTATTAAAATGATTTGCTACTGTTTTCACAAAATGCCCATCAGGTACCTGCTTTATGGTTATAGGTTACTGGGTTGAACTGTCTTTTTGTGATTAAGTTCTCCTTTGCTCAGATGATTTGGGAAACCCCAGTCACAGACATCAAATGGAGCATCTCCTCACTACAGAGAAAGTGGGGGACGGACAGCTTAGAAGGAGACTTAGTGACAGCAAAATCATTTCCTGAAAGAAACAGACAAATTAAGCAAGTGTTATTATTACAAAATGCAGATTTCTTTTGACTTTGTAAATGCAAAATTCAACCTGATTCCTTAGTGATTTTTTTTTTTAATTTAACAATTGTGAGCTTTCTTTTTAAGGAAAGGTTCAAGTAGGAATGAAAGCAAGCAGGCAAGCAGGCAAAAAGATAGAGGAAGAAAAGCACTTCATTTTACAAAAGTATTTAGTTGTACGTCCTGGCTGTTCTCCCTAGCCCAGGACGTGAACCCCAGTACTTGGGATGTATGTGGACTGTGCTTCGACTAAAGGCAGTGACCAAACCAACACTCCACCAGGGTGCGCCCTGAGTAATTTTTTAAGTAACATTGTTCTCCCTAGTCTGTGTTTGCCTGTAGTTCTGCTGACAATTTTAAAGTCCAATTAAATGAACTAGCAACTCTGCATCTACCTATTTTACCTACTGATTGGCCCTGAAAGAAATGGGAGAAAGAGATGAGTGCATGGGAATGAGAACTTTATAAGCCTGTGCAGCTTACTGTCCCTACTTTGGGGATAGATGTCATTGCAATCTTTAACAAAACCAATATGAAGTGGACTCAGAGAGTATTAGATAGGAAAGAAGGGTGCTAGGAGGCCCCCAACCTGTGTCCCACAGAGCATTTTATGTTAAGTGCAGTTAAATCTCCATATCGTTAGTACTAAAAGGGAGAACTGTATCTCATAGGCAGACCAGTTATAATTTATTGAGCACCTATTGTAGTTATTAAACATGTATCTCCAGTCTTTGGAGCAGTATCACAACAGGTTCTTATTACCCTGTTTTACAGATGAGGACATTGAGAATCAGGTTTCCTAACTTGCTATTAGGTGGAATTAGGATTGAAAACCCCCATTCTTTCTGAATGTTTTGCCTGTTTTTTCCCACTGGAAATTTCCAGATCTGAGAGGTGGAAAGGGGTTGAGTTGTGCTTAAAGCAGAAGCTCCTTGGTAGAACAGATGAGACTCACATTGGAAGGGTCAGGCTCATAGTGCTGTCACATGAATCCCGGTGCCAAATAACTCTTGATGTGACTGGGGCTTTGTAATCAGCCTACTGCTGCTGGGGAGTCAGTTACTCTAAGTCCTTTATTCAGAAACAAAAAGCCATATAATTGTTCAGTGAATGGTAGCCGTAGGTACAGATTTAGTTTTTTCATTTGATTTAGCTTCAGTTATGGTTTGGATCCTAGGGTGAACCACTTGAACTTGATAGCTGTTAATATTTAAATATACTTTACTTAAAAGGAGATCGTTTGAGAGAGAGTGACCGTAAATTCATGGGAGAAATGAATGATTACAAAAATGAGAGCCTTAGAAGCCATGCAGCACAGCTT
This sequence comes from Solenodon paradoxus, assembly GCA_004363575.1. Lineage (NCBI taxonomy): Eukaryota > Metazoa > Chordata > Mammalia > Eulipotyphla > Solenodontidae > Solenodon > Solenodon paradoxus. Next base: position 214,411 of record RJWH01000764.1, on the reverse strand, counting down.
TCCAAACAGTAATGTCTGCTCCTACCTAAAAGTTTGGGAATACTTTTTCTAATCAAATTAAGAACCTCTCTGCAGAAGAAAAGTAAAATATAATTATACATGCTCATTGCAGAACAGACAAAAAAACAGAAGGTCAATAAACAAGAATCACTTATTATTTCACCAGTGTTAATTTTTAGTATATATCCTTGGGGATTTTTTTTTTTTACCCATAAATATACTTAGATATACATGAATTTGAGTTTTAGAAATATTATTGTTGATTGCTTTTTCATATTAAGGTTTAAGAATAATCTGGCCCAAAATTCCTGATATTCAGGGTGAATCACTAACCCTAGTAATGTGTTCTGACGTCAAATGCAACTTTTGGTTCAGTTCTGATACAAATAGAATAGTGGCAGGTATTTGTCACTGTGTCGCTTGTCTGTCACTGGTTTGAATGTATAGGTTCTTTGTGATCTAAAGAAGAAAAATCACAGGCCCTCCCTTTTCCTCCTTCTAACCCTCACGAATACTCTTCTACCACATTTTTCGTCTGCCTTTTTGTTAAAGGCTTATGTGACATTCTGGAGTCGGGAGGCAGCTCTGTCAGGAGTCTAGCGCAGGCCTGCAGAAGGCCTTGGAGGCATGACTGTGATGAGAGAACAAAATGACCCAGTTTGCCTGAATGCTTCCCAGAAAACATTGGGCATTTTCAGGAGACAAAGCAGAACAAATCTAAAGCTGATATTGTCACTAAATGGAAAGGCATTCAGCCTTGGCATTTGGTGGTGTCTGCTAGCATAACTTTGGCACAGGGTTAAATGAAGCCATTTGATCAGGGCTTCTTCTGATTTCTGGCTTGCCTTAGAAAAATCTTTAAGAAATCTTTGATGACGCCCCCAGGAAGTTATCTCAGCATCATCGACCAAGCTTACAACTTCAATCTGAATCCCTTTGCCGGTTTTCCTGACTCATCAATCAACTACAGGCCATTTTTTTTTCCTAAGAATTGAAAATGTAATTAAAAGTATACCATTTCTTCTTGTTATTTGATTGTCCTAGGTGAATTCATTACAATATAGTTTTTCTGACAGCAGTTATATTTGAAGGGTGATGAAGGAAGGGGTGATTAAAAGTGGCCTGCTTAGGGCTGATGAGAAAAAAGAAAAGAGCTGAAAGGAACAATGACTCAGCAAGTTTGTTGTCCATCTGTCTACTTCAGTGCTGCTTCACTCTCCTTCCCTTGTGAGAGTATTTAAAAGTTCAGATTAGAGCTGAGACAGATGTTATAGTTTTTCTGTGATATGATAGCTTGCTTTAAAAAATATCAATTATCTTGTGTATAATCAGACACACATTTAGAAAATTCATCATGTAACTCAGGTACACAATTATGTTAATAGGAGTAGTGTTGAGACACTACATACTTGCATATATACATGTAGACTTTTATGAAAAGAATCTCTTTTTAAAATTATATGGCTGTACTGGATATACAATTCTATATTCCATTTTGTGACTTTATTTAGGATACAAAAGTTTTTCGTTTTATTTAATTTTTCATATGTCATTTATTTCTAAAGGAAAGGTGCATGTATGAATGAGAGCAAGTAGAAAGGCAGGTAGGGAGAGAGAGAAGGAAGAAGCCCTTCATTTATTTTATATAGTTGTTCTAGTGCCTACACCTCATCCCCGATGCTGGGTCTCAAACCCAGGTGCTTCGGACACATGTGGGCTATGTCCAGTGGCCTTATCAACTAGGCCACCATTTCCACATCACTTAAAAAGTGTGATAAAAACAATTTTTCATAGGCAGCCTCACTGCCTATTATTTCATCATGTAGCTGTACTGTGACTTAACAGTTTCATTAGTTTTGCAAACTAGATTGATCATAATATGTTCAGTTCACTGAATGTTTTTGTGCATACGTTTTATTCACACGTTGGATTATTTCCGTGGATGGATTATTGGAATGAGCCTTTTGAAGACTCTTAGAGTTCCTTATCAAATTGCCTTCCACTTTCCCCAGAAGAGAGTGCTCAGTAAATGCTGATGGAGTGAAGAGCTGCTGTCAGGAGGTACCCTTCCTATAGAGGAGACCGATAATAGAGCGCAAGAATGGGGGTCCTGCTTTAGGGGATCCAGGCACAACCAAGGACAGTGATTTCATGCTGGCTGTTGAGTTGCAGTTGCTCTGCAGAGGACTGATTTATGGAACCCAGCTGTGACAACTGATGTTAAGTATCACAATTCAAGTAAATGTATGTAACCACCTCTTCTAAAGGAGGTTAAACTGAGTTACACTCTTGATGGTCACTTGGTACATGGACATTGTTACAAAATAAGAATTGAGTGAAATAGATATACTGAAAGTTCCTTCCACAGAAAAGAGGTTTTGGAACAAGCTGGGATTCAACCAGCTTCTGTATTAGCTCCAGTCAGCAACATCCCTTGGTCTTGAGGGCTGCCCAAAATGTGGCCCCAGTCTGCATTGCAGCCTCGTGTCCCACTGCTTCCCTGCATAGACCCCCAAGTTCAGGAAAACGAGTTATTGCTGATCGACTGCACTTCTGTTGTGTGCTCTTCTTTTCTGATGGCCTTTGTTCACGATTCCTCTCCTCCTTTTTGATTTGATTTTTATGGTTGCGTCTTTGGGGGATGGAAATAAGAGAGAGGTTGATATTTATTGTCCTAAGGACATCGGTAACTTTATTCTTGAGTAAAAAGTCTCAGTTCTCTTTTCCCCATCACTAGGACATTTATCTCTTTGGAAAACTCTGTCACGTCATGGGCACAAAGGCTGCAAGGTGCCCCAAACTCACATCCTTTTAGTTTAGTAACCTCACTGTTAAGAGAAGACCTTTGCCTGTAATTTTAGGGGAAACACTGGGAGAGAACTCTTTGGCCAAGCATGCGTCACATGTGTGTATGTGAGTCACATGCACATCCCTGAAAGACTCACTGTGCCAGAGAGAGGGATGTTAGAATTGGCCACGCTGGACCCCTTTGACCTGGACTTTCCTAGAGCATCCATGTTCTGAAGGTGTTCTGGGCTGTTGTGTGTGGGTTAGTCATTTATGCTCATTATTATCTAAGGCTAAGTGAAGAAGATATTGGAGTTCCTTTGAAGGAAGAAACAATAGATTTTATGTTGACATATTTCAAAGGAAGTTTTCAAATAAAGAGCATGATCTGTGAGAAGACGGAGAGTTGTGGGTGGTTGAAAAGTAGAAGTAGATGCCTGAAGGAGTGTTGATTGTACTAGGCTGAAAGACGGAAGAAGGGAAAGAGCTGAAACAATCCGGGGAAATGCCTTAGAGAACTTTGAAAAGGAAAGTCTGATCTACAGATAGCATAAGGCTGAGTAATTGTGGAGGCAGATTCCTTTACTCCTGGATTAAACAAGGTTATGCAAATAAACTTTATACCACTACTTAGAGGTAAGATAGTAGGAGTATTATTTCAAAAATTGCTACATAATAAAAAAAACTATCCAGAGATCATATCCTGCCTACTTATTAGAAACATAATAATAGAATTTCTTGCTAAAAAAATACTGACATTTGAGAGTGTATTGTCATACAAGTTTACCTAAATTATTTCAGGCCGACCAGGAAGAGGAAGAAGTAGTGACAAGCATGAAGTGGTTAAAATTTAACTGAGTTCAAAGACATAGGGCTAGTCAGATTATGCCCTTCTGGTAAAAGCACATTTAGCTCAAGGAAGAGGACTCTGGAAAAAAGGCAGAAATGTTGTTATTATCAAATGCAGATGCATGGTGGACTGCAGATTCAGGCTTAGACCCCTACAGTAACGCAAATGTCACAGTGAAGTGAGTTGCACAATTCTTTTGGTTTCTCAGTGCATTTGCAAGTTATACTGGGGCTCTTGTGGCTGAGACACCAGCGTGCGGACCATCTAAAGCCTACGGCCTGGGTTTGTGACCTGGGGCGAAAAACCAAAATAAATTTTTAAACTTATGTTTATGTTATACTGTAGTCCATGAATGATGCGATAGCATTGTGTCTTTAAAAACAAAATTAAATGTGACGCAGACACATGTTGGAAAAATGGCGCCAACAGACATGCTCAATGCAGAGTTGCTACAAACCTACAATTTGTTGAAAATAATTTAAAATAAAAGCAAACAAAATCCATGATATATCTGCCAAATGCAATACAATGAGACATGCCTAAAATGGCAAGATCCTAAATGTTTAAATTACTTTTCTTAAGCCCCAGCCATGGATCTGGAACCCAGATCCTTGGGTTTTTTCCATGGTCTGCATCTTAGCGTCTTCAACCACCTGAGCCACAATCGTGCACCTTAAATTCTTAAAGAGACTCTTGAACTGTATCTCTGATTAAGAGGGAGAGGCGGCCCAGGAAGCATATACTTATCCAGTATATGCTTCAGACGTTTCATAAGCCTGAGGAGCAAAGGGGTCGTGTTCAAGAAGGAGTAGCTTGGAGGAAGGAACAGCTTGGAGATGATAAGTAATCAAAGTTCTGGGGATCTGTGCCCAGAGCCTGTTCTACACCCTCGGGCTGTGCCTTTGAGCCCAGGTTCTCATTGTCTCATTGTGTGGTCACATCCTGTAGAACGCTGGAGCGCAGGGTGAGGTAGTTGGAGAAATGGCCTGTGAGACAGGTGATAGGTGACCAGAGCAGAGAGGTGGCTGCACATCACCCTGGCAGTGGCCTGACTGTTGAGTCAGCGTGATCGTCAGTGTCTGCACACTCATCTCCATTTGGAGATTTGTTCACTCTTCACACACAGTCATCAAAGATGCATTTACGAGACCACGTGGAGGTGGGTGTCTTTTCGTTTCACATTATTTATTCTACTAAGAACATTTACATTCACACACTTTGAAATCAAGAGAATCTATACGAGACACTTGACAAACCAAGGGTTGCTCCAAACAGAGCAACCGGATTGACGAATACAGCCTAGAATTCTTGGCCCTTTGATATTTCAGTCGTTACACAATTTGAGAGTGTATTATGGAAGGGTAGGGGCTGAGATCTCCCTAAAAAGTTGAAATTTTCAATTTTAACTTTGAGTTTCATCCATATTATGAAATGATGAGTAATACAGTAGGTCCTCCCTTACTAGGTCATCAGTAGATTCTTAGAAACTCAGCTTTCAGTGAAACTGACCTGTGACAAAACCAGGAGAAAACCCATGCAGTTTGGGGATGTGGGGAGAACATGCGACCTCTACAGAGAGTGGCCATAGCTGGGAATCTTTTTTTCCCTCTTATCAACAATGTAATGAAACTATACCAAATGAGAGATTATTTGAGGACCTATTATAGTTACTTTGCCCTGTTCCCTCATCTTCTTTTCATACGTTCTTTTTAAACCTCATCTGCTGTGTTTCCCTTCCATCACCCTTCTGAACATCCGCCACAGCTGACTAGTCCCACCCCCCCACCCCCCCACACTATTATCTGCAATTACCTGGTCCAGGGAGATCTTGTCAACCTTTTTTTGATTCTTTTGGGGTTTTTTTCTGTTTTTTTTAAAGCAGAGGTACAGGCAGGAATGAAGGCAAGTAGGCAGGCAGGTAGGAAGAGAGAGGAGGAAGAAGCATATTATTTATTTTGTATTTAGTTGTTTCCAAAGGCCCTGGCTCATAAACTACATTTCTTGGGACCTACATTTCTATTTAACCTTATGTTTTCAAGATTATTCTCTGTATAGTAGTGCTTCTAGTTATGATTCATTATTATCTGTATTTTATTTAATATGTTGTAATTTGTTTATTGATTTTCCTATTGAGTATTCAGGTTACTTCCTTTTCAAAAATATTATCGGTAAGGCTATGATGTACATCTCTGCATATCTTCTTGTCTGTGACCATGTTTGAGAATTTCTTTAGATTGTATCTAAAAGTAAGCTGATAAAGGCTAGGCACCTCAGCTTGACTAGAAATTACCAGATTTCTCTCAAGATTTGTTAATTCAGTGTACATACCTACCAGAAGCCCATGAGAGTTCATCTTCCTCTACATCTTGACCAATACTGGTGTTACCGGACTTTAAATTTTTTGCCATACTAGTGTTTGTGAAACAGCATTTCATTGAATTTAATTTGCACTTGCCTGTCTGCTAATGGGATTAATGTCTTCCTCCTCGATTTTCTATCACAGCATCCTTTTATTTTCATAGCACTTATCACAAGCTGTTATGGGTTCGTTGATTTGTATGTTTGTTGTCTGCCTCCCTGTGTGGAGCAGTTTTTGTGAGAATGGGGATCAGGTCTCTCTTGTTCACTCTTTTATCCCCAGAGCTCAGTCAAGGGTCTAATAGTAGGCACTCCATTAATGGTTGTTTAGTGAATGAACTTGATAGTGGTGACCAGGAGTCTTCAGTAAGCTTGACTCAACTACAAGGAAAATGCTCATACAGTAACAGACAGGAATTCATTTCTTTATAGTCTTCCCATCTAAACCCTATTCTTTATTTCACAGAACCTGATTCTTGCCTTTTTTTTTTAAGGAAAGGTACACACAGGAATAAAGGCAAGTAGACAGCAGGCAGGAAGCGAGAAGAAGAGGCATTTTGTTTTTATTTAGTTGTTCATTTTGGTTGTTTCCCCTGGCCCTGGGACATGAACCTCAGCTCTTGGGATGTATATGGACTGTGCCCAACTGCTGCTACACCAGGGCACGCCCATTTTACTTTATTTTTGTTTAGTTGTTCATCTTGACTGTTCTCCCAGGCCCCGGGAGACAAACTTGGGTCCTTGGAAAGTACGTGGACTTTGTTCCACTGAAGGCAGCTAACCTAACCCACTATTCCACCAGGGCACACCTCTCCTTTACCTTCATTTCTTTCTTTCTTTCTTTCTTTCTTTTTTTTTTTTTTAAAGGAAAGGTGCAGATAGGAATGAAAACGAGTAGGTAGGCAGGAAGGGAGAAAGGAAGAAGCATATTATATTATTTTTATTTTGTTGTTCACACTGGTTGTTTCCCCCAGACCCAGGACTTGAACCCAGAGGTCTGGGGCCTATGCTCCTGACCTAACCACTACTCCACTTCTTCATTTCTTACTCTTCTTTTTTAAGTTTTTGAACAGGAGATAGCAGTAATAGAGAATAGCAGAAGTATTGAGTCACTCCTAATTTGATTTGATAGATCTGCTCCAGCCTGAGGCCTATGTTTTAAAATACATTGATGTTCAGTTAGCCTAAAATTGTGTTGTGCCTCTCGTCAGAGAAGAAACCAAAGCTCTGATGAGGCTCATTTATTAGATAGAAAGCTAAGTTGGGAAGCCCCTTTACCTTCATTAGGATTTTTTTTTTTAATTTTAAAGAAAGGTACAGGCAAGTAGAGAAAAGAGGAAGAAGCATTTCATGTGCTATTTTTTAAATTATTATTATTATTTTCTTGTTCATCTTGACTGTGTCTTCCTCCCTCCACTCTGGCCCTGGGACAGGGACCTGGGACCTTGGGATGTATGTGGACTACACCCAACCTCTTCTCCACCAGGGCGTGTAGGTTTTTTATTGCAGGTTGTCTTATCTACTGTTAGATTTTCTGAGATAGGTGCTGATTTTATGATCAGCAAAGATTCACTAGGCTAGGCATGGTAATTTACTTTTGAGAAATACAGATGTTGAAAAAGGACTAGAATAAATCTTAGTTAACTTTTCTGTAGTCCCTTTCTTTTCCACCCAGCTGCTTTTAGTGCTGGCCCCAGTAGCTCCAGTCTTACTCAGTTTTATTCAGTTCTGAACTCTGTTCTGACTACATCTTAAACTTTATACTTATTGCTTTGGTTAGGATCCTGTGGGGCTCAGGGAACAAAGCCACCCAGGCTAGCTTAAACCAAAGGCTAGCCAGGGATGTCTTATGAGAGTATAGAATAGCCAGAGACAAGAACCTACTGTAACCAGGAGCCTACTATAAACTCCTAAGGTTACTTCTCTTTTAAAGAGAACAACCAGACTGATGATGGAAGCTGTTAACCCTAATTACAAATTCTCAGGAAATGACCCGGCATGGACCGGATGCCCACCTGACTCCAGTAAGCTGTAGACATGACAGGCAAGAGCTACTGCTGTAATATATGGACAACACACAAGGACTCCCAGGAAAAGGGAGAGCTTTTAAGGCAGACACATTTATATATATCTATTGAACTCAATCAGTTGCTGACCATGTGTTGAAACTTTGAAGCCTCTTATAGAGCAATTTCTTCATACCTTCTGCTTCCTTAACTTTGCTTTCTCCAAGTCTTATTTAACTCCTTACCCAATTACTGATCTCCTTTCCATAGCCAGTCAAATATATTCTTAACAGATGCCTGATTACCTCTGTTAAGACAGTGAGCTTTATGGATGACAAGGTGTGTTTTCCATTTGTTTATCTTTCTAGAAGGAATATGAAAGTAGGAATAGTCTGTATTCTGTCTGGTATGCTTAGAGTTCTGTTACATGTCTTTGTCCTAGCTAGTGGGAAGTAGCAGTGCATCAGGTATTAATGAAACTTCAGCAACCTGGGAAGTCCATTTTCCTTTGCTGAGATCTTACATTCTCTTGTTACAGGAACACGATATAGAAACAACTCATGGTATGGTCCACATCACTATAAGAGGCCTGCCGAAGGGAAATAGACCAGTTATTCTGACATATCATGACATTGGCCTCAATCGTATGTATTTAATTTTGTATCTCCTTTTTTATTAAAATACTTAATATTTGTATATTGTTTGTTTGTTTTTTTAAGAAACTAGTATTTTAACAGAGCACAGATTTTCTTCTCTTGACCTTAACCTTCACTCCTTATTGCTACATATGTTAATGGCAGGATTAAAGTTCTGAGAAGTGTACAACATGCATTTTGGCGGATACTAGAATTGTTTTTCAGCTTTGTATTACATCTGCTAATGGACTTTAAAGGTCATCTGATGAATTGTTTATGAAAATAAAACAAGTCAATTGGGATTTTATTTTTAGTTTTTTTAGTCTATACTTTTTTTTTTCTTAGAAAATCCAGTTTGAACTTAGTTTTGCTTTGAGATCTTCATCGAATTAGTAGTCTTGCTATTTAGATTGTCCTCAGTGTCTATAAGAGCTACTGTAGATGATAGAAGATTGTGGCCCATGCCAGTCATGTGAAGTCTAGTTACAGGTGTTTTCTTCCTTGTTTCTCTGGCATCAGCAGTGGCCTGCAGTTAAGGCTACAGTCTTAACACTGGAACTTTTATAGCCTCCATAGCATGAAAAGTCTAAGTAGTTTTACTAACAGGGTAGAAACTGAGTAGCAGCCCTTGCTGCGCCCCAGCAGTGTTTTCAAGAGACATTCTTCCACTCGGTGAATGTAAGCAGCTGAAGATACACCCTCTGGCCAGGTTCGTGGGATGTGCTCTGTGTCTCTGAGTAGAAGGTACATGAGCAATGGCAGCATTACGGGTTTAAGATGATTTTGTGCAGCACCCTGGTTTCTACTTCACAGACATTGTATAGAATTGCAAATTGTGATTTTCAAGTCCCTGAAATGTCTGGTATTCAGCTTTGGGGCAACTTGAACCAGACAATTAGTTCAAGCACCTCACTTTAGGGAAACTGATTAAAAGAGAGAAAGAGAATGGTGATGTGGAATTGATTGAGGAGAGGAAAGCTGGGGAGAAATGGAGAGTCTGTGACTTATGAGGATGTTTTACTTTTGCAGATAAATCCTGTTTCAACGCATTCTTTAACTTTGAGGACATGCAAGAGATCACCCAGCACTTTGCTGTCTGTCACGTGGATGCCCCAGGTCAGCAGGAAGGTGCACCCTCATTCCCAACAGGGTAAGGCCATAAGCCAGATCTTCTGGAAGATGCACGCTCAGAAGAGCAAATGACTGAACCCTTGTGGGAGAAGGCGCATGTGCTTCCCTTCCCAGCTGATTTGAGCATAGCTTCCAGGTTATGCTTACCAGCCAGCATCCTCCTGTTTTCTCTCCTTGCTTTCAGGGGACTGTTACATACAATCTGGTGAAGAAATTTAGCGTTTCTTATATCTAGAAATGGCTCTCCCTGTAATGCAAGGCAGAAGTATCAGAAACATCTACTTCTCACAGTCTTTTTTTTTTTTTTTTTTTAAGAATTTTATTTATTTTTTTATTTAGTTGTTCACATTGGCCCCTGTTCCCCTGCCCGATCTTGAACCCGGGACCTTGGGATGTATGTGGAACTGCTCCCAGAGTGTACTAAACAGCTAGACCGCCAGGGTGTGCCCTCGTTGTCTTTTATTTAACTCCTTTCTCATCTATTTAAAATCTGTCAATTTTTGTCTGTCCCTCCCTGAAACTCCTGCTACCTTGGACCAAGCTTAGATCCCTTTAAGCTTCCTGAGAACACCTCCCTGCCTTCACCTCCCAATCTGGTGGCAGGAATTTGAATATCTGTGTGACCATTTATTCTGAAAAGCTATGAGAGGTGCATTTTGACTAGGATTTGGAGCTGGCAGTCTTATCCGAAGCCTGCTTCCCAGGCATACCTGCAGCTTCAGTAAGTGCTCCCTGCAGAGTGTAATTACTGAGGGACTTGGGAGGAATGAAGGCACCAGCTGTGGACTGTGTTCTTTCTGCTCCCTTTGCTCATCTACAAAGCTGCTTTGCCAGTGAGTTGTTAAATAACCATTGAAGATGAATAGCTAACACTTAGGTACTACTTAAACAATATTCTTGATAATACATTTATTAATTCATTGAATCCCCAAAACCCTATATGTGAGGAAACTGAGGCCCTGAGACGTGAAGTAACTTAGCCAACATTTCATAAGTATCAGAGCCTGGGAAGTTAACCCAGGAAGTCTGGCTCCAGAATCCATGTAATTGACTATGTTCAAGCTATTCTGTTTCTTAAACATAAATTCATCAGTGACCAGTTTATATCCAGCAAGATTTGGGTTCAGTTTTTTTTTCCTATTTTGTGCACAAATAACTTGAATGTTTCAAGCAGGGACAGACTGACTTCCTATCAGACACAGACAGAGCCTGTCTCATACATAGGAGGTTGTATAATTCTATAATCTCCAAGGACTCTTCTTATTTTACTTGGATTTCTCTTCTGAGTTTCTTCCTGTGCTTGTCTTTATTAGGACCCAGTGGTTCATATCATGAACCCAATTAACAAAAACAGATAGTAAAGTTACCATGTAATCTTATGCCTAAGTAAAACAAATCAGCATTCATGGTGAGGAACCCAGAATGTGTGACTGTGGGCCTGGACCCAGTAAAGCTTTGTTTACTTTTGCATTTAGCTGCCTAAATGTAAGCATCATACCAAGAGCTACTTCCTGAGTTGACTCTTACTGCTGGAATTTATTTTCTCCAATTTTTTGTTTTGTTCTGTTTTATAAATTAAAATAAACTCATAGGTGTAGGTTCCTCATCTGTGCATACTGCTGGAAATTTATTGAGCCTGAACCCCAACTGAAATATTAGGGGTTTGAAAATACTACGAGAGCCTTATTGCTGTTTTATTTTCCGAGTGTCTTCCTCTCATCCCAAAGACTGATTTTTTTTTTTAGGAGAGAGAAACATGTAGTTCTTATACTTTTTCTTTAGCATGACATTTGAAAAGAGTCATATAACATGCTACAGTCATTTCTAGGCCCCGCTTCATCTCCTTTGAGCTTTTGGTAAAGGGAATGCTCTCATCTATGAACTGTATTTTTCTAATTGTTCTAGTGATTAGGAAATATGGGTGCATTTTAAGTTAGGAGTTATCCTTCTGAATTTCAGGTACCAGTACCCTACAATGGATGAGCTGGCTGAAATGCTGCCTTCTGTTCTTACTCACTTAAGGTTAGGTTCATTTCACTATTCTTTCACATGGTTTTTATGGACTTTCTACTGCATATCTGTTCTAGTGGATCTGAGGGAGAGCAAAACAGAATTGCACTACCTATATGGAGCTGAGGTCTTAGTGGGGAAAATCAGTAGCAGACAACCACACATAGGTGCTACAGAAGCAGTCCGGAGGGTGTTGTGACAGAATAAAGATAGGATCTGCATATGGAAAAGGCTAGGTGGGGAATGCCTCTCTCCTCCGTGGTTCTCTAGACCCAAACCTGGTGGAGAAAAAGGAGCTACCCAGAGAGCCATGGCAAGAGAATTCCTTCCAGACAGAAGGAAGAATAATTCCAAAGGTCCTGGGCCAAACGAGCAAGTGGAGAAAGTTATGGGGTAAAATCTGAAAATCATACAGAGACTAGATTACATTGGTCTAAGGGATCAGATCAGAATTTGGGATTTTATTAGAAAAGATAAAACTAAGTAAAGAGCGTGTGTGGTTCCCGGATCCAGTTCCACCAGGAGCATGTGGAGAATCACACTCTGTCCAGAAATTCTCAGACACAGCAGGGTGTTCAGGAATTCACTGCAATTCTGACAGTGTCCACCTGGAGATAGCCTCAGATTCTACAGGTGAAGGGCCCCATCTCCCACGACTGCCCTCCACCTCAGATACCAAGTGCACGTTCAAGCATTTCCCTGTGCTTCTGTCCAACTGGTCACAGATCGGAGGTTCCCGTGACCCCGCCTCCTCAGAATTCAGGTGATCTCAAGACCAGGCAGCTACTTGTGCTCCTGCTCACCTGTCTGTAAGTCAGAGGTTCCAAGGAAAACCTCCTTAGATTCAGTTCATTTGCTAGCACAACTTACAGAACTCAGGAAACCTGTTTACTCAATAAATCACCAATTTATCACTAAAGATATAACTCCGGAACATCCAGATGAAATAGGAGCATAGGGCCAGGTATGGGAATAGGCAAGGTGCTTCCATGCCCTCTCCAGTCTTTCTGAAGCCTCCTCCTGTCAGGGTTTTATGGAGGTTTCATCACTTAGGCACGATTGATGAAATCACTGGCCATTGACAGTTGACTCGACCTCCATCCCTTCTCCCCTCCCTGAGGTCAGGGGGCAGGATTGGAGGTTCCAGTCCTCTACTCCTGAGGTTGGTTCTCCTGGCAACCAGCATCCATGTTGCTTTCCAAAAGGACAGCTCGATAATAAAACTAGAGACATTTTTATTACTCTCCACCCTTAGGAAATTCCAAGGCTTTTGGCAAACTGTGAATCAGAACTGTGGGTAAAGACCAGAAAGATAAATGAGGAATATATTTTGGTCTGAATAACCAAATACATATTTTTATATATTACAGTATCACAAAGGATTTTAAACAGGGGAGTGATACTCAATTTAGTCTTTCAAAAGGATGCCCTTGGTCTGTAAAATGCACATCATTAAAGCTGCTTAAGTGTTTTTAAAAGGATTACTCCTGCTGGGTAGAATGGGTTAGAGAGAAAAGAGAGGAAGCAGGGAAGCTATTTAACTATTAAAACAGCTCAGACAAGAGAGAATAGTATTGTAGTACTAGATGTTGTCCAGAGGACAGAGGGAAGCAGAGAGAAATAGATGGAAATATTTAGGAGGTGACCTTATAGGGCTTGCTGATAGATTGAACATAGAGTTAATAGGAGAATGAGCTGTCAGTAATGACTTCAGGTTTTGGTTGCAGTTCATTTAAAACCTAAAATCAAATGAGAAGTAGTTGGTTATATTCTTGAATAAATAAGAAACTTAGGTTAAGAAAGTTACACTGAACCAAATTCTGTATCTAGTATGTGTCAGGGCCAGGATTTGAACCCAGTTGTATTCTTTCCATTTTGCCAAATGAGTTAGTTAACCCTGTCGGTGTTGGTGTGTCTCCTCACAGTCTGAAAAGCATCATTGGGGTTGGAGTTGGAGCTGGAGCTTACATCCTCAGCAGGTTTGCAGTAAGTATGTGGAGGGCTGATCTCAGCACCCTGAAGGCACTGCCTGGTCACAGCAACTAGTGCTGTGTTAAGTGACTCGGTACTTGCGTGGGTCTTTATTTTTTTGTAAATTTTGTCAGCTCCAGATATAAGTTTTTATAAAGCCTTGCTTTGAACTTATAGTACCTGAAAAAAATCACAAAGGCGATATGTCATCAACACAAAGTAATTCTTAGAGGTGAATGATGATGGAATTTCATAGTCATTGAAATTTTATGAGTTTACAACGGTATGGGACTCATATACATTATTATGTTAACCCAAAAGGTTAGAATCCAGATTCACATTAAGTTTGTCATAGGCCTAGGTAGGAAAGGACTGGAAGGAAATATACCAAAATATTAAGATGATTTGATGTTGTATATTAAGATACAAGATTTAATTTTCTGCTTTTTATACTTTATTAAATCTTTAATAGTGAGTGTAATCAGAGGAAAGAATAAGCTAGAGAATCTTGAGTTTCCATAGAAATGTTGATTTTTATTTAATGAACTTTTCCAGATGTCTCCTGGGTGATGTCTTTTGGGGTGGTATCACCTATTCATGTGGTTTTAGAAAAAAATCCTACAAAAACTCCTGTTGGGAACAGAGGTGTGGGTGTGAAACAGCTAATCTAGCTTCAGTGTCCGCTCATGCTGGGGGCTCTTCCCCAGCAGGAAAGACTCACCGTGAGTCAAACAGCTGTAGAGATACCTGATACCCTCCCTTGCTGTAGAAATGAAAACATCGGCTGCCCCATAGATCCTTGCAAGGCAAAATCATTTGAGAAAACAGTTTAACAAACTGGTTTTCCAGATGCTGTCTCGGATTTATAGAGCTATTTTTCAAAATAGTCTCTCTAGCTCCTCTCTGAAGTTTTGCTTTCAAATCTGAGGCAGTAAGGCATAGTAAGAATTGATTAACCATGCTCCAGTTTTTCAGATGAGCCCTAGCAGTAGAACTTTCATACCACTGTCTTTGTCTCATATTTCAGCTCAATCATCCAGAACTTGTGGAAGGCCTTGTACTCATTAACGTTGACCCTTGTGCTAAAGGCTGGATCGACTGGGCAGCCTCCAAAGTAAGCACCAAATGCTGTCTGCTGGTTCATCTCTTGGTTTCTTCTCAGAATGGCTTATCTGTTTTATTTCTATTTTTCCATTGCGGTATATGCAGTTAAGGGTAAGAAATTTTGAGTGTACAGTTAGATGAATGTTTATAGAGTATTTCTAGCTCTAAGGATTCCCCTTTTTGCCCTTTCCTTTTTTAATATTTCCCCTGCTTCCCAGAAACAACTTCTTCTGACTTCTGTTACTATAGATAGGTTATCTCTTTTCATATAACTGGAATAATGAATAATATGTATAATTTTACATCTTGCTTCTCTCAATGATTGCCACCTGTGAGTCCGATTCATGTGTGTAGCATTTGTCTTTTAAAATTGCTTAGTAGTCTGCTTCATGAATACATAAATTGTGTTGTTTGTTACTTGGTTGTTATGAATAAAGCTCCTGTGTTAGTAGATACAACGTATCCTTTTCCTGTTGGGTCCAGTACCTAGGAGCAGACTCATTGGGCCCTAGGACAGTTATATGTGTAACTTTTGTAGATTACTGCCAGTGTTCCAAAGTGTTTACACACCAGCAATGCTGGAAAATTCCATTTATTCCACATGCTCACTACCACATTGGAGCTAGAGAATTTTAATTTTTTTAAAAGAGCAGTTTTATTTCCAATGTTTTTTTTTTTTTTTTTTTTAATATGGTACCCTCACCAAAATAACTTTAATTATTACTAAACAATTTTTAATTATACTATCTTTTTAGTTTTAGGCTATTATGGGTAAATAATGATGAGTTTTCATTTGGGTTTCTCTAAGGGCCCGTGATGTGGAGCACCTCTTAGAAAAATTACTAGCCATTTGAATATCCTCTTGTGAAGTTTAGTCCCACCCCCTTTTTAAAAATCTGAGTTACGGGTCTTTGTCTTATTGATTTGTAAGAGTTCTTTACATGTTCTAAGTAAATATTTTCTCCTAATCTGTGGTTTACATTTTCACTCTTAATGTGTGAAATGAATGAATCCCTCTCTTCAGGGAACCCAAAGAGTTTGCCTGCATACGGCTCCCAAATTGCAGATTATGTAGAATGATAGGTGTTTGCTATCTGAAAATGATGTCTACTATCTAGGTAAAATTTGCTCTCTAGATAGGATGCTATTTAAAATTTGTTCAAGGAGATCAGAAACTATAGGGGTATGCTAATGAATTCACAAGTAGAAACATTTGCTTTGAATTCATCTATGCTAAAAAAGCATAAACCGTCTTTAGGTTGGAAAGGAAGCAGTTTTTAAATATTTTCTCTGTTGAAGTGTACATTGTTTTTATGTTGTTTAGATTTGTTTTAGTTTTTTTAAGGAAAGGTGCAGGCAGGCAGGAAGTGAGAGGCGGAAGAAGCACTTTATGTATTTTATTCAGTTCTTCATCATTGGTTGTTTCCCGGGCCCCAGGTCTTGAACCTGGGACTTTGGGATATATATGGACTGTACCAGGATTTAGATTAAATTAGTGATGTTATAAGATTTTCCAGAGAGAAAAATAACCTGGCCTTGTATGGCTTACTAATAGCAGCCTAATGTAATAATCTCATGTATAAACAAATGTCCACTTCTAAGTACATGTAAGTGGCACACTTGCAGATTGACTTGTCACATGCATCAAGAATCTTTGCTATTCAACCATGACATCTAGTAATTTGATATCTAGGAACTTATTTGAAGGATAATTAGTGGTATATCTTAAATATTTAAATAGAAGGGTATTTTTATTAAAATCTATCACCTATCCGGTGCTCACTATGTACCAAGCATTATTCTTCAATGTTCTATGTAGATTTAAACTCTTCATTCTCAGCACAATTCATTGAAGTGGCATAATTATCCTACAGAAAACTTAAGCTGTCTGCTTAAGGTCACACAACTAGGGTGTTTCAGAACCAAGATTTTCATTAAAACATTGGTTATAAGGCAAAAAAAAAGAGGAAAATAGCCTAACTGCCAATAATACGGAGTAACAAAATTGTGATGTGACCATAGAGTGGAAGGATTACTCTACAACCAAAATTGTATTTGGCTACTTAAAGAAATGAGAAAATTCTCGTGCTTAAGAAAGACATAAAACTATGTATGTCCCAATTTTGTTAAGTACATATCCATATGCAAGAAAAAGGAAAGGGAACCTAATTTGTTACTAGTAGTCACGTCTTTGACTGATAGTGATTCTTTTTAGATATTGAAATATTTGACTACTAGCTGGCTAGAATATGAAAATGTATCCAACCCTCCTCGCATGTAAGTTCTAGAGAAAGGGTGCATACCCTAGCTTTGGATGAAATAAATTAACAATACTGTTGTCAGGTATTGTGGAAATTCTTCCCTACAACCTAACCTATGTAAAATTTGTTCTAATGCCTAATATATGGGTACATTAAAACTTACCAGAACATGTTCAATAACATGTAACAACCTAATAAAATTAAGAATGATTATGAAAGTTAAACATGAAATGAGATTGGATATTCATTCTAATTATTTTTAAATGGGTAACCTGTGGACTACTACAGGTTATGACCCAGGGGAAGATTTCTGGGCTTCTTTTCCTTTCAGGAACTCTGTGATCCCGCTCCACTCATGTCCATGACTATCTCCTTTGACTCAGAACTTCACCTCTAACTCAAGTCAGCAGTCAGAATTGAGCATTAAACCAAGAAGATGGCTTAGGGGAATCAGCAACATCATTTGAGATGGAAATTTTTCTGAATATAGACTAACCCTCTGCAGATTTACAGATTGCTGCATGTGTTAAGCTATGATATGCATTGTTTTAAAATGGGAAAAATTAGGAGAAAAATGTTAAAAATTCAAGAACATTCTGTAAACATAGTTATTTCCTCCCACTCCCTGAAATGAAGAGCAAAAACTAGAAGCCAAAAAAAAATGGTTTTGCTTCTTTGATGAGAGTGATTATAAGTTAATTTTTTCCCTGTCCCTGGTGCCAGATCTCAGACCTGGGTGTTTCATATTCCTTAATCCTAGGAGCCACAGAGGGAGTTTTGTAAGTCAACTCGTATTGACCATATATGCAGAAATACCAGTGGGAATGAAGTAGCAAATAAGCTCACCTTCTAGGTCTCAGTTTTTCAAAGAAGGAATCACTGGCTTTTATTCCAACTGCTTATTTCAAAGCAAGCTTTATTATTGCTGGAAAGTCGAGACTTCTTTTTTTCTGACTTGTTTCTTGTTTTCATGTCTCTTGAAACAATCATGTTATGAAAAGTGTAACACTGAGTTATATACTTTTTGTTGAAGGATAACAAATATGCAATAAAATGCACTAATCTCCAGTGAGCATCTTGATAAATTTTTATGTACGTTTACTCCTCTGACACAGAATTTTTATTTTCTTTAGCTCTCAGGCTTGACAACCAATGTTGTGGATATTATTTTGTCTCATCACTTTGGGCAGGTAAGTGCCTATTCCGACCAGGAAAGATGTGTTTATGGGCATGCATGCAAAACCTTATTTACTTCAGGAAGAGAAGGGGTGCTGAGAGTTCACCTGGCCTTAGCAGGTAACACTTCCAGTGCTGGGAGATGCATGGGGCCAAACAAAGCCAGTCTGAAGGGAGAGGCATTAACTCAGTGCCACATGGCTTTGGCATTTGGAGAGATGAGAGATGGCAGTGCCCCCACACGCACCTGTTCCCTGTAAGCAGCATGCCATCTGTCAGTGTTTGACAACATCACGTGCCTCACCAAACATCTTTAGGGCCATGACGAGATCGGGGAAGGGCTTCACAGAAATAGAAATTTCAGAGGAAAGAAGAAACCGTGAAATGTTAGTGCTAAAGGCAGCCTAAGGTATCATCTTCTTTGATCCTTAGGTTTTGCTGATGAGGAAACTGAGGTCTACAGGGGGAGTGACACCATTATATGAATAGTTGTCGGGTGGGAGAGGAAACCTCACCCCCTTTTCAGAGAACAAGAGAGAAATCATCTTCCATAGCAGATTGCCAGGAGATAATGCCCGCAGCAAATAGAAATACATGCTTTGCATGGCGCGCACCTAGCTGCTGACCCACAGTGGTGCACCCACTGGAGTTTAGAGTCTATAAAATGTACACTTACGGTGTACACTCAGTGGTTTTTGGTTTATTTGTGGTGTGATAAAACCATCACACCGATTCCAGAAATTTTTATCTTTCCAAAGAGAAATACTATTCCCATTAGCAGCTTGTTGAGTGCTTTTATCACGAAAGCATGTTGAATTCTGTCAGGTACTTTTTCTTTATCTATTAAGATGTACTTAGGACTTTTGTCCTTTATTCATTTTAATATGTTATATGATATTTATTAATTTTCATATGTTGAACCAATCTTGCATTCCTGGAGTAAATCCCACTTGCTCGTGATGTATAATCCTTTTTATATGTTCTTGTATTTGTTTTGCTAGTTTTGTGTTGAAGATTTTTGCGACTTCTTAAATGATATGGGTCTGTATTTTCCTTATGATGTCTTTTGGTTTTAGTATTAAGATAATATTTAGTCTCAAAAGGCGAGTTAAGAAATATTATCTCTTCTATTTTTTTATAAGAGTTTGGGAAGGATTATTAATTCTTATGTAAATATTTGGTAAAATTCACTAGCGAAGCCCTCTGGGCCAAATTTTCTTTGTAGAAAGTTTTTATATCACTAATTTTAATCTCTAATTGTCAAAGGTCTAGTCTTGCTTTTCTTTGTTTTTGAGACACTTTAGGTACTGTGTGTATTTCTAGAAATTTGTCCATTTTATCTAAACTACCTGATTTTTTGGTATAGAATTATTCATAATATTCCCTCATAACTCTTTTTTAAAATTCCTAACTCAGTGTTAAATTTCATAAATGTCAAAAAAAAGTTAAGAATGTTAAGTTACAGTTAAATTAATCCCTTATAATTCTTTTTATTTCTGTAAAGTTGATAGTAGTATCTCTTCTTTCATTCTTGTTTGTAGTCATTTGAGTTCTATCTGTTTTTCTTGGTCAGTCTAACTAATTTTTTAATTCCCTTCCTTGCTTTGGGTTTAACTTGCTCTTTTTTCTAGTTTCTTAAGGTGAAAGGATAGGTTATAGGTTTGAGATCTTTTATAACACAGGCATTTATAGCTATAAATTTCCCTTTAAGCTGTATTTGCTGTATCTCACTAATTTTGGTATTTTCATTATCTCAAAAGTGTTTTCTAATTGTGATTTCTTCTTTGACTCATAATTTTGATATCTAATTTAATTCCATGTGATTAGAGGATATGCTTAATACTTTTTCCTTTTCAAATGGAGATTTTCTTTATGTCCTAACATATGGTCTAGACTAGAGAATGTTCCATGTGCAGAATATCTTGTATTGTTAAGTGGAGTATTTTATTGATGTCAATTTATAGTGATGTTCAATTCTTCTACTTCCTTGGGATCCCCTTCCCCTTCCTTATTCCACCCATTATTGAAAGGGGTTTTAAAGTTACCAACTGTTCTTACTGTTTCTCCCTTCAATTCTGTTTAGTTTTGCTTCATGTATTTTAATTGTTGTATCTTCCTGATGGTATGTCTTCATTAAGCATACAAATTAATCCTTCTTTGTTAGCCTCATCTTTATTTACCCTCCACTTGCATCGACCTGGTGCCAACAATTCCTGAGCTTCAGTACACAATCACTGACTTATTTCACTGGCTACTCTGCAACATGGCATCCTGTTGAGTCTGCTAAATGATTATAGTCTTCCTTCTCTGCTTTCCCATTTTCAGAAATTTATAGCTGTTACCACTTTTCCTTATGTCTTTGCCCCCCCACCTTTAAAAATTATTGAGGTAACTTTGCTTTACAAAATAATATAAACCCATATGTGCAGGTTCCCCATTACTCAGCTATATGTCAAATCCTGCTCACCACCAAATCACCAAGAGTTCGTCACCATTTTCCACTTGCTGTACCCCCACCCCATTCCCTACTGGTAGCCTCAGTTCTGTTGTCATTGTCCAAGGGTTGGTTTTGTTTAGTCTGTTCCTTTGCTTTGCCCTTTCTTTTTTTTTTTTTTTTTTCCTTTTCTTTATTTTATTTAGTTGTTCACATTGGTTGTTTTCCCCAACCCCAGGTCTTGAACCCAGGACCTTGGGATGCATGTGGGACCGCTCCCTGGATGCACCAGATCACTGGGCCACCAGGGCATGCCCTGCTTTGCCCTTTTATAAAGAAAAAATTTATTGTTATTTTTATGATTTTTTCAAAGAAATAAAGCTGCGTTTTAATCTAATGTCTTTAAATGAAAGTCCCAAAGACCATGATCTTTCCACTAATGCTGGTAGAGTGGGTTTTTCCTGAAGACAAGTCTGTCTTTTTGTCTGTAGACCTTAAAAACTAGTTCACAGAATTTCATGCTCTGCTCTGGGAGAGACACAGGTATATAAAATGTAGGCCTTGTTCACCCGTACTCACTTTGGGCAAAGGAGATAATAGAAATACTATCATAAGCCAGGTAATAAGAACTAGCTTTCATTGAACACCTACTAGTTTCAGAGAGACATTTTATATACATTAATAAATTCATTCTAGTAATTTCATAATGGGAGTTGTGTTATTCCCACCTCCAAGGGAAGAATGAAGTGACATTACAATGTCAATAGCTAATAGTATATCAAAGGAAGGAAATTTAAAGCTAGATGTGCCTGGCTCTTAAACTTTCCTTACTGCAATGCCAGAGTGCCCTCGGTGCCTAGAGGAATTCAAGAGTACAAGAGGTTAGCCTCTGCTTTGGTGATCAGGAAAGGCTTCAAGGTTAGAGGAGGCTTGCTAGCTGGACCTTGAAGGAGAGATAGAATTCAACACTTTAGGTTTGAGAAGAATGAAGGTCATTCCAGGAAGGGGGGATTGTTTGCTTAAAAGAAATATAACGTGTGCTTGGGGGTGTTGAGTAACCTGGGGCCATTTAGTATAAGATAACTTCAGAAAGTTGATGAGTTACTTCTGAGGCCTGCAAATGGTGCCTGACATGAAGGATGAGGTTTTGAGGTGATTGTATTTAAATATGTTAGAAACACTAGTTTAAATAGGGGAAAAGCTTGGGCTGGAATTTTGAGGCTCTCTGTAAAGCAAGAACATCTTCACGATACATATATACATATATGTATATGTATATTTAATTAAAAATGTGAACAGTCACAGACAGTGGGTTGTCACAAAGCTGAGGCGTTCATTCAAAAGTTAAGCAAGGAAATGCTTGTATTGCTTTTATTGTTTTGAAATAGAAACAAGACTTTTATTGATGAGTCGTGTTTATCTTCACTAATAAGAGAAAAAACAGTGATATCCCTTTTTTAAAACCTCTCAAATTAGCAACAATCAGCGAGCCATCATTTGCACTAGCAAGGCTGTGGGGGAAAGGTAATACAAATAGTGCCATACTGTTCTGATAAGGAATGAGAAATGCTATCTACATGCTTTAAGTGGAAAAGCAAACTGGAGAACAGTACATCTATTAGACAACAATTTGTGTTTAAAAACGAAAGATGTTGAGGAGGTGGCAGTTTATACATAACAGCTTTGCTCAGGGTGTTCCATCAGCTCTTAAGCCAATTCTGCCCTTTCTTACCAATATAATTTCTTCCCTTTTTTTAATCTCAAGCTTTGCTTCTGAAATTCCTCTCCATACCTTCAAGGGGGAGCTGGCTAGATCTTCATCTCTAATTACTCTGTGCTTCATTTGTTATTTACATTTCTTACTATAATATCTTTAGTACTTACATGTTTCCTTGGAGCAGTTCCACTGCTCTTCAGTTTCAAGTTGACTCCAATCCATTTGGTCAGTTTCCAACAGTATTCTTGGCACACTTCACCCATATGCAAACAAATGTTCTCCCTATCTCCCTCTCTTATAAGACTTCATGGTGACCTTTATACACTGCCCCAGATTAGCTCAATCTCAGTATCCCTGATACATTTCTTTATTCCAATGCAAACATTTTCCTTCCTGCTTAAAAATACTTACTGCTGAGTATGTGTTTATGTACCTATGTTCATATATGCTTATATATCCAAGACGCTGATGACTGGTTCTGAGGGCCTCTGAGAAGGCCAGCCACAGAGGAGGCACCATTTGGCAGTGGGTCAATGGGAAAGAGACTCAGCCTTCCATTGTAGAGTTTTATTTTGTTTCATCTGTATTTTATACCTTTAATAGTATTGGTAATAAAAGTAAATAAATGGCAATAGACTTCATTGATAAAATACTGTAAATGGAATGTAATATATAATTCTATAATGTATATATTAAGTGCAATTATATAAGTAGGTAATACACTGGTTTTGTCAGGGAAGACATAGATAAGTTAATTATATCGACTTATGACTATTAAGAGAAATGGTATCTACCATTTATTTTACAACTTCATATGTAACGTTAAATTTAGTCTTTAAAAACAGGTCTGTCTGGTAGCTATTCTCTTCATTTTATAGACTACTTTTATAAGAAATGACAAAAGATGTAAAGGCACAAATAAGGAAAGTAGGGTCCTGGATGATTAGTGACTTGTCAAAGTTCCATGGCTAATACTTGAATCCTAGTTTAGCACACTTTTTCACTGTGCCCCCTGGAAAGGATATGCAGAGTGCACCAAACTTTTGCACTTAACCTAGAGTTTAAATACCAGACTTTTCCATCATGGATTCCTTGGTGCTCTCATCCAACACAGCTTTTGGCACTGAATCGGTATGATGTAAATGAAATTTGATTTCGGCCTCTCAGCCTAGCAGTGCATCACTGGGCCCATGTTCTATCCCATTTCCCATCATGGGCAGGGAGATTTGACTTTGGATAGGAAAAATGAAAATTAATCAAGATAGACCTATACTGTACCTCAAAAGTTTACCTGTGTCTTCTTCGAATTATTCTAGGAAGAGCTGCAGGCCAACCTGGACCTGATTCAAACCTACCGGCTGCATATTGCCCAGGATATCAACCAAGAAAACCTACAGCTCTTCCTGGGTTCCTATAATGGGTATAGTTGTTTCCTATTCCTTCACTTACATGTAGACCAGGTTTCAAAAGATAATGAAAATTTAAGGGAGAAGGGAAGGAGATATAACTACTTTTTCCAGTATTGTATGGTAAGATTGCTTTTGTGCTCTTTCACCATAGTAGGAGAGAATGACTTTCAGACAGATATGAACATACCTTTCAAGAAAAATGAATAAATTGAAAGGTATCTGGGGCACATTCAAATACCAACTGTAGTTTTAAGATTTGTTGTTGTTAAAGGAAAGATGTAGACAGGGTGAAGGTGAGCGGAGACAGGCAGGTGGGAAGAGAGAAGAGGATGAAACACCTTATTTATTGTATTTAGTTGTCCATCCTAGTTGTTCTCTCTGGCCCCCAAAGCCAGTCCGGCACCTTGTGATGTATGTGGACTGCTCCCAGCTTCTACTCCACCAGGGTGCGCCCTAAGATGTTTTGAGACAAAATAGAAGCCACCTAAGTGACAGAAAAGTGAGTGTAAGGGAGGCAATGGATAGAAGTCTTGGGCTTTGCTGATATATTCTCAGAATTTGTTTGTGTATTCCAAAACCTATTGTCACACCTCCCTCAGTCACTGACAGCCTGATTCTTATCTTGGGACCAACTTATACAAGGTAAAAACGTTATGTCTTTTTAGCTTTCTGGATGCATGAGAAAATACTGAGGAAATAGGTGACTTACCCAAAGTTACACAGCTAGTAAGGAGCAAAGCCAGGTTTTGAACTGCTAGCTTCTTTCTTTATAGAACAGAACCTTATTTTCAGATGTGTCAAAAAGCTTTATGAAGTACTGCGCTGAGCTCTATCAGTTACAAAAAAAGCATTCCCCTTCTCTTAAGGAATTCATCCCTATAAACCAGTCAGAAAATCATACCCTTAGGACTTGAGGATTTCGGTAGTATCACTGTTGAATTTTGAAGTTGCCTCCTTTTAGCCCCTCATGCTTGAGCCCCTCAGGGTCAAGCAAGGAATTGAGTTCCTACTCAAAATGCCACTGAAATGACTGTTTCTGAACAGAGCGCTCAGGGCTCTTCCTACATCAGGTGAAGGAAAGAGAGTTCATATTCCTTGATATGTTTTGGTTTTTTCCAAATTCAGAAAATAACTGGAATCACCATGATTTTTCCTGAAAAGGGCTTTGTTTCCTTTGTTTCCCTAGACGCCGAGACCTGGAGATTGAAAGACCCATACTGGGCCAAAATGATAACAGATCAAAGACATTAAAGTAAGTTTCTGAGTTTCCCTACTAAGTTGCTGAATAACTTGCCTTCCTGAGAGAATTCAGTGTTCAGTGGACTGTATGTGCTGCTTGCTGAGTACACCTCTTGTTTTGTTTTCCCCAGATGTTCTACTTTATTGGTGGTTGGGGACAATTCACCTGCAGTTGAGTCGGTGGTAAGTGTGTTGTAGAGATTAATGAACAGGTAATAAAATGTGTATGGCAAAGTGCTGATGGACTAGAAGCAGTTGGTAAATACTAGTTTTTGTTCTTTCTGATTATACACACCAGGATTTGGACACTGAGTTCCTCCTCAATCACCGGGTTTCATAGAAGGGATCAGTATTGCTGTGGCGGGGCAGTTCACTCTGGCGGGTGGTGCAGCTAAACACCATTTGCTTAAAGTCAGATTTCTAGCAACCCCAGCCTTCTGCAAACACCTTAAATCTGGAAGTATATCAGCAGGCCGGAAGTCTGCTGAGAGCCCATATACTTTTCTCTGTGCTCTTCTCCAGCACAGAGAACATTGACAAAAGTAATATATGCTCAGTGTTGAAAAGATTGAAAGTAGAATCATGGGGAGAAAAATCACAATCTTATTACCCCAAGGTGACATAGTTCGGATTGTATTAAACATACAAGGCTTTGGAACCTGATTACTTAACATCTTGATAGTATTTTCCCAGATTATAAAATCAGAATGTCTTTTTGATACTCAGTCTTGTAAATATACCTTGTTTGACCTCATTTTCTTGATTATTTCTGATTTTGTACCATTAATAATGTTGCTCTTGAGCCACCTTCTAAAATCTTTGCCTGAGTCTGTGATCATTTCCCTGGGATGGATTTCCAGAAGTGAAATTGATTTATCAAAAAATCACAAACCTGGCACACCGTGGGATGGCCTCATGGGTTAGTCCACTACAGTGCAGTCCACATACATCCCTAGGTTCCCAGTTCAAGACCTGGGAAACAACCAAAAATGAACAGCTAAATAAAATAAAGTGTTTCTTTATCCTCTCTCTTCCTGCCTGTCTGCCTGCTCACTTTCATTGCTGCCTGCAACTTTCCTTAAAAAATTAATAAACTTTAGTGAGGTTTTTGATAGATTTTGCAGATTCCTTTCCAGAAAAGACATAGCAGTTTATTCCCACGAACAGTGTATGAGTTTGCCTCTTCTTTTTTTTCTTGAAGGGAGAAGAGGATGAAACATTTTTATTTAGTTTGTTGTTTATTTTGGTCACCCCCACCCAGGTTGTGAACTCAGGTCCTTAGACTTTACATGGTCCACATACCAACTGTCTCAACTGCCTGAGCCACAAGGGTGTACCTGAATTCGCCTGTTTCATAGCACCTTTTTTCCATTGCTCAGTTTTAAATTTTATTCGTAGGTAACTTGATAGGTTAAAACTGGTGTCCCACTGTTTTAATTTGCACTTCTTTGATTATAAATGAAGTTGGCAGTTTTCATATGTCTATTAGCATTGACTTGTCTTTCCCACAGCATATATGACTTAAGCTATCCGTGATCTGTTTTTTTTTAACAGCCTTCACTTGTGCCCTATTTAGAGCCAGATGTTAGGGAATGAGGCTTTTTGAAAAGGGAGTCTGTAATTTTTACACCAGTTCTGGTGTGTGAGTTTTTGTTGTACCATCAAGCAATTAACTCAGCTCAATTCTGACACTGGCTCTATGGACATAACTTCCGATCCCACAGGTTAAGGGCTTAGTCGTACAAGACTGGCCCCCCACACCCCCCACCCCGGTGCCACCCCCTCTCAGCCCTGTGCTTCTGACTCACCAGCTGTAGATAGGAGATTCCAACAATCCCCTCTTGGGGATCAATTAATCTGTAGAGCAGCTCAAAACTTAGAGAAATATTTTAGTTAGAGATCACCCGTTTATCGTAAAAGGATGTGAGGTGGATTTGTAGGTGGATGACTGGTGCATACAGGTGAAAGAATTCACAAATCAAGTAAGCAATCAATAGGAAAAGAGGGGCCAGAGTCAAGGAGGGGAGTCAGCATTGAATTGTCAGGGATTGGGGTTTATATGAGGCTGGGTGAGGGTGGTAGATGGGTGGGATGCCTGAAGCTTCCCAGTTTCTCGCGTAGCTGGGAGACTGGGTATTTTTTGGTTTCTCAGGGACTTGATGGTCTGGGAGTCTGGGATACTGGATGCTTTTCTAGTCTCACGTAGCTTTTTCAGTAGCCTTTTCAGTTTCCCATGCAACTTGGAGGGGTGTGGCATCTTCTGGAAAACAGGAACTTTTCATCTTTTCAGAGCGTGTAGGGGTCTTGCATCCGGGAGGTGGGCTCCAGCTGGTTGGGGCTGTTGCTGCTGAGATTTTATTTCTGGCATGGTGATTTTTCCATTGTCCATGGGCTCGAGAAAAACACTGGGAAAAATGCTTCTTCTTCAGTCTCCCTTACAGACAGACTCAGGAAAAGCAGCCAGATGGAAGAGGTGTATAGTGCAAGATGTATGAAAGGGCCGGGAGCTTCCATTCACTTTCCCAGCGCATATCACTCCCGGCACCTTCATGGTTCACCAGCCTCCAGCCTAGAGGCTGCTCAAACCCAGTCCTGTTGTGAGTCAGCCAGGCTAACTGCCCGCTTCGGGTTCACCGTTTGCATTTATGAAGACTTTATTACAAAGCCATGATTGATTAGATCATTGGATGCTGGTGATGAGCCCAGTCTCCAGCTCTCTGCTCTCCCCAGAAGGCAGTGTAGAACTGGAGTTCTGACCCTCTAATCACATGGTTGGTTCTCTTGGCAACTGGCACCTCCTTAGGAGATCTGGAGACTCCAAAAGTCAACCATTAACATAACAAAAGACACCTTTATGACTAATCACATCAAAATGTCAAGGGTTTTAGGAACGCTGTGCTTGGAAGGGTGTCAGAGACCAAATATCTATTTCTTGTTATAAATCACTATCAGAGTCAGAAAATCTGAGGTGTAGACATAGGTGAGAAGGTTTGTGGGGCAGGGGAGGTGTTTGTAGGGTGAGATAGATGTGAGGATAGAATATATTTACACCTCCTCGATATACCCTGTAAAACATTCTGTGTCACGTGCCCTGGTAGAGCCGTGGTGGTTAGGTCATTCACCTCTGAAAAAGCACGACAGATTCCCCTGGGTTTGAGTCCCTGCCCAGGGGGAAAGAATCAGTGTGAACAACAAAATAAAATAAACATGCTTCTTCCTCTTCTCTCCTGCTTGCCCGCCTCCCTGCCTTCATTCCTGCCTGCACCCTTCCTTTAAAAAAACAAAACATAAAACATGGGGTAATTTAACCACAAAAGCCAACTTCATATTAAAAATCTTTTTTTTTAATCCCCAAAGGTAATAATAAAGTTGTATCCCAATTCATCAAGAAGAGGTTTTGTAAAGGTCAGCCTTTTCTGGCTACAAAGTTGGAGATATGGCCAATGAAAATATCTACCAAAGACCTTTTCTCATAAACATATATACTTCAAACAGGAAAATAGTATTGTTTTTAGAAAATGTACTTAATTTGAATTCCCAAATAATGCTAAGTTATTTGTTTTTCTTTCCTTTTGTTTGTTTGTATAGAGAAATGTAGGCAGGCAGCTGCCAGGAAGGAAGGGAGAAGAGGAAGAAGCATTTTATTTATTTAGTTGTTACCTCCACCCCAGCCCCAGGCTGAGAAGCCATGTCCTTGGGTTCTCAGGACCAAGAACTGTACCCTAGGCACAAGCCCAACATCTGAGCCACCAGGGGGTACTGAGTTTTTTTGTTTTTAATTGCATAAACTTAAAGCAATATTTCCAAATGTTTCAAAGAACTGTATGTCAACCGATACAGTCTTTCTGATTTCCACATCTTCACGCTTTATAGAAAAG
This sequence comes from Solenodon paradoxus, assembly GCA_004363575.1. NCBI lineage: Eukaryota > Metazoa > Chordata > Mammalia > Eulipotyphla > Solenodontidae > Solenodon > Solenodon paradoxus. Next base: position 185,445 of record RJWH01000764.1, on the reverse strand, counting down.
AACTTCAGGAGCCCTTCTGTACCACAGAGATATTCTTCTAGACACATTCAGACCTAGCTCACTTGTCAGAGCCTTTTCTTCTCTTTTTTTTAAAGGAAAAGTACAGGCAGGAATGAAAGTGAGTAGGCAGTCAGGCAGGCAGGCAGGCAGGCAGGCAGGAAGAGAAAGGAGGAGGAAGCAGTTAGTTTTCTGTAGCTGTTCATCTTGATGAGTCCCCCACACACCATCCCACGGCCCAGGGCCCTTGGGATATATGTGGACTGTACCAACCAGAGGCGATGGATTTATCCACTAAGCTAGAACATTTTATCCAACAAATGAGCAGAGAGTACATTAGAGAGCGGAAGAGACATGTTCTGTTCACTTTTACTAGTTATTCTGCTTATTTGTTCATTCAACATCATGCTTTGACTAAATCCACTTCACTCAATCCTGAGAGACTACAAATGGCACCAACCTTGGGACACTGGCAATAGAACTGAGGTCACCAATAGGGAATGGGAGGTGTGGGGGCACAAGTGGTAGGAAGCCCACTGGATTACGTTGAGAACACTTGGTGATGTGGTATTGGGCAGGGTGTGTTGACACATATCCGAGGAATGGGGAAACTGCACACATGGGGAACCTACAAACATGAGTTTATTTTCATGTGCAAAATAAAAGTTACTGCAACTTAAAAAATAGATGGAATCTCTGCATTTGGGAAGTAGGGAAAGAGGAGACATGTCAAAAACCAACTATCGTGTTCAGCCTACCAGACATTCTCTTTGGCAGGAATGAAGATGAGTTGGCAGGTGGCAGGAAGAGAGAAGAAGCACTTTATTTTTATTTAGTTGTTCACATTGGTTGTTGCCTGGGTCTTAAACCCAGGACCTTGGGATGTGTGGGAGACTGCTCCCAGGTGTACTAGACCACCAGGCCACCAGGATGCACACTTGACATTCTTATAAAGTTATAGAAATTACAGAGGTGCGAACCCAGGCTAGCATAATTGATTATATGAAATCCAGACTTGGGAGTTCATTTTTCCGGAAATACTTACTGTATATCTACTGTGCCTGGCAGTTAGGGATCCGTTGTTTTAGTTCTTCCCTTTGGAGTTAATGGGTATTTTATAGTAAACTGGTACATTGTTTGTCACTGCCTACATTCGTCATTTGTAGGGCAAAACCTTTGATTTGGTGATTGTGGCTTTTGAATCACCCCCTGACTTTAGAAGTTTTGACTGTCCATCAGCAGTCCCGTAGCAAAGTTCGTCTGGATTATGATGGCGGCTTCTTGCCTGGGTCATTTTAATAACTCCCTCCCTAGCTGACTCGCTGCCTCTGTAGCCTGTCATAGAGGCCAGTGCTGTTAACTCCTAAACAATTCAAATCCTGTCATGGAAAATTTTCCATGACTTCTTTGCTTCCACCAGTGCCAGTCTACCCACCCAGCTCACCCCAAAGTGCATCCTCCCTCATACCACACCTGCCTCTGTTACCCCACACCTGCCCTCCTGCACATGCACATCCCATTCCGGGTCACATATGTGTGTGTGTATGTATATATATATATATATATATATATATATATTTTTTTTTTTTTTTTTTTTTTTTTTTTTTTTTAAGGAAAGTTACAGGCAGGAATGGAGACAGGCAAACAGGAAGGAAGGAAGAGAGAAGAGGAGGAAGAGCTTTATTTTTTTCATTTAGTTCACATTTGTTGTTCACCCTGGTCTCAGGTCTTGAACCGTGGACCTTGGGATGTATGTGGGTCTGTTCCCAGTTGTATTAGACCACTAGGCCACCAGGGCACACCCTATTTTTTGTTGTTTAAAGGAAAGGTACAAGCAGGAAGGAAGGTTGGTAGAGGCAAGCAGGCAGGCAAAGTCCTGTGTATTTTCTGTTTCATTTAGTTGTTCATCTTGGTTCCCCCAGCGCTGGCTCAGGTCAGGATCCTGGGTCCTTGGGATGCATGTGCTCTGTGCCAGCTGGAGGTGGTGGATTCATCTGCTAGGCCACCGGGGTGTATTGCCCCCTGAGTCTTTGTTTATGCTTTTTCCTGACTCTGGAAGCGTTTAAACTCTCCCTTTTTTCTTAGTGTCTCTCTAGAAATCTTCGTCCTTCTACACTCAGCTCAGTTGTGAAATTTTAGCAGATTTCTTTCTGCCTTTGTATTAGAGGTCCAGTTTGCTTTTTTAAAAAGTAGGTAACTTGGCCCATGTTATACAGGCACTGGGAAAAACTAGATTCAACAAGTAGTTCTTTAAAGACTGTTGTAACTGATTGAGAAAATTAAATTAGGCAGATGTTTTTATTTACTCAGAAATATCAGTTATGAAGTGCATCATCCAACCACTTTCTATTTTGATACTTTCTTCTAAGAGAAGAAGGAAGGGAAAGCAGGAAAACAGATTTTTATTTATTTGTTTATTTTGCCCCTACCCTAGGTCTTAAACCTGGGTCCTGGGGTTTTGCATAAGTCCATAGCCTAACCTCAGCCACCCGAGCCGCAGGGGTCTATACACCTGTGTTTGATCATTCTCGGACTGTTCTGCCATCTGCACTCTGAGCTGTTGTCTTGGAAGAACAGGTTCATGCCAAATCATTTCTTATTTTTCTAACAGTGTTTTAAATTGTTTTCTCTCTCTCTTTTCAGGTTGAATGCAATTCTCGCCTGAACCCTATAAATACAACTTTGCTAAAGGTAATGTGTCTTCTTTCCTCACTGTCAACCATTTGTGAGTAACTTACACCTGATTCAAATTACTCTATTTCTGGAATCGTTACCCAGAAAAAAGGAAGGTTTCTCTCTCATTCTCTGCTTTAAATTTTTTTTTTTCTTACTATAGCCACATTGTAGAAAATTGGAAGATAACCAGAATAAGAAGAATTAAAAAAAAAAATTAAAATTATCCATAAGCCTACCACCCTGAAGTAACCTCTGGTAAAAATACTGCTCTTTTCTGTACATTTTTACATCATTAAGATCATTGGGTACATTTTTAGTTCTTGATCTGTTTTTCTCAGCTTTTTAACATGAGCATTTCCCCATGTTATTAAAAACTTCATAAGCATATTTAACGTTTTAAGAATGAAGATAACAAATGCAAATTCTTTACATTCTAAATCCCTCGTATTGGTAAGGAAGCTTCTAGGTAATACATTTTAATGATAAAATGGATGCATTTTCTTAGTACACATAGAGAGCAACTTTTATCCTAAATTTCAAAGGGTTAGTATCAGATTTTCTCTCAAGGACCTTCTTGGATTTCTCACTTGGACCCCAAGTAAGAGTTTCAACCTTGCTTTTCCTAGAGCCTCTACTGAAATGGATCAGTCCCTGACCTCCTAGTTCGAATCTGCGCTGCTTTAATGTAATTACTGATCTTCTGTTGCTTGCAACTACTTTCTCAACCTGAAAGACCTCTGCTGTCTTCCCTTTTTCTTTGAAGCATGCATGAAAGGGAAGTGCTATCACCAGAAGCAGCCTGTAGTTCCTGGAAATATAACATGAGGTTAATGCTCTGAGATGACAAAACTGAGTGTTCTGGGGTCCGGGTGATTGATGAACGACTATAAATATGTTGTTGGGATTTTTTGTAAGGAAAGGTGCAGGCAGGAATAAAGGTAAGCAGGTAGAAAGAGGAGGAAGAAGCATTATCAGATTTTTTTACTCCTAAGTTTCATGAAAATGAAGCTTGTGTCGACTGAATTTGTTTTATACTTAAAGTCAGTTAATGATCTTTTGCTTAAAATGTTCAGGGAACCAGAAGGGAATGATAAGATATATTCTAAGTGCTGAAAGAAAAAGATTTTCAACCTATGATACTATACCCTGTGAGATTCTCATTCAGAACTGAGGGAATGATAAAAAGCTCTTTTGATAAGCAAAAGTTAAAGGAATTCATCACAAAACTAACTCAGCAAAAAATACTAAAGGATGCTCTTATGAAGTGTAAAGAAATCCCACTTACAAATAGTAAGACAGCTGATATAAAAAGTGGGGAGAGGGTGCGCCCAGGTGGCCTAGTGGTCTAGTACATCTCAGAGCAGTCCCACATACATCCCAAGGTCCAGGGTTCAAGACCTGGGACCAGGGAGAACAACTAATGTGAACAACTAAATTAAATAGAGCTCTTTTTCCTCTTCTCTCTTACTTTCTTCCTGTTCGCCTACTTACCTTCATTCCTGCCTGTACCTTTCCTTTTAAAAAAAAAAAAAATGGGAGGAGGAGAGGAGAATAAAAATGTGGATGGTTAGAATGAGTGCAAGACTAATAATCTGCTTTCAAATTAAAATGGGAAATAAACATAGACTTCTTAATGTTCACCTCAGGGTAACCTCAAAATACATCTCCAGGGAAAAAACAAGAAAACAAAAAAGGGAAAACAAAACATAACTGCACCCAACCCATCTAAAAAGAAAAAAAGAGTAATAATGGACATTAGAACTCTTGTGAGGTGTGAAATACTGAGATGCAGTTTCAATATCCTAAGATATATATAGCATTGTGAACAAAAGAAATCATAAAATTATTATTTAAGAATAAATGAAGGAATAAATAGAGCACCCCCCCCCAAAAAAAAAAAAAAAGATTAAAAAAATTTCTTCTTGCTTAAAAAGAAAAATTTGTTCAAGGGACTGTATCTCGTTAATCTCAAACTCTTGTGCTTTCTGTGGTACTCCCATCTGCTAAATACAGTTTGCCCTCAAAGAAGGTTTTCATGCTGGTGCCCAGAAACCATAACTTTGCATCTCTTTAAAAAAAAAAAAAAAAAAAGCCATGCGCCCTCATGGAGCAGTGGTTAGATCAGTTGCCTCCAAAGAAGCAACAAGCCACACACCTGGGTTTGAGTCCCAGGTCCAGGGGGAAACAACCAGTGTGAACAACTAAATAAAAATAAATTTTAATGGGGGGAGAAAAAAAAAAAGCAAACTAACCTGAATAGGACCATAGAATACCTAACAGCTAGAGGGAAAAGGGTGGGCTCATGGTTGGCCCCCATTCCCTAGAGTGGGTCATCTCTTCAGACTGACAGAATCCATATCACTTTAAGATTTAAAAAATGCAAGTTCTGGTGCGCCCTGGTGGTTTATCATGTAAATCTGCCTGTGCCACCCACATATCTGGGGCAGCGGGGACAACCAAGATGAAGAACTAAATAAAAGTAATAAAATGCTTCTTCTCTCTTCCTGCCTGCCTGCCTACTCACCTTAATTCCACCCGCACTTTTCTTCAAAAAAAAAAAAAAGAAAGAAAAAGAAATGCAGGTTCTGAACCCCAACCCCAGACCTGCTAATCAGGATCTGTAGGGCAGGAAGTCAGGTATCCAGGTTTTAACAAGTCCTCTAGGTATTGCCAGTGCGTGGTAACACACCTGCTCTAGAAATCCGTGCACAGCTAAGACTCACCACCTCTAGAAATCCGTGCACAGCTAAGACTCACCAGCTCTAAAATTCACGAAGCAAGAGACAGCTTCACTAAACCAGTTGACCAAACCTAGCATCAGTGCCTGATTGAGGCAACCCCCTTAATCTTGGAGTGATAATTATAAAGAATTGAAAAGGAGCTTACAAAGCATGATACCCAGAGAAGTTAGGGTCACCCTGTTGAGAGCCCTGGAAGTAACATTCTTCAGGTGGGGGCAGAACCACATTTGAAGATATCGGTTAATGAACCTGACATCACCCTCCCAGAAAATTCCCACCATGGGCTTGAGAGAGGCCCTGTATCCAATTGATTAGTAAGGATTGAATAATCTTTTCAGATATATATCCAAGGTTATTGCTGGGATTCAAGTCTTTGTATGAGGACATTAAGGACTTATAATTAAACATCAAGTTAAGGGACCTACATTTCAATCCTATCCTGTTTGAGAGGGACTCGTGGGTATTCAGAGCATTTCCCGTAAGTCAGTGTTCCCATTGACTTACCGAGTTTTCTCCTTGTAGATGGCAGACTGTGGTGGACTGCCCCAGGTGGTTCAGGTAAGAAGACATTCTTTAAAGCATTCATTTGATTCTCTCTGCCTATGTAAAAATTAATGTCCTCTTTTTTTGTCCCCCTAGCCCGGGAAGCTCACGGAGGCCTTCAAATACTTTTTGCAGGGAATGGGCTACAGTGAGTAGTATACAACTTCCTATTTGCAAAGATTGATAGATGATGAATAATTTTATCACCTAAGGAGCCCACAATTCTCAGGGCAGAACCTCTGTGCTAGCCAGCCCAAAGTCAAGTGGAAACCAAAATGTTAATGGAGCTTTCAGCTCCACACACATAAACTTACCAAGCACTGGTCTGGGGTCATGTTCTTGCTATTTATAACCTTGAGAGGTAAGTGCTGTTTTTCATCCCAGTCTGTAGAAGAGGAATTGGGGCTTGGTATTGAGGCCAATAAGCACATTTTTCTAGGGTCATAATTCAGCTCTCAAGCCTTGATTCAAACTCCAGAGCCCACATTTACAAGCACTGACGCTGAGGCCATCCTGGCTATGAATCTGATGTTATAATTTGCAGTGGAACTCAGCTGGCCTAGAGAAACAAAATGGCAGTTCCGGAAGAAAAGTGTAGTGTCCTCAGGTCTGCTCCATGTAGGAAATGAACTTGCAGAATCTTAGAGTGAGTCCAAGCATGTGTCCATATCATGTGCCGCTGTCCTGGTCTCTTATCCTCGGTTTCTCTAAGCTTTTTCATTTGTCTTAGAATATCAATACTTGCTCAATTCTTGGAGTTTTTAGAAGAAAAATCCTCTACTCAGGTACAGAGCTCTTTACCCAGTGGGATGATTCTTCTCCTGTCTTTGGTGTCAGTCTGTTTATTGCCGTTTGGCAACTACTCTGGGCAGCAGCTGGACCCCTGGGACAGCCCTGTACCTGTAGGCAGACCATGTATGTATTGTCTAGAGTTGGCCTTGTCATCCTGTCTGTGAGCCACTAGCAGCCAACCCCACACCCACATCCTTCTGGCTCACTACGAAGACCAGAAGTCCCTTTCCTAGCCCATTCTCATCCTTCTCCTAGGAAACAACAGATCTAGCTCATTTCTCATCCAAACAATATTTATCGTGGAAAGGAAAACAATTGCCTTTGACTAGTTTAGACAATTGACATCCAAGATGCTATTGAAGCATCCATCAGCCTCACCCTCTCTCTGAGACCTTAAAATAACACTTCTTCCCTGGCTTAAAGGATTCTGTCAGTGTCTACTAGGCAGCTGAGGTTGCCGCTTAGCACTCTTGGGTCATCACTAACCTGCCTTTTCCTGTGTCCATCCTGCTTCCAGTCCCGTATGTGCAGCTCAGTCACCTGAGCACCGAGTCAGGTACCTTCCTCTGCTGGCCCCGCTCCACCTCCCAGCCACACTCTCCTCACTGCACTGGCTGCTGTAGCATGTCTGCATTTGTCCTCTACAGTGAGAGCCCGATAGAACGCTCATTGGGCCCCTGGAGGGTTAACTGCAGGTCCAACCCTGACCCCGCATGAGGAAGAAAGGATCCGGTTAATTCAGGGCCACAGCAGCAGCTCACTCTTTACAGCACAAACTTCTAGCACCATCTACTGATCCTTGATTTAACCCCCAGACACAGGAATCACAGGGCAGCCTCGATTCTAAGTAAGAGTGTGCGAGCCTTTGCCCAGGGAACTCTGCAGGTGATGGTATTTTTTGATCCCAGCATTAAAGTAATAGCTGGGGGTGTGGCTGATGCCTTAGGAAGATAGGTAGGAAGGTTATGGCCCTGTCCTGGCCAACTCAGAAGGGTTGAGGCAGTGACAAAACAGGAGTCTGAGTTAAACACCCACCCCCACCAAAGCAGGCTGCCTGTACCCCACTGCCCGTGTAAAGGCTGCTCAGGCTCATCTGCCCTTTCCTGCATCCATATATTCCTCTGTGTCTCCTCTCCAGGTAGCAAGGGTAGCCTGTGGACATAGATGGTAGTCTCGTTATATCGGGCTTGCACTGTTTGTGAAAGACCTTCATACATGTGTGGTTTGTCTTTCTTTTGGTTTAGTCTTGCATGCACTGCCGGTTTGGGTTACCTATTTGGGTTCCCAAAGCCTCCATCCCTAATCACTGTGTGAATGGCGTGTACTCTGGACTTAGGTTTCCCCTTGTTCTGCTGTGGCCTAGAGTCAGCTGAGATTCCAAGTAGATTCAGAAAATGAAAGCAGCCTTGCATATAGCTACTCACCTAGAGCAAATAATGCAAAGTGGAGATGGCTGTATCTTGCCCTGGGTGTCACATTCAGTGGTTTGGGAAAGCTACAGCTAAAGCCTTTGGTGTAACGTCTGGACTTGCCTCACTTAACCAGGGCTCTCTCTTCTAGTCCTCTTGGTTATTTCTTCCAGTACCGTCTGCCAGCATGACCCGACTCGCCCGGTCACGAACCCACTCCACCTCGAGTAGCATCGGCTCTGGAGAAAGTGCCTTCAGCCGATCTGTCACCAGCAATCAGTCAGATGGAACTCAAGAATCCTCTGAGTCCCCTGATATTCTGGACAGACACCAGACCTTGGAGGTGTCCTGCTAAGCAGATGCTCCTCCCCTGGACCATACAGTCCATCCTCCTTCAAACAACCACTCCACAATATAACACTTCATTCCGCAAACTGGCATCCACTATCTTTAATTCCTGCATGGCCACTGACTCTTTCTCTGGTATCCTGGATTTCTCATTCTCTCTGCCTGCCCACCTCCCTTTTTGTATGTACAGAGAACCACTTCCATGCCATTACTGTGACATTCCAGCATCTCTAACCCAATCTCCATATCTTCTCTTGCCAGCTTTTTCCTGTGCTTTCCCAACTATGTATTGGATAAGATCCTTTGATCCTGACGTATGTGTGTGAGCACGCGTGTCTGTGTTTGTGTGTGCATAGTTCTGTGATTTTAGCCATGCTTTTCTTGTAGAGCTTCGGCAAAAAAAAAAAAAAGGATTTTTTTTTTTTTTCACTTTCAATGGTGTTTTTAGGGGAAAAATGTAGACTAGATTTCTAGGTTGGATAGGCCGCTGTGTTCTTTTTTGGTTACAAATTGGTCAGCAAGACTTGCAAACTGACTTCAAGAGAGAGCAAATATGACAGATCATAATAACCGGACTGTTGATTGTGACCAAAAGAAGGGTGCCCGTTACTTAGAGAGGCAGGCACAGTGGCCAGCCACCTCTTATCCAAATGAACTCACATACACTATAAATAAAAGGGAGGGGTATTTCCTGTTAGAAGCCTAGAACTATGAGGTTCTGACGCAACACGGGGGTTTTTCGCAAGCAGTGAGCATGGCTTGTTTACTGGGCTCGTGGCACGGGAGGGGGAGCACAGAGGCTGTCCCTGCACGGACACCACTTAGCAGACATCTGCAAGAAGTGCCTCTCAGGTCTGCGATGCTGTGTTCTAGCCCTCTAGAGGTGTGACCTGCAAATGATGAGGCAATGACTGGCAGGAGAGGAATAAGTATTGCCCCAGCATCATATTTGATAAGGATACTGTGGGTGTCAGCTGACTCAATAAAAGCAAAATGAAATTGATTTCCAACCCCTTTCTCAGAAAAATTCTTAATCCTGTTCAGTCCCTTTTTGTAGGAGGGAAGGGGCCAATCTGTAAGGGCAGCCTGTCCAGGCAAAATTGCATTCAGTGTCCTCTCTGCTCCGTGAGGAGGGGGTCCCGGCCAGCCGGAGAGAGTGACTGGGGGGAGGGCAAAACCAGCACTGCACGGGTCCCACTCCTGAGGGCATTGAGACAGAAGCTCAGGGTTACAGTTCCGAATCTTAGGAAGGGGCTCGTCAGACATGTTCGCTTTCTGCTGAGGTAGGGAATGCGTCACTCCGCCAGAGTATGACTTTTTACAGATTATTAAATAAAGCTGTACATGTCTCATTGTTACCCGATTGCTGGTGTTTTTTCTCTCAAGCCGCTCACGGGGCTCAAGGAGGCACTGACTTCCTGTACATGGGCTCTGAGCTTAGCATTTTCACACACTTGACCACTGTCCCATCCAGCAAGGAAATGGAGATTTGGGATAAATAACTGGCACGAAGTTGTAGCAGCCCGGTAAGAATTGAACACAAAGTCCATCTGACATGCTTGCATTCCTCTCAAGCATAAACTGAGAATCCTGCCAGTACAGTTTGGGATGAAGGAGGGGAACTGTGCTCTCAGAAAGACAGTCTGCATCTCAGCTCTGTGGTCTCAGGTTGCAGGCTCCCTGGAATAATCTGCAACCGCTGATCTGGGCCCCTGGGACAGAGCTGCCAATGGACCTCCAGCAGTCTTTCAGGAGGCCTCCATGCGGGTCCATGTTAAACGACTGAAGAGCCGCCACTGCTGTGGTACCTGGAGGTTGCTGTATCCTAGGGACAACTTCTACGATGGCGTGGCCTGGCACTCTCTCATGGAGGTGATGAAATAAATGTATGTGGGCAGATAGAGGTCACCAAGCTGAGTTCCTAAAATACAGGTCAAACAGCTCTGGAGCTGGGGAGCCCATGGCCACGGGAATTGTTCTTAAAGTGCATACCGGGTCGCACTCTGGTGGCCTAGAGGATAAGGCCTCTGGTCATAGTTCACATGTATCGTAAGAACTCAGGTTCAAGACCCAGGGCCAGGGAAACAACCAAGATGAACAAAACTAAACGAAATAAATAAAAGCCTTCTTACTCCTCTGTCTGCTCGCCTTCATTCCTGCCTGCACCTTTCCTTTAAAAAAACAAAAATCCACATTAGGATGCACCCCGGTGACTCAGGCTATGAGTCGGCATAGACCATATAAAACTCAAGGATCCAGGTTTGCAGCCCCAGGCTAGGAGGAACAATCAAAAAATAAATTGAAATGTTTCTTCCTCCTCTCCATTGCCGGCCTTCATTCCTGCCTTCCTCTTAAAAAAAAAAAAAAAATCAGATGGCCACACCTTTGGCTCAGGTGCTAAGCATGGATTGTGTGAAGCCCAGCAACCTGATTTCAAGGATGACAAATTCCATGTTGCTCCGGCGTCTTGGCCATACTCAGCACGAATGCTACCTGCCTTCCTGCCTTAGCCTTGTACCCAAATAAATTCAGGCCTCAACTAACTGTTCTGACTGCTTAGTTCCTGACCCATTCCTTTGTTTCTTCCTGAACAATCCCTGGGTGCCTACTTTTATGAGCGCAAGCCTGGGTAGAATACAAGATGATTATGTAAAGCTTTTTAAAATGGGTCTAACAGGTCTCATGGCAACTCCAGGTGGGCCGTGTGTTTTATAGACAAGGTGCAGCCATGAGAGGTAAGTGATTTGGCCAAGGTCACCTAGCTTGAAAAAAGTTCTTCTGAAATCAATGCATTTTCACATTTTATTGAACAGTTACTATAGGCCGGATTCTCAGTATTTCCCTGTATGTTTCCCTCTGTTGACCCAGTTAGTGAGATACATGCTAGTTCCATTTTATGGCCCAGAGGTATCTGGTTTACAAATGGTCACAAAACTGATAAGGGGCAAATCTGGGCATTTAAACTTAAATTCTTAGGTGCCTCCCTGAGTGGAAAGGGAGAGCATATGATGGGAATTATTTTTTAAAAGAAAGGTGCAGGTGGAAATGAAGGAGAGTAGGCAGACAGGCAGGAAGAGAGGAGGAAAATATTTTAGTTGGTTGTTCAACTTGGTTGTTTCCCCGGCCTGGGGATGCAAATCCACATCTTTGAGATGTGTGTGGACTGCACTAGTCAAAGGCAGTGGACAAAACAGCTACTCCACTGGGGCACGCCAGGTAGAACTTTGTTACAGAGGAAGCACCTCCACACTAGCTCCCAAAGCTCTCCACGCCAAGTGCCCACAGAGTTGAATGGCAAACCAACCTTTCCCCACAGTCTGGAAAAGGATGCATAGTCTGTCTGAACTGGATTCCGGAATCTTATCAGTGCATTGGGCCATTTTCTCAAAACTGCTGTTTCCAGAATTGCTAAGCCCCATAATGGAAACTCAGTAAGAGGGTATCATTATTTAAATTTTAATGAGCTGGGGGTTTTATGAATTTAAATTTAAATTTAAATTTAAATTTTTAATTAATGAATTTAAATTTTTATGAAGGCACCAATCATGGTTTTGTCAGAAACTAGATGAGTGATTCTCAAGCTTGGGCTATCCAGCCGAATCTCCTGGAGGACTTGTGAAAACTAATTGCTAGAGCCGCCATGGAGTTTGATTCAGTAGATCTGAGATGGGGCCTGAGAATCTGCATGTCCATCTGGAGGATGCTGAGGGTGCTGGCTTGAGGTCTACACTCAAGAGAATCAGTCTCTTAAGTCTTGCTACTCAAAGTGTGGTTCCTACCCTAGCAATGTGGTCATTTCCCAGGAGCTTGTTGGCCATGCAGGAAGGAAGGCAGTACACAGGAAGAAAGAGGAGGAAGAAGCATTTTTATTTAGTTACTTCATTTAGTTGTTTCCCCGGTCCCAGGCCTTGAACCTGACCTTGGGCTGCATGCAGACTGCTCTCCAGGCATGGGCATAACACCTGAGCCACCAGGGCAGGCCACCCCTGCAGAATCTTAAATCCCACCCTGACCCACTGAACCAGAATCTGCCATTGAACAAGATCCTAGAGCATACCTATACATGTTGAAGGTTGGGACACATCATGCCAAAGCAGTGCTCCCAGGCTTGTCAAAGGAACCATGTAGAATGTCTAAAATTCAGATTCCTCGGCTGCCTTTCTGACGACTTGTGTTCAGAAGATGCGGGAGGACCTCTGATACTAACTAGACCTCAGGTGAGTTATGATCAGGCAAGAAAAGGAGCCTCGTGCTCCTCTGCCTTGTTCTGTTCCTTGGATAAGACCAAGCTGCAGAGTCAGAGGAAAGCCTCTCCCTCCAGGATCATGACAAAGCAGCCACTTCTCCCCCCAGAAACAGGAACTGGGGGAAGGTGGCTCCCTGGGCCGTCAGAGGAAACGGGTGTCTGTGAGAACCACAGAGGCGGCAGATGCAAGCCGGGAGCCCCCAAGGACACTGACAGCGCTCAGAGAACCCAGAAAACCCTTCCTCCCCGGCCTGGCTGTGCTCAGGACAACTGCCTGTCGGAACCTGCTAAGGAGCAGGGGGCTCCTTTCCCAACTCAGGTGTGCCAACTGCTGGCCACCGCAGTTGTGGAGCTGCCCGAAGTGACACAGGAGCCTCTCCCTGAAAAGTCTCCCAGATCAAGAAGGCTCTGGACCTCTTAGGACATAAGGACATTGGCAACCTCCGGAGGTACCCACCACCTTCCCCGCCAAGCCCTAACCTCTGTGGCCAAAGCATGCATCTTAGCTGAGCCCCAGCCCCAAGCCTCTGGTGACAAGAAACCGGTGAGTATGCTAGCTTTTGTTTTCTGGTGGCCTTGGGACTGTGAGGAGGACGGTTTCCTCTGAGACTGGGAGTGGTCTTGACGGCTGGAAAGTGAGCCCAAGGAGAAAGGGACACCGTTCTGCTGAGGCTGTCAGAGGGCTGGTTTCTGAGGGTCCCTGAGGGAACTGAGACGTCCCCCTTTGCCTTTGCCCCCTGGAGAATGACACGATTCCTTTGTTGGTCTTCATGCTCGTTCTGATCCCATATCTGTGACCAGCTTGCTGTATGACACTGCGGCTCAATCTGGGCCACAGCCTTCCAGCATCAGTGAACGAGAGGAGCCTGGATTCCGTCTCCGCAGACATGTTCAGCTCGAGAGTCCCCAGTTCTCTCCCAAGGGTGACAGTTCTGTTAAAAAAAGAGCATGTTCGCCCTCGAGCTCAGTCCAGATCCGTCTCTCTCACCTCCACAGCTGAGACATTCTCTTCAGAAGCACACAAACACGAAAGATGGGGATTGTAGGCCCAGTTAAGTGGCTACACAGGTGGCTCTCTCTGGCCTTGTCGTTGCAGCTAAATGGGCTTCAAGCCCTGCTGACCCTCAAGGGTCTAGGGAAACGATCAAAATGACGGGCAGTGTCAGCTGCCTTCGACTGACTCTGCCGGCTGATCTGGGAACCCCAGAAAGTGCCTAACATACCCAGCAGTTCAAATACTTGTTAAATTCCTGGTTAGATTCATTAGACGTTCTGGCCAGTACCTCCTCCTAGGCCTGCCCATCCTGCTGTCTTCATCTTGCCCCAGGAGGTTCCTGACCTGCACAGATCCTCTGAAGATTGCTGGCAGGGAGTGCTGGGGGGCTTCCAGCGTGCATGCCAGCACCCCCTCCCTCGGGCCCATCCCCCAGCTCCACCTGCAGCAGGAAGAAGTCTCTGGGTTGAGGTGGCTGTGGTGAGTTTTGTTGAAAGAGGGGAAAGGAAGCTCATCTTTACCGGGCACCAGTAAAAAGAGGTCCTCATCTGCACCGAGCTGTAGAATCATGGCAGATCAAGTAAGTAAACACTAATGAGTAATTAAAGCTTGAGAAGGAACACAACCCAGAGCAGAGAGAGAGAGAGGGAGGCTCCTCCCAGAAAAGATAAAGGAAAAGTGGCCCCAGCCCAGGCTTCACAGGCGCTATCTCCTGGACCACCTGTTGGGTTTTGTTATCCCCATTTTTCAGATGAGGAAATGGAGGCCAAAGAGAGGGGAAGTGGCTGAACAGCCAGTTCTTCAAAGCCTTTTGATCATCACTGCCGTATCACCCTCTGTAACCTTAGGCGTGTGCCCAGTGTCAGCTTTGCTTCTTGTGACACCAGCTCCCCAAGTCCTCTCAGATAATCCATGCCCACCTCTGGCCCTCGCCATGGGTCCTGGTATGCCTGTAGTGAACTAACTGTCCTGTCACTGTCCCCTGCCACAGAGGGGCAGAACGTGAGCCCCGTTCAGGAAATAGTTCCAAGTTCACCAGAGGATTGATCAGTGAGGGCTGGGGCTTCAGCTCCTGGGGAAGCGTGGAACCCAGACAGGCCCAAAGGGAGCAAAAAAGGGCAGACCAACAGCTGCTGGGGGCACTGCACACCCCAAGACCCAGAACAAAGACTTGAGAGCACCTTGGTGCAGAGAACCTTCAGGGTCAGGTGATGGGTCGGAGTTGGCCCTGCAGGAGGCAGATTATTCATCTGTTAGCCAGGAGGCAGCAGGGCCGAGCCTGGGAGGAGGGATGTGTGGGGACCAGGCTGGGAGCCACGGTCTCATCCCAGCATCTCTTTCAGATTTCCCCGATGAGATGCGTCTGAGAGTTCTGCTGAGGAATGATGGGAAGTCAGCCCAGCAGAAGAAAAACGCTGTCAGCCCCGAGCTCAAGCCCCTCTGTCCAAGGCCAGGGCTGTGTGCCCGCGCCAGCAGGTAGGCCACAGGCCAGGCAGCCAGGTGGTTCCCGGCACCCTGGGGCTGCAACAGGTCTTCTGAGCAGCTGCTCCAACTCAGCCCCAGCTGTCAGTGAAGGCTGTGGAGACAGGCCCTGCCCAGGCGGCCTCACAGGCAGCGCCCGCTCTCGCGAAGCTTGCATTTTTGCAGCAGAACACTGAGCAACCAGGGAAACTGGAAAGTGAGAGAGAAGGACAGCTGCTGACCAGGAGGGCCTGAGGGTCCCCCTGCATCTCCCAACGCTTCCTTTTTCCTCAGCCAGTTTATTCGGCAACTGAGCTGGCAACTCTACCACTGAGCCCATTCCTGAAGCTACGTTGTTTATTCCAGGAGCCACTGACCTGTGACTCCTTATATTTAAACTTACTTTAAATGAAGTTAAAATTTAAATGAAATAAAATTGAAAAATCAGCTCCTCGGTCATACTAGCTACAATCAACATGCTCAATAGCCATATGGAGTTAGTGGCTGCCTTGCTAGACAGCACAATTCCAGAACATTCCCATCCCTGCGGGAAGTCCTCCTGGACAGTGAGGCTCTTAAGTGTCCCCTCTTCTCCTGAGGAGCGCTGCAAAAGACTGGAAGCAACATTAGGACTCCTGTGTGGGAAAAAAATGAGCACGTCCTAACTGAAAATGCCAGATTTAAAGACAATTAGAAATCAAAATATCCTAGAAATTTTAATCTCTTGGTGTCAAAATTACAGCTCCAGTTTGAATCTAGTTCCGAAAAGCAGCCCACAAACCGTTTCTCAAATCACATTCTGATTTGGGGTTTTGATAATATATTCATCAGGGTTCTCTAGAGACGCAGAATTGTGCGTACGTGTGTGTGCATGCATGTGTGTATAGGAAATTTATTTTGAAGAAACTGGCCTCTCTGCTTGTGGGTGGGCAAGTCTTAAATCTGCAAGGCAGCTGGATACCCGGGAGGAGCTGATGCGGCAGTTCTGTCTGGAGGCAGGTTTCCCTCTCCTTGAAAGACATCAGCTGCTTTCTCTTAAGATGTTCAGCTGGCTAGATGAGACCTACCCACATTATACACGAGATCTGCTTTATTCAAAGTCTAATAATGTTGATCTCATCTAAAAACTACTGGCCACCCTCTGTGGCTCAGGCTGCTAGGGCGTAGCCTTGGACCCTGGTGGCGAAGGGCAGGGATAAAACAAAAAAGCAGATAAACTCCTTCAAGGCAGCATCTGCACTGGTGTTCACCCAAATATCTGGGTGCTGTGGGCTGTCCACACTGACACGTAAAATTAACATCACAAGCGACGTGAAACCTCTAGGAGGAAGGACAAGGAGACAACATACTTAAATACACCGAGGAGACTATAGTCTAAATGTCTGGGTCTCTGTATTTGGGTGGGAACTGACCTCAGTCTGAAAACTCCCCTACAAAGCTGGTCCCTTCCGTTCCTCACCCTGACCCCCATTTTCCTCTCCCTAATACCAGCCTCCCCCCAGGACCCATGGGCAATGGTGCCCTGGACCCTATAGGACTCCTACTGGGGAGACAGTTTCCTCCTTTGGTCACTCAAGCTGCACTGAGATCCTGGGGCCCACCCAGCCCCACAGGCAGAGACCTGGAAACCACACAGACCTCCACCTCATTTCCTCTGCACCTGGCCACAGCCTGCGCTGTCATGTCCTGGCTGCTGACAGTGCTGACCCACTAACGTCTGGTCGGTATTCTGGGGGACCTCCCTGTCCATGGGACCTGAAGCGAACTGCATTTCCCCTCTGCCAGGGTCTCTGGGGAAGATTGGGCCTCTTGGTAAGTCTTCCCTGGTCCCAGCAGGAATATGGGTCTGGAGCATCGCCATGAGCCAGTTTGTTCATCAGCCTTGTATTCATCCTAAATCTTCCAAGGCTCTACCACCAGATGCCAGACCGTGTGTCAAGACCAGGGGACACCGCAGTGGACACGAGAGGCATAGTCCCTGCCTTCAGGGGCAATCAAGCCCCAAAGATAGGCACTATACCAATAACCAATTACAATTGTGTTACATGTTGGCAGCAGTGTGTTTTAAGGGACCCGGACCTAGAATGTGTACTGAGGGGCTTGTCAGGGTTAATGTCCCCAAGGAAGGGGCATTTCAGCAGGAGAGTTAAGGATGAAGATGAGTTGGCCAGTCAGAGGGGTCCAGTCATGGGGGCCAGTACATGCCGCTTGGTGGCTTCTAGGGGTGCCCTGCAGGGCTTCTAGGGAAGAGGCTCTTCCAGGTCACCTGGTTCTACCCTCTCGAGGCCCTGTGCAGTGGACAGCTCAGAGGAGTGGTGTCTGGGTCTAAGGAGCTCACGTCTAAGGACATGCTGGGGTCTCCACACCAAAGAGGATGTGTGGGAACCAGTCCACTTCCAGAGTCAGAGTCTCACTCTTCTCATGTCCACTCAGAGCAGAGGCCCTCAGCCCAGTGTCCTGCTCTGGGTCTGCTCCATCCAACCCCTGGGTCTGTCTGTCTGTCCCCTTCCCCCACGGCCACAGTGCCATCTGAGGGCATCTCAATCCCTTCAGGAGCAGCTACAGACAGATCAGTCTTCTTGATGACTGTCATAGCCCAATACATCGATGTGCTGAGGAGTCTCTTTTCCCTCTGTTAGAGAAAAGTGCACTGAACTAGGAGAAAGATGAAGGAAAGGAGGGGCGAGGGGAGGTGGCCCTCAGCAGCCCGCGGGAGCCAGGTTTTTCAGACCAATGAGGCTCAGACAGGTATAGGGTGGTCTAATTCAACTGGGGGGCTGCTCCATGAGGTAGGCCAGGGGATAAGGGACCTGTGCTCAGCAAGCTACTTGTCACCTGCTGCCTAGGCTTGAAATCAGGCTTCATGGCCACCATGTCCTATGACCACTCCTGGTGTGACAGGGTTTTGGTGTCTCTGACTCTGTGACTCCCTCTCTGAACAGTCTGGGCCCTCCTGGACATTGGCCGCTGTTGTCCAGCCCAGTACCTCCAACCTAGGCTCGTGAGATGCCTCACTGCTCACTCACCCCAACAGTGCCCCATGGGGAGACAGGGACAAGGGGGTGTCACACAGGAGCTGTGCCTTCACTTCCAGTGAGCACCTGCCCGCCTTACTGGCCTCCTCCCTGTACTGGGAGGCTGACTAAAGAGGACCACTCTGGAGGCTTGTGGGGACTGAGATGATGCATCCAGCACCCAGTCAGGACCTGACACACAGCAGGTGCTCAGTAAGGGGTGGCAGAAAGGGACTAAGACACTGAACTGGGACACATGGCCCTGCTGGATGCCTGCTCTGGACCAGGCCTGGCACAGTGGCCCTGGGGCCACACCTCTTCTCAGGAGACAGCAGTGACACCTGCTGCTCCAGACAAAGGCCATGGGAGAGTCCTACAAGTCCGTCCATATCTGTGACTTCTGGGGCCCTCTAGGAGCCCTCCTCCTCCCGTGCCCACCCCAGGGCTCCAGCCCTCAAAGTTGGTCTACCCAGTGCCCATCTCATCAGCGAGTTCTGGAAGCCGAGCTCAGAGATCCTGCTGAACCTGCCAGAGCTGTTTGTGGAGCAACAGAATCCCTTTATCAGGATCTTCTACCGAGATCTATGCATTAAAAGGGATTATAGGCCAGAGTCCCCGTCCTCTGGCCGCACCACCCGCTTTCCTGAGGTGCCCCCAGGAGCTGTCTGAGCACCCCCAGGGCTCTCTACTCTGCTGGAAAAGCTGAAGATTCCAGGGTTGCTTCCTTGGGATCCCAGCAGATGTGTCCCAGACCAGATTCCACAAGACCGCATGTCTGGAGGGGTCAAGAGGCTGACCCTTCTGTTAAGTTCTCTGTCCCTCCATCCAGAGAGAAGCAAGGCCACAGCTGTGGCGCTGAGCAGTTTCCCAGTAGGCGAGCAGGCAGAGCTGTCACTGAAACTGGGGGAGCCATTAACCATCATCTCTGAGTAAGTCCTTCTGGGGTGCTGGGTGGGGTGCTCTGCTCCTTCCCCCCAATGCACTAATGGGAAAAAGAGGCCCTTTCTTCCCTTTGGGAAAAAAGAGCGTGGCCTTTGGTGCCAAGTGTTCGTTAGCCCTAATAGTGGGTTGCAGGCAGCCAGCCTAACACGCTTGCAGGGAGAAGAGTGTGTGGGCAAGGCCTCGCAGGGAGCTTTGCATCATGCCATCTGCTGCCCACAAGGTACCTGGTGAAAAGAATTCTAGGAGATGCAGATGGGACAGATGGCTGCAGGATCCAGCCTGGGAGGCCCTTGTGACTCCCATATGAGCAGTTGCTGAGGCCTTGGTCCTTCTGAGAAGGGTCCCCCTTTCCCTTCTCTCCCCAGGGATGGAGATTGGTGGACAGTGCTGTCAGAAGTCTCAGGCAAAGAGTTCAGCATCCCCAGTGTCCATGTGGCCAAAATCTCCCATGGGTGAGTGCCTACTCCTAGCCCTGCTTTAGGGGAGCGTCTTGCTTTCTCTGTGCTCAGCAAAGCTGGGGACCGACGGGAGTCAGGCCCAGGCCCTGTGCTCAAAAGGAACAAACAACTAACTCGAGTCAGCCTCTGAGACAGGGAGTCCAGAGGACAGGGCCCAGGAAGACCTCATGGAAATGTCACCATCTGGGCTTTGGATGGTGGCCAGGAATCTGGTGGTGGAGAATGCCAAAAGGGACTTGTAGGCGATGGGAGCAGCCTGGAGACGCAACTCGAGACAAGAAGGTAGAGCACTTGGGGTCTGTCCTTCCGAGTGGGCCTCCTCTGGGACACGGGTCTCTTTCAAAGAGTGAGCCATCTCTCTCCAAGAGCGAGTAGCACAGTGGCAAAATTCTAGAGAGAGACAGGACGTGAGCTGCCTCTCTGTGAGCTGTCCCTGAGTCACCAGATTAGAACTGCCCACTCTGTGTGCTGTGACACTGCAGAAAAAGTGCCTTCTGACACAGAATGGCCTTCCTTTTGTGAGGCCCACAGCTTGCTCAGGGGTTGTCTGCAAGCCACGTGAAGCCCACCCGGCCGTTTCCTGGCAGCCCGGGCCTGCGGGTCAGAGGTGTTGCTTCCAGAGTGGCATCAAGCTGCCATCGAGGACACGCTGACTGTCTCCCCTTCCCCTGCCATGTCTTCATGTGCGTCTTCCATTGTCTCAGTCAGATGAATGCTTTAGTTGATTTACTATAAAACTAGGCTAAGTTTTCTCCTGGCACCAAGTGAGTCACAGCTTCTCTAGTTGATTTTCTTGGAATTGGCTCATCCCTGACTCTGGCTTTGCCTGTGGAATTTCACAACATGGCAGAGCCAGGCAGTTTCATCTAAGTAGCTTCCGAGGGCTTTGTGCTGGTACCATGGGGCGTGACTCTTCTGTAGTGGTTAAGTCCCTGACTTAGGTGAGGAATTAGCTGAGAAGGAAGACACACAGCCCAGAGCGCAGCCTTGGGACAGCACGGAGGAGTCAGAGCGCGGTGGGCGCGCCGGAGACGTACGTGGCGCTCAGTGGGCAACACGATTCGTTGTTTCTTCAAGGCTTTAGGCTATCAAGAACATTCTTCGAGTTCCAACCTTGTTACCCCCCAATCAGCTCCATTTGGGAGTTTGTTAGATTTCAATGATAAGGAATAAATGTTCTTCTGTATATCTTTTACAGAATTAAACTTTGCAATGTTCAAATAAAATATTTCCTGAAGTTAACAAAACGCCTCTTGGAGGCAAGTGAGGAGAACAGAGATTCTGGGGGGGAATGGGCAGAACTAGAAGAGAGGCTGGGATTATCCAACCTGCCTCTTCCTCCCCCTTGGGAAGAAAATCTCCAAGCAGAAAAGCCTGGGTCTGACCCCATGTGGGTCTTTGTCCCCCAGGGAGCCTGGAGCCGGGGCCAGGACCACAAAGCTGGCAGCCCTCGGAGGTCCAAGAGGGAGGTCCTTGCCAGGGGCACACAGAGAAGGTAGAGAGGGTCGGATGGAGTCTGGTGCCTCCTTCCACCCTTCCCTGCTGACCCCGGCCCCTCTGTCCTCTCCAGGTGGCTGTATGAGGGTCTGAGCCGGGAGAAAGCTGAGGAACTCCTCCTGCTGCCAGGAAACCTCGGAGGGGCCTTCCTCATCCGGGAGAGCCAGACCAGGCAAGGTGAGCAATCCCTGTCCTGCCCTCTTGGGGTGTCTGTCCTCAGGAAGAAGCCCACGATCTTACCAGAAAATAGTCTCTCCTTACTCCTCAGCCATTCAGTCAACCGAACTTCCCTGAACCCTGCTCCATTCCAGCCAGCGCAGAGCCACGTGGGCCCAGCCTGGCAGAGCTGGAGATGGCTGGACAGAGACAGGTAGCATTTCTGGAATGATTAAAGACAATTCACAGAGGTGTGGAACCTGTGGAAACTTGTAGGCTTTTCCCACGGGAGCCCAGGGGTGCCACAGATGGTTCTGGGGGTGGACTGGTGGGCTGCACTGCAGGACAGGAGACAAAGCAGAAAGAGATGGTGCTAGGTGTGCATTTTGTTTCTGTGTTAAAGAAAGGTACAGGTAGGAATGAAGTTGAGCAGGCAGGCAGGCAGGAAGAAGCATTCTCACTCTATTTTATTTTTATTTAGTTGTTCACACTAGTTGTTTTCCCCCGGATCCAGGACTCAAACCTGCTGGTATGTGACCCATACTCCTTTGGAGGTGGTTGACCAAACCGCCAGTCCATCAGGCACGCTGGTCCTTATTCTTGAGGCGCTCCCAGATCTCTGGAAGCTAGTGTGCCATAGCACCCATGTTGAGAAGATCTCTACCTGAGAGATTCCACTGCTATCAGGGCTAGTGACTGAAACGCCAAGAGCCAGGTGTGATGCCACTTGGAGGGTGGACTCTCTGGCCGTGGATCAAGCAGCGTGGCTGACCGTGCTGTTGCGGGAGAGTCCATCGGTTGTGAGTGGCCCGCAGCAGGGCTCCAGGCTCAGCCAGCAGCTGCAGCTTGTAGTAGACTACAGTCACAGGGTTTCCCTGCCCTCGCCAGCTGACACCTCCCTCCCCGACACACAGCACCACGCTGCTCTGATCATCCTCTCTCTGCTTCCAGAGTGGGAAGCAGAGACCTGAAAAGTGGCAGCGACATGTCACAGTGCACATTCACATGGGACTTCTCCCACCCCAGGTGCAGGGCATTTGCTAACAAATTATGAAGCTGTTAAGAGTCCATCTCTGATGCCTCTGGCTCCCTGAGTCCCTTATGGAAGGACAGAGAGGGACCTTGAAGGGTGGCAGCACCGTTGTTTACGGTAGGCTTCAAACACCGGTGGGGATTGCGTTTCCACAGTTCCCTTTTACAGATGAGGAAACTGAGGCTTAGGGAAGAGAAGTGACACAGCTAAGCAATGCAAGAGCTGAGATTCAGACCCAGCTCAGGTGCCTCTCACTTCAGACACCCAAGAAACACCTGTCAGTGGCAATGATGACAGAACTGCAAGCACAGAGATGGCCCACGGAGTTGCTGTTTAGGGGCGAGGACCGGCTTTCTGTACCGCCCTGGCTGAACCCACCATGATAGGCTGTCGAGGCCTTTGCTGTCTGCATCAGCCTCCTCCTGGGGCCCCTCCAGTGTGTCTTTGTCACTCCTCTCTCGGGATTCCTTGGGTGACCAGTCCCTCTCCCCTCCTGCTATTCTCTGGGCCGCAGCGTCCCAGTCCTACCATCACACGCCCATAGGCTGGCCAGGGTGGGGGCTGGCCTGAGTGCTGCAGCTGCAAACAGGAAACCACGGCGGGGGCGGGGGTGCTGGGCAGGTGTATGCACCGGGCCTTGGGGCCTTGAGAAGCCACAGGAAGAGCCGGGTGCTCCGCTGCCCCAGCTCCCAGCTCCCGCCCCTTCTCTGGCCCAGCCGGAGAACCACTCTGTCCCTTCTCTGAGAAGGTACGTATGCAAGAGGAGCTGGATGAGAAATCAAGGAGAAAGCAGATAACGTGCTGGTCCTTTAAGGACCCACGTCAGCCCTGGGGTTATGTTAGATTTGACTCTGAGCTTCCCTATCGCCCCCACCAAAACAGGACGTCAGAATGCAGCGCGTGGTATCGAGAAAGGACGAGGTTTGCCAGTTCTGCAGGAAGGCACAGCTTTCCCCCCTGCTAACTTCTAATCGTCTGGAGCACCTTTTCAGAGGGTTCACCACGCTGCATTTCTGAACCAAGAAATCTGTTTGATTCCATGGTTAGAGACTGGAGAGGCCAAGGGCTTGTCTAAGCAGTCTACCCGCCGTCTCACGCCCAGAATGTCTAGTGTGGGATGTCTGGGGTGGTGGCATGAAAATCCGTCTTTCCACCATTCTCTTCCTGTGGCTTCTCATGGCCCCGAGGCCCCATCTGTAGCGCCTGTCCTGCAGCTGTTGGTCCCCACTGTGGGAACGGCTGCTCTGGATCTTTCCTGCATGCTGGAGTCATCTGGGAGAGCTCCTGGTGCTTCATGCAGCCCTGGAGCTCCAGATTTAAGGAGTTGGAGGTGTGACCTGAGTTCTAGAATCTCTAAGAGGCCCCAGGCAATTCTGAGGTGCAGCCAGGGTGGAGACACCCTGTGAATTTGGACCAGCAAGTGTTTGAAATTGAGGAGAAAACATCAGGGGTTGGGCTGTGTATTACTTCTTCAAACTTTAGTTTTAGATAATTATACATGTGTTCCGGGCCACGGTGTAAAAATTCATACTGTGGCTTGCGGTCAGAAAAAACATTGATAGCGGCTCTGGGGGCCAGGTGACATCATAGGGTAGTAGTTCTCACCTCGAGTGTACAGGGACTGTCAGAGGAACTTCTTGACAATGCAGACTCGTGGGCCCCGTGGTAGAGCTACCTATTAGAGCACTATGGGTAGAGGTCAGAAATCCGCTTCCTTCACAAGCAATCTGGATGAGTCTATGTTCTTTTCAGCTAGAGTGAAAACATAGTTCCCATCTAGGGTGCCCAGAATGAATCGCAGCAACTTTTACTTTTACACTACCTTACACATTGACCAAGAGAATGAGTGATACCACGAGCCGCTTTCTTTGGCCCGAGGTCCAGATGCATGTCTGGAAGGAAATTCTGCTGGGCCTTGGAGCTTGTTGTGCAGACCAAGGAGGAAGCCTTGACCTGTGAGCTTCCAGAACACAGAGTCTGCAGGTGAGGGAGAAGGACCCTATTGTCCCCGAGTCCTTTTGGCCTCTCTGGTTGTATTCTAGGCCTGGGGAGCCATGGAGACCCTGAAGACCTCATGGAGGGCACAGTGTTGCTCCAGAGATCAGTGCCAGGGTTAAGTCCTAAGAATATCGCTCCCTCACCTTCCTGATGTCCTACTCTGACTTTTCTGTGTCAGGCACTGTAAGGGAGACTGATGCGCAGGACATGGTTCCTGCAATAGAGAACTCACCTCTGTCCAGTCCGTCAGTTGAGAAGCACTTATGAAGCATCTCCGCTGAGCCAGGCCTGCTAGGTCATGTCCTTATCCTCAGGCTACAGACAGTGGAGGGTCCAGGGTTCAGCTCAGAGGCCTCAGCAGAGGAAGCTCTGGAGGGTCCTGCTAGGCCCTTCTGTATGAGCTCTAATCCGATGGCACTTGTGGGCCCCAACTCTCCTCTAGCAGCAGCAGCAGCAGCAGCAGCAGCAGCAGCAGCAGCAGACCACCAGGAAAGTGGGGTGCCGGCCTCAGATGTCTCTGCAGGCCAGGATTCGACTAGCTAACCCTGACAGAGCTTCCTGGAATCGGGAGCACTGAACCTGAGTTGCTTTTCTCCAGTTGCTGCTCCCAGCCACTTCTTCAGCTGTTCCTTCCCATTGCCTGCCGTCTGGCCTCCTTCCCAGTTGAACACCCATGAACACCCATTCTTTCCACTGCTGCACCCTCATGCAAGCTCCTCCTCAGCCTGGGAAGCCCTGTCCTCTATCCCTTCACTTTGCAAATTCACACTCATCCTCCACAATCCCTTTTGATATAATTTCCCCAGGCTGTTTATCACTGCTCTCCACTCCCAGGGCATCTTGAATGAACGTTTCTGTAGCTGCCATCAACTTACATCTTAAAACACTGGGGTATGTGGTTGGCTAAGCGCACAGGAGTTAAACACCTGAAGGAAGTTCATAGAAGAAAGCTGTGGAATTGCTGGATGGACAGCACTTGTAAAGTCCAAGTACAAAGACTGACTCAGTGTCTAGACCTAGCACTGTGCCGCATGTCTTACATGCTCGACACATCTCTGCTGCATATGTGAATGAATGGAGGAGTGCATGTGTGTAAATGGAAGGGACATGTCAGGGCAAGTCCTCTGACCTTGTGTGTATGTCAGAGAGAGGAGCAGAAGAAGGAAGCATAGGGGACACATTCAATTCAGCAATCTTTTTTTTTTTTTTTTTTAAAGGAAAGGTGCAGGCAGAAATGAAAGTGAGCAGGCAGGCAGGCAGGCAGAGAGAGGAGAAAGAAACACTTATTTAGTCGTTCATTTTGGTTTTTCCCCTAGCCCTGCGTCTTGTACGTGGGTCCTTGGCATGTACGTGGATTACGTCTGGTGAACTAAACTGCTAGGTCAGCAGGCCACGAATAGAGGAGTGACAGGACCTGATTGCTCAACTGCTACCAAGGGAGGGCTTGGCAGGGGGTAAGGTGGAAGCGGAAGCCACTGGGAAGTTGCTGCAGGCTCTGCCATGTGAGAAGTGGTCAGATTCTGGATATGCCCTGAGTGTAGCAGGCAGGGTTTGGGGCCAGATGTGAGGCCTGAGAGAACAAAGCATTCACAGATGCCTGCAGGGGTAATGGATGCATGGCAGTGCTGTTTCTGAGAAGGGTGGATGGAAGGCAGATAAACCAGAACATTCCTCAGGAATTGGCGTGTGTGTGTGTCTCTGTGTGTGTGTGTGTGTGTGTGTGTGTGTAACTAGCTCATGGGTGTGTGTCTGTGTGTTATGGTTGACACCATAACATGTGGTAGACAGGATGGTGTGTGTGTGTATGCGTGTGTTAATGGTTAAGGGCAAAGAATGGGGTGTGTGTGTGTGTGGGTTACAGCTGAGGACAGAGGACGGCAGAACAGGATCCTTGGTGTCTCAACAGCACAGGTGACTGGGAACACCGAGAGTGGGGGCTTCTCCCAGGCTGAGAAGGCTTTCTAGAAAGGAGGTGTCTGAGCAGGACTGCGTTGGAAAAGGGAGGCTGGGGGTTGCGCAGGTGCAGTGGTGCCCATATCAAAGCAACAGCATCAACAAAGGAGCAGACACTGCTGTTTCCACCTGCTTAACCACCTGCATCCTCGTGGTCTGCTGAGACTGGGACAGTTATTCCCATTTTCAGAAGCAGCAGCAGATCTGAGGTCAAACAATGTAGCTTGGGAACAGCAGTGAGCACGGAGCTCAAGGACGCTATAGTACACGGCTCCGTGCGGGATGCGAACCCAGAGCACCTGCGTCAGAAGACGTCCTGGAAACGGGAGACAGCAGAGGTATGGCCACAGCGTGCAGTGAGGAGGAACAGAAGGTTCCCAGGCACGTGGGCTAGTTCCATGTGGTTTTGGTAGATGCCTTTGTCACCACGTGGGTTTGACACCCCCCATGGGATTGACAGTGTACCTGCTGTCCCTGAGCCCACCCGCCAGATGCTTTATATAGGTAACCCATTTCGGTTCTATTAACTGTGTTGGCCGTGGTCAGGGTCGGGTGGCTGGAGAACCGTACAGAGGATGTGGGCATTTGGTCACGTAGTTCATTAGGCTGGTGGCCTCTGGGGCCTATTTTCAGATAGGTAGCATTTTCCCAACCACAGAGCTTTGTGGGGTTGGGGACTGGTGGTCATAACACAGCTGAAGAAGAGACGACTCTTTCAGGCACAGAGGTCAAGGGCCTCCAGCATCAGAGAACAGGCAAAGGAAGTAGAGTCCCTACGCTTCTCAGAGTATATTGACTTTGTCTCCTGCAGCGTTGTTAGATTTAAATTCACCGATTGATTCTAGCAGCTTTCTTGTAGTTCCTTAGGATTTTCTACACGTGGTAACAGTGTCTACAATGAGTGAATTGGTAAGAATACTCTTGCTTTGCTCTCAATCTTACAGGGAAAAAAATCTTTCCCATTAAGTATGATGTTCCTTGTAGATCTTTCATAGATACTCTGTCAGGTATCAAGGGAGTACCCTTCTGTGGTACTCCCCTCCTCACCCACAAAAAGGCTAGGTCCTGATCTCTAGAACTGGTGGCAGTGTTACCTAACATTTTAAAAGGGAGTTTGTAGATCGATTAAGGATTTCAAGATGGAGAGATTATTGGGGATTATCCAGCCCAGTGGAATCACAAGGGTGGCAGGGAAGTCAAAAGGGTTAGAGAGAGATGGGAAGAGGCCTTGCCATTGGTTTGGAAGATGGAGGAAGGATGCAGGAAGCTTTGGAAACTGGAAAAGGCAAAGAAATGGATTCACCTCCAGAGCTTGCAGAAGAAACACGGGGCTGCTGACATCTTGATGTCAGCCTCGTGAGTCATTTCAGACTTCTGATTTCCAGAACTATAATACATTTCTATTATTTTAAGTCACTAAGTTTGTGGTAATTTGTAACAGCAGCATAGGAAACAAAATATCTTCGGTTTGTAGTTTTCTGGGTTTTATTTTTAAATCATGATGGGTGTTGAATTTTGTCAAATGATTTTTCTACATTTCTTCAGGTCATCATGTTTTTTCTCCTTTATTAATATGATGAATTACATTTGTGTTTCTAAGTCAACCATGCATTCCTGGGAGAAAGCCAATTTGGTTATCATGAGTTATCATTTTTATATGTTGCTAGGTTCAATTTGCTAATAGTTGAAGGAATATTTATGTCTGTGTATGAAGGATATCGGTCTACAGTTTTCTTGTAATTTTTTTCTTTTTTATGTCAAGATGATGTTGGCTTAGGGTTAGGTAATGGGTGAGGAAGTATTCCCTCCTTTTAGAGTCTGTAAAATTGGTATTTCTTCTTTGTTTGCTAGGACTTACTAATGAAGTCATCTACATTGAGTTTCTTTTGTAGGAAGTTTTAAAATTATAAATTAGTTTTCAATAATAGATATAGGGCTATTCAGATTTTTTTCTTGTTAGTTTAGTAATTTGTATTGTTCAAGGAATTTCTCCATTTCATCTAAGCTACAGAATTACTGGTATAAAGTTGTTCCTAAGATGCCCGTAAGAGAGAAAGGGAGAGGAAGAAGGAAGGAAGGGAAGGAGGGAAGGAAGAACCATCTTTATTCAGTTGTTCATTTTGGATTTTCACTCTGACCCAGGGTCCCAAACCTGGGCCCTGGGGCTCCCTGTGGTTCACACACCCAGTGTCTCTGTGACAGTTTTCTCATCTGTTAAGTGGGGACGATTATACCTACCTCATAGGGTGGTTATGAGAATTAGTGTATAGTAAATGAAGCTAAATAGCTTTAGCTCACTAGATGATCATGATATAGATTATTACCATTATTTCACTAAGCACCCTGTTCCCATTTGATGTTAATGAAATGTTGAAGAAGTGGATCCCACTTTATAGTTTGCAAGTGCTTTCACACACGTCCTCACTTGCTGAAACTACTATGGCAGGCCTTTCATCATCTGTACACTTGTGTCCATCTGTGGGCCACGCCCTGTGGTTGAGGCAGCTGAGACACGGGCGTGTGGCCCACATAAAGCCCAGGGACCTGAGTTTGTGACTTGGGGCCGGGGTGAAAAACCAAAATAAATGTACTTCTTCCTCTGGGATTTAAAATCAAAATATGTGTCCTCCCACCAAAAATGTGTGCATTTTATTGTACATAAATTATACTCCAATAGTTGATTTTAAAAACTGAAAAACCCTGCCCCATACATCAGTGTCTCCAGTGTGGTTATACAGAGGTTGAAGACTAGTGAGAAAACCAGCACCCAGGTAGCTGTCCATTTTCCAGCTGGAGACTACAGTAAACTCCCTCTAGAGCCCCTTGCGCGGTTCACTGTTATTCGTTGCTGTTCTCCCTTGCTTTGCCAAAGACATATTCCTATATAATAATCTTGACTGCGTTTGAACTTCGTAGAATCATGCTGAATGTATGTGCTTTTTCTGCTCAAGATTTATCTTTGCTTATTAACCTTTACTGCTGTACAGTAAAGCATTCTATATAACCTGCCATTCCGCTGAGTACATACGGGCTGTTTGCAGTTTAGGGCTTTTCCAAATTATGCTGTTAACGAATATTCTTGTTCGTCTATTTGAAAGGTAGCACGCTGGGGCGGAGCTGCAGGGCTGTGAGGTTTGTGTGTTAACTTGACTAGTTACTGCCACCTGCTTCCAAAGTGTTTTGTACTGATTTCTTTCCACCAGCAGGGTCTGAGTTCCTCTTTCTCCACGTCCTTGCTGACATCCACAGACACGTTTTCATACTGCTGTCCACTTAAATCTTTATAATAAACAGAGTGCTTACTGTTGCTTTAAACTGTGCCCGACCCTGCACCAGGTTCCATATGACCTCACTGCACCCTCACAAGAGCCCTATCTAGTATGACTGTTGTCATTTAGGATCCAGAGAGCAGGTCTCTTTTTGGAAGGAAAGGTGGAGGCAGGAATGAAGGCAAGTAAGAAGACGGGCAGGAAGAGAGGTGGGAGAAGCATTTATTTTATTTAGTTGTGCATCATGGCTGTCCCCCAGCCCCGGGGCGCACGTGGACCGTGTCCAGTGCACTTACTGCGGGGCCAGGGTGTGCTGAGTTCTTGTCCTCCTGCCAAGCTCCCTTTTGTCGGGATCCTGTGGCCATCTCTACATTCATCTGATCCTGGGTGGAGCTGAACCCCAGCAGGGCCTCAGTTCTTCCCCTGGCTCTTTCCTCCTCAGGCTGTTACTCCCTCTCAGTCCGCCTCAGCCGCCCAACATCCTGGGACCGGATCAGACACTACAGGATCCAGCGCCTTGACAACGGCTGGCTGTACATTTCACCGCGCCTCACCTTCCCCTCACTCCTGGCCCTGGTGGAGCATTATACTGGTATGGCCTTCCCCTCCTTCATGAGCAGAACTGGGAGCCGACAGGGGTGTCCTTCGACACTTTCCCTGCTGGAGAATATCCAGGCAGAAAGAGGGGCTGCCCATATCTTCATGCCAGTCCTTTTCCAAGAAACAGGCTGAAAGCCCAGTCTTCGTCCCATCCCGACAGTCACAAGACACCACCAAGCTGCACACAGCGCTCCCACGTGTCGCCTAGTACCTTGCGTTTCACTGTGGTTCTGTGTCAGGGCCCCAAGTGGCAGGCAGTTCTCCCCACGTGAAGTAGACCCAGAGCTGCCAGCTGTGTGGACTTCCGTTGATTCTTAGCATTTGGTCATGTCTGCACTGTAACAGGCACTGGCTGACTCCGTAACGGGCGCAGTGCTGAAGGGGCAGAGAGAAAAAGCGATCCTGGGAGAACTGATCAGAGGTTTTCTGGAAGGTGGTTCCATGCAGTAAATTCTACTGAACAAAGTAGAGACAGAGCATTCCTCAGCTTTCTTCTTCCCACAACACGTTCTTAACCAGAAACGGGCTCGAAAAGGTCCCATCAGCTTATCCAGAATCACACTCTAAAAGGCGTAAAAGGAAATGAAGTCTCCCAAATCCTGGTCCATGACTCCTGATTGTCCCCGGGCCTCCAGGAGACCAGTGGCCTGGGGCTATACCCTGTCTCTTTTTTTGACTATGCCTCCGCCTGCCAGTGTGGACAGCTGTGGGAGCGAAGGGACGGTGACTAGGGAGGAAAGCAGGGCCCTGAGTCTGTCATGTCAAGGGTCCAGGTCTCTTCCTCAGAGCTGGCGGATGACATCTGCTGCCTCCTCAAGGAGCCCTGTGCCCTGCGGAGGACTGGCCCACTCCCTGGCAAACCCATACCCTTACCTGTGACTGTGCAGAGGACACCACTCAACTGGAAAGAGCTGGACAGGTGAGGAGAGCCCCAGAACAAGAAGGCGGAATAAAGGGAACCCACAACCAGGAACGGGCCGGTACCATCAGGGACACCTGAGAACCAGTCAACACTGGTTGAATTTGCCAGCTCAGGCTCAGCAGGTGTGTAGGGGACAAGGCAGAGAGGAGAATAAAGGCGTGGACACAGGGCATGCCTGGGCGCTAAGGAAGTTCACATAAGACGGGACAAAGCAGAGAGCTCTGATCCCGAGTGAGGTTGTTGGGGTTTGACCTGATGGAGAACTGAGAGCCACTCTGAGTTTTCCAGCAGGAGGGATGTAAAGATAGGTTTTAAAAACAAGAGTGTGGGGACAGGCAGGGGGAGGAGGCTCCTTCATTCAGCTTTTCCTCCTCTTCACAGCTCCCTCCTATTCTCGGAAGCGTCTGCCACAGGGGAGGCTTCTCTCCTCAGTGAGGGGCTCCGGGAGGCCCTCACCTCCTACATCACCCTGACGGACGATGATTCTTTGGAGGATGTGAAGGCCCAAAGCAGAGGCCGGAAGGGGCACCAAGACTGCAGCACCTAGAACCTCAACTCAGCCTGACCGAGCACCCCGGAGGCAAGGCTATGCACTGAGTGCGGGCAGGGCCAGGGTACATCCCACACCCGCTGCACGCCCCCTCCCCGTCCTTCCTCTCGGCCCCAAGATGCCACTCAATTCCTCCCAATGCCATGACCCTACCTGCAATGTGTGGTTCAAGTATAAACCGACAGCAAGCCGAGGACTCAAAAAATTAAGCCACTGAGGTCCAACAGTTCCTAAGACTGAAATTCCAGTGCTGCCTTCCTCCCTTCTTGTTGAGTCTCATTTTTTAAAGAGGAAGGAAGACAGGCAGGAGGGAAGGCAGGCAGGCAGGCAGGCACCAGACAGGAAGGAAGAGAGGAGGAAGGAGGCATTTTATGTATTTAGCTGTTCACTTTACTTGTTCTCCTGGGTCCTGGACCACAAACCTGGGTCCTGGGGCTGTATGTGGACTGCTCCCCAGGCATGGGCTTAACACCTGAGACGCTGGGGCGGATCTCACTTTACATCAATGCAGAAACCACCACCAGCACAAGAAGCAATTTTAGGTGCATGCTAGTGGCTCAGACATTTAAGCCTGTGGCTCTCACATAGTCTACATAAAGCCCAAGGACTCGAGTTTGTGACTCAGGGCTGGGGAAAACGTGGAAACAACGAAAACAATAAATAAATGCTTCTCCCTCCTCCTCCCTTCCTGCCTACTACTTGCCTCCTCCATTCCTTCCTGCTTCCTTCTGATCAAATTTTTTTCTTTTTTTAAAGAAAATTTATGTGTGACTTAGACTATCACCATATCTCAGAAGGCAGACCTGTGGTCTAGAGGGGACAGATGGCTTCCTAGAGCAATATGGGCTGTGTGACCACCTGACCCCCAGAGCAGATAAAAGGACCTCTGGCAGTCCAGGTCCTCCACTGTCCCCATCAAGCCCCGTCTCTGGACAGTCCTAGCGCTCAGATCATTTTGTAGCTTATGGATCTAGTCAAGCTCTCCTGGCCAGGATGCCCGCGCCATCTTGTGGCCAACTGTAAAAGGCATGTTCCGAGGCTTGCACGCTGCAGTGGTCAGTCACTTCATTGCTGGGCAGCGGGGCATCAAGACATCAGAAGATGGTAAGCCCTCTCTCCGCAAAGTCAAAGTCACAGCCTATGCCAACTCCATCCCGATTCCTCTGCTTCCCATAAAGGGACAGGGCCCATCTGGAGCTGCTAAAGGAAGGAACAGGGATGGGAACAGGAGGTACACCTCCAGTCGTCCCACCATGTTCTGAGAGATGAGGTGGGAGAGGCCTCACCAGGTATCATCAACAGGTTCTCAATGAAAGATGTGATTTATTCAAATATCTGAAAACATCCTACAACGGACACTGTCACTAGGTGCTGCTTGCACTGTGCTATGGACCATGCACAACCTGCCACTGACTCAGAAGACCGAAAACGCCACTGACAGTTTAGAAACCGTACACCTGATGGAGAAGGAAGGAAGACAATTTAATGTTTCATCCGGATGCAGAGGTGTATCAAATTAAATGACAGCTCCAGTTGGCAAGTGGGTGTTTCATGATGGTCTCCAAGAAGAAATGGTTGGTGGTGGACAATTCAGAAATCCTTCCTCAAAAGGCAGATGGTTCTTTAAAAAGTTTCAGGTCACAACTCTTGCAGGAAATACTGATGCTCAACACAATTGATTCTTGGTCCAGGAAACATGGGTCTTCCAGGCTCCACGCGGCTGGGGTGCCCCTATAATCAGATTTCTGTGCTGTAACGAAGAGGGTCCTTTGTACTGGACAGTGGGGCTGTACCTCAGTCATAGTGGATGGCAGTGTAAAAGATGATCCAAATGACCTAGAGGAGAAGAGTACGTGGGTCAGTGCAGTCCCTAGTTCACACACAAAAAAGATCAGATAACAATGTGTGCTCAGGCACGCCCTAGTGGAGCAGCAGTTAGGTCAATCAACTCTGAGGGACACAGGCCACATATCTCTGGATTGAGTCCCAGTCCAGGAGGGGCACAGAAGGGGTGGGGGAGACAAACAGTGTGAACCAAGTGAAAATAAAAATACAATGCTTCGGTGCACCTTGGTGGACCAGCAGTTAGGTCAATTGACTCTGAAGGAGCAAGCCTCACATCCCTGGGTTTGATTCCCAGGCCTGGGGCAAGCGACCAGTGTGAACAACTAAATAAAAATAAAACAAAATGCTTCTTTCTCCTCCCTCTTCATTTGCCTGCCTACTCACCTTCATTCCTGCCTGCACCTTTCCTTAAAGAAATAAAAAAAAGCGTGCAAAGGAGCTATCCAATGCATAATCTGCTCGAGGGCCTCGGCTGAAAGCAGGCAGGCTCTACCAAGAGACCCTGAGCAGTCTACCTGCCAAATAGCAACCCGAACACCGAAGAGTGGAGACACAGGTGTGCAAACGAAACAGGCCACGTAGACTGTACTGCTCGGAGGTGGTGGGAGGAAAAACAAATGTGAAACCACCACAACCTTACGCTATTTCCACATCACACACAGCAGATGCTCGAGTCTGGCTGTCCCACTGCAATGTCCTAGGACCTTTAAAAAAATGTGTATGCTGACATCCAGGTACCATTTCTCAGAGATTTTTATTTGATTGCTTTGGCCTAGGGTCAAGACATATGAGGGGAGAAAGTACAATTGAAAAACAATTTCTGGGCACGCCCTGGTGGCCTAGTGTTCTAGCACACCCTGGGAGCAGTCCCACAGACATCCTCAGGTCCTGGGTTCAAGATCCAGGGTCTGAGGGAACAAGCAATGTGAACAACCAAATAAAGTGCCTCTTAGCTTCTCTCCGCCTACCTGCCTAAGCCTTTATTCCTGCCTGTACCTTCCCTTTAAAAAAAATAATAAAAATCAAGCACAAAGTTCTTTTTGAGATATAATCAAATTCCATAGAGTTCACCGTTAGAGCGCAGCTCAGGTCTCAGTCTTTCATTGTTGTGCAGACACCACCACTGACTGATTCTGGGACATTTTCATCACCTTCCAAAACCCCAAAACCATCCCCATTATCAGTTCTTCCCATTTCCCTTCCCCTGCTGTCACTGCAACTACTAATCTACTTTCTGTCTATAGAAGTTCACCTATTCTACGGCCTTGAGGCTCAGGCAGCTGAGACGCTGGTGTGTGGCTGTGTAAAGCCCAAGGATTTGGATTTGAGGAGTGGGGCCAGGGTGCAAAACCGAATTAAGCAGGTAAATAAAGATGCTTCCTCTTTCTCTTTCTTCCTTCCTCTTAAAAAAAGAGAAAAAAGGAAATTTGCCCATTCTGGACATTTCATATAAATTGAATCAGACAATGTGATCTTTTGCGTTTGGACTCTCACTTGGTGCAACGTCCTCAAAGACCACCCGAGCTGTGGCTCGTGTCCGTGCTTTCTTTCTCTTCGTGACCAAGTCATAGCGCGCACGACATTCATTTAGCTGCTCATTAGGTGACGGCTGTTTGTACTTTTTAGCTATAAGGATGTGTTTTTAAATGTTTCCCAATTTCTAATATGCAGAATTGAGAATCAGATGTAGAAAGTGACAACGGGCCCTGGATTTGCACACCAGAGACTATACTGTGTATGACACCACCTTTTGGGACAAAATGACTCAAGAAAAGACATGTCCTCCAGCCTCAGGAGCCTTTTGAAAAAAGGTACCCCAGTCACACAGTGCAACTCAATTAATGAGCTGCCCTTCATGAAATGATAGTAATTCTTATAAAATTCTTATAAAATTATCAGCTCCACATACCATGAACAAGGCAAAAGATGTCATAAACCCTTCTTTCGTGAGCTCCCACGTCCCGCCATATTCTTCCTCGTCTATCTGTAGGTAGCTGCTGAAGTAGAGGTACAGGGCTCCCGCATTGATCAGGCAGAATCTGAAAGGAAGACAAGCACCAAGAGCAAAGAGTCTCAGAACTTCCAGCACCACCAGCTCCATCCGGGCACCTAGTTTCACAGGTACCGTATCATGGGGCAAGTGAAATAACATATGAAAATGCCTTGGTCCTCAACAGAGTAACAATTAGGCTGAGCTTGAGACCGAAAGAAGGAACAACTTTTTAGCTGACCAACAAAAGCCAAAAATTTTAAAAGTATATTTAAGTTTTCTGAAACCCCCTAAAGTTAAAACAGACTAATTTGTCAAGTGATCCCAAACGGGACCAGTACCTGACCTGGGCTCTAGGAAGCTCCAGCTGGAGTGCGGTGGCCACGGGACAAATACACGCTAAGCCGCTGCTTCGTGACTCCAGCAAGCAAGGGCACACTAAAGCAGCCCTATGCGTGATTCCCATGGGCGATGTTCTGGGTACCCCGTCTGCTACTATACTTAATGTAAAAGTGAACACGGCAGTCCCCGCCCTCAGCTCACCATCCTATTAGAGGGCTATAAACAGCAGGGAGAGTGGAATTAAAACCAGACGTTTATGAGCACCGCCTCGCCCTGCTCATGAAGGTTCTTGACCTCCACTGAGTGTTACTGCTGATGTAGGAATTAGACTGCAGTGAGTAGTAACGTGTATCACCCTGCTCTCACCCCCTGGCAATGTCACTGCGTCAAAGTAATTTTCATAAGTGACCCGATCTTATGATTTTTCTAGTTTCTGCATCTAACAGGGGACTGTGTCTTAGGCCACATCCCTTACTGAAGGCTGGGCTGAAAAATGCAAAGAGGGCTGGTTCCGACCAATGGAGGAAATGTGGGCTGGTGTAGGGCAGGGCAGTATGATGATGTTGAGGAGTGTCTGTGAGGGGTGGGGGACATCGGAAGCTGGCTGAGCAAAGTGAGGATGAGGCAGGGCATGCCATTTTTGGAAGTCTAACTTGAGAGTTCCAAGACTATGGGTTTTCTCATGAATGGAAGAAATAGGAAAAGACTGATTTAGACTGGTATCATGTTTCAGGACATGAAAGCAAATAAAGTTTGAGGGCAGAAACAAGGAAAGTGGCTGAATGAACAGGCAAAAGTCTTTGGTCTGAGAGTACAATGGTTCCAGTGATAGGAGAAGGGAATAGGGAGAACAGAAGGTTTTTCATGAAATAGACCTTTGCTTGGCCATGTCACGGACATATCCTTATCTTTGACCAGAAATCTCAGACTTGGCCAATCTGGCCACCTCATTCTTGACAGGAGTTTCCTTTTGGACAGGCTGAAGGAGAGGCTCCAGACAGACACTACAGATGTCACTCTGGGGCTCACCTAAAAAACCAGAGCTGGAGAACGGCTGGAAACTCATGGAGAGCTTCTGGCTATAAAAGTGGTTGCTCAGTGAGATGAGATGAGAAAAAGACGGGGAGAAAATACCTGACAGAGGTTTTGCCTTCTATACTACATAGATGTGAAGTCACAGAAACAAAGGCATTTAAATGCTTAGTGGTCAGGGAATAGGGGTCAGGAAAGGTTCAAACTAATTTAAGGACGGACATAATTTCTATACCGTAAATGGGGGAGAAACTACAGAGCATATGTGTATACAAAGCAATAAACGTGCTGCTCTGGGGGTGAAGGAAAAACATTATAAATGATACTAACTAGACTAGCTCGAGACCTGGCTATATTATTCCCAAATTGGGTGAATGCAGAGAAATTCCTTAAGAGGTCTACACCCACCAGATGGGTGGAGGGGCTCTGAATCTGTGTCATTCCTCTCCCAGACAAGAGGCTTTGGGAAGACGAAAAACTCCCGCTTGCCTTGAGACGATCTCCTCCCTTTCTCTGGCATTTCCTTCTTGTGTGCCTTTTCTCTCATATAAATCAAATGGGCGATCAGCAGTCTAAAGATGTTTCTATACACCTCTTCCAACCTGGAGGAGCTCTATTAAGCCCAGGTCCCTTGTCTCATCACCCTCAATCAGTTCTTACAGGGGCTTACTCAGTCAAAAGGCAAGCAAAGCATACTCTTAATGGTTTCCTTATATAAATGCCTTGCTCAGTATTATAAAAAGAAAATTTTTCATCCTCTTCTCTTTGCCTGCCTGCACCTTTCCTTTAAAAGAAAAAAAAAAACAAGAAAAAATGTAGGGACCTGAAATAACACAAAGCCAAGATTCAGCACACTTAGCACAGTGTCAGGCACAAGGGAGGAGTCATCAAGTGCAGAGGCTCTTCCACTCTCCAGACTTCCAGACACACAGGTCATGCCAGAACCAGAGTGACTGCCACTAACATGAGGTCACTTGGGCCCGATGAATGAATGAACCAGCCCAGCCTTGAGGAAGGCTTGACCAGAGATGCTCCCAGGTTTGCTGAACCCAGGAGGGCTGCACCAGACCCACCAGAACCATCACCAGGCTGCTTTTTTGCTTTAGACATCACAAAAACAGTGCCATTAAAAATAAACTCGGCAGGCCCTGGTGGAGTACTTTAGGTCAATCACCTCCGAAAGTGTCCACATGTCCCTGATTCGAGGGCAAACAACCAGTGTGAGCAACTAAAATAAAATTAAAATAAAAAAATGCTGCTTCTTCCTTTCTCTTCTTGCCTACTCACCTTTCATTCCTACCTGCACCTTTCCCTTTAAAAAAAAAAAAAAAAAAAGCCTCCAAAGTAGCAACAGCCTTTTACATAAAACAAAATCTCTATTTCAAAAGAAAGCATACCATAAAAAAGTAAGATACCCAAGACTTACCCTGCTATTCCCAAAAACCCTCTCAATGGTAATATTCCCCAAATGACACCTAAGACCACGGCAATGATCTGTCGGAACCAGTAGATGACATCTAAAAATTCATCCTGTAGGAAAGAGAAAGTGTATGTATTATCTGGAGTGGGTTCCACAGGAACACCTCTCATACCAGGTGAGGAACAGAAAAGCTTTCTGCTAAACCCATCTTCCAGAGAATTTCCCCCCAAAGCAATGGTTTGTGGTTCTCCAATCTCTACTACTTATACTAAAATGTGGTTAAAACACACACACACACACACACACACACACATTTAGTTGTCTTATGTGATGATTTCCATGGGCTTTGTTCTAAGCAAATTTTAGAAAAATCATTGACTCAGTTTTAGAAGTGGCGTAAATGAAGTGTCTTTTGATGAAATGACTGTGATAATAATTGTACTATTCATCACAGCTAACTCTTAGCTGACATGGGGAGACCTACACAGGCGATCCACAGGCAGAAGCATTTACTGTTGACTACTCAACACTGTCTTCCTGCACAGGGAATTCTAAGTCACAGAGGAGAGAAAGGATTAGAAACAGTGCTGGAGACAGGTGCCAGCATATCTTTACTTCGAACAAAGACACATTAGACTCATGTTTCTGACTTGCCTGAGACAGCAGAAGTCAGACCTTATACCAGCAAAGAAATGACACAGCAGGTTTTACAAGAATTGGGCAGGGCTGGGGGCAGGACAAGGGCACCTTCAGGACATGCCTACCCTCCCCTTACAAGAACTGCAGGAGGGAAAATCAAATTCAGCAGTCCAAAAAACTAGAGAGCAAATAAACAGTCCTTTTCAGCTCACCCAGAATTAAGCTGTTGTCTCTTCTAGATCATGGAGTAATGTGACGGAGAGTCCATACTCTGATCTTCTTGATGTGTGTGCCCAGTAGCACCCTGAGGCCTCAACCATTCCTCCCACACATTTGGTGGGCTTCTCTGACATGCTCACCCCAGAAAGGTGGTCTTCACTTGTCGTTATTAAGCAGCTGCTCTTTCTCATCTAATCCTAAAGCACTGGCAGCCCACCGTCACCGGGCCTCACACTACGTGCTAACCACGGTACCCCACTGCAGCATGGGGCATCCCTGGCACAGTGCTCAGTAAGCGTGTTACCGCTGCGGTCCTGCTAACGACTGTTCAGTTCATTCGGAGACGGTCAGTCACTTACTGAAGAGCCTACTAGGCATAAAAGGCGAAGGTCGAATCCAATTCAGCTCACACTCAGCGTTCAGGCACATACCCTGCTCAGTGGGTGACAACTCCTCTAGTCCCTCCTTGCAGCCCCCCGCGTGACCCAGGCGGTTCCACCCTTAGGCCACTCCGCGATGAACCTCTACACCCTTGGGCCACCCGCCCCAGCTCCTCCAAACTCTCGGCCGCGCCCGGGGTGCAGGGGCAGGCTCGGGCTTGTCCACCCATGCCCAGGCCCAGCAGGCTCCTCGAAGGCGCGGCCAAGGTCCCGGCGCACCTTGTCCTCCCAGGCCGCGTCGCTCCGCAGCACCTTGCTCCAGACAGAGACTTTGAGGGCCCCGTTGGCCAGCTGCGGCTGAGGCGGTTCCTCTTTTCGCCGCCCGCCGCTCATCCTCCCGTCGCGCCGCCCGGGCCGGGCCTAGGGCGCGCGGGCCGAGCCAAAAGGAATCGGGGTCTGGGGTCGCGAGTCACGGCGCGCAGGGCGGCGGCGGTTGTGACAAGTTCAGCCGTCGAGCTGGTGCTGCGCAGCACAGGCCCTCCTATGGCCAAGTCGCCGAGCTCCGCTTGCTCGGCCGACACCAGGCGCCGCGGAGGAGGAGCAACGCAGAGACGCACGTCGCTCCGCTGACGTACACACGCAGCCAATCGGCGGCCGCGCAGCCGTTCGACGGGAAAAAAACGCGTTGATCGCCACGGCGCAGGCGCCCTCCCGTGGCGGAAGTGACGGTAGCGTCAGTCAGGGGCTCGGTAGGGTGAGAGGGAAGGGACAAACTTGCTGGGTGGCGCTGTGGCGGGCCGGGACCGCGAGGCGAGCGGGAGGAGGCACTGTGGGGATTGAAGAACAGCGCCCTAGGCGGCAGCGGAAGGTGCCAGTGAGCGTCGCCGCGTCGGCCGCAGCTCTCCCCTCCAGCATCCGCGCAGAACGCGGGCCTGCTCTTCAGCACGCGGCCTTTCCAACCCAAACTTTGTTCCCCGGGAGCTCTGAGCAGCTCCTGAGAATTCAGCCCTCACTCTCTCCCGTGTTTTCTCCCCTAACCCTTCCGGTTCTGTAGGACCTTACTCAGGAAGTAACTCTTCTGAAATAATGTCTCATCTTGCCCAGAACCCTATTTTGGCAAACGTGACCCTTGAGATCCCAAGAGAGTAAATGATTTTCTAAAGTTATGTAGCAAGTTGGAATCAGCTGAAGACTCTTGGGGAGAGAGTGGGATGAGATGGAGAAAGTGCTTTATTAGGTGTCAATATCTGACTAGTCATCTAGTGTGTCCTCAACATGCTGGGGACCATGATTCAGTTTGTTTCTAGAGCAGCATGAGCTGCACCGCCTGGGAACTGTGAAAGAGATCAAGATTCTTGAACCCCATCTTACTAAATCAGAAATTCTGGGGCGGGGACCTATAATCAGTGTTGTAATAAGCTCTCCAGGTGGTGCCAAGCGCTCTATGCTGTGCAATGAGTCGAGCCCAGGACATATCGCTTCTGTCTGATGTGTTTATAGAGGCCAAGTAACTTGCCCAGAATCACTCGACTAGTATCTGGATCTGTCTAACTTCAAAATCTGCACTCTTAATCTTAAACTTCGAGTTTTAAAGAATATCAGTTAAGTCAGAACATCCTTTGCATACCTGTCAACATTCACCTGTAGTTCACCTTAGGTGAACAACAGAATCTCCTAGAGTTTTTTCAGAAATGCCATAACTGGTGTTATCCTTTGCAACCCAATCCCAAGATCCTGTTTCAGTAGGTGAAGCGGGGCTGGACCCTAAAGGTGATACACATTGCAATAGACATTACCCTACCTGGGCCTTGTGGGAAGGCCATGTACCTGACATAGGTGCACACCTTTTAGTCTAACTGTCATATGGATGTTGTTCTTTTCTGAACCAGTTTCCCTCCCATATGCAGAACTATGATAAAACCTAACTAGCTCACTCCAGTTGGGAAGTATACCATTGACATGAAACCTCTTTTACAGACTTCCAGTGGCATGCAGTGCTGGAGACAAACTGATGCCTCTGGTATAGAAGGTTGGAAGTATAACTAATCCATGGTCTGAGACAGAATAGGTAAGTTTCACTCTGCTGCCTCTGGTGGTAAAGGTTTATAGAGGAATATGATCTGGGGGTTAGGGAAGAGTAAGCGCTGAAGGGAAAGTAGGAGTTAAGAAGGGGAAGAGGAGGTGCACCCTGGTGAAGAAGTGATTAGGTCACTCTCCTCCAAAGCAGCAGGCCGTATGCCCCTGGGTCTGGGGAGAAACAATCAGTGTGAACAACTAAATACAAATAAAGATGCTTCTTCCTCCTCTCCCTGCCTTCCTTTCTCTGCTCACCTTCATTCCTGCATGTACCTTTCTTTTTTTTAAAAAAAAGGTAGGCTGAATAATAACTTTGTTAAATACGTATAAAGTATCTACTCTCTATAATACCACGTTTAGACTTTCATCCATTGAGAAACTATTGTGAATAATGCACCTATGAGCATGGGTGTACAAACACTTGTTCATGTCCTCACTTTTGATTCTTTTGGCTGTATGCCCAGAAGTGGAATTGCTTGATCATAAGACAGTTCTATTTTTTAAGATTTCTTTTTTTTCTTTTAGGAAAGGTGCAGGTAGGAATAAAAGTGAGCAGAGGCAGGCGGGAAGAGAGAGGGGGAAAAAAGCACTTTATTTTATTCAGTTCATGTCGGTATCCCGCCCACTCTGG
Organism: Solenodon paradoxus; assembly: GCA_004363575.1. NCBI lineage: Eukaryota > Metazoa > Chordata > Mammalia > Eulipotyphla > Solenodontidae > Solenodon > Solenodon paradoxus. The sequence continues at coordinate 143,272 of RJWH01000764.1, read as the reverse complement.
GACACAAACCTGGGTCCTTGGGATGTATATGGTCTGCCCCCGCTAAAGGCGTCTAATCAAACCTCTGCTCCACTAGGGCGTGCCTATTTTTAATTTTTTGAGGAACCACCATACTTTTTACCTAGTGGCTATACTGTTTTACATTTTCATCAATAGTGCAACGTGTTCCAGTTTCCTCACATACTCACCAGCACTAATTATGTTCTATCTTTTTTATTAATAGCCAACCTAATGAGTATGAAGTGGTTTCTCATTATGATTTTGATTTGCATTTCCCTTATGATTCATGTTGTTGAGCATTTTTTGATATATGCATTGGCTATTTGTAGATCTTATTAGAGAAATGTCTGTTCCAGATTTTGGCCCATCTTTGAGTCTGATCATTTTTGTTGTTGTTAGGAGTTCTGTATATATTCTTCATATCAGTCCCTTATATTTGTAATTTGCCAACATTTTCTGCCATTTTTAAGTTTTTAAAATTTTTTGTGCCACCTCTCAATCTGAATCCACGGCTTCTATAACTTGTGTTTTAACCACCTGAGTCACAGAGTAGGGGCTTAATTTAGTTGTAATAAGATGTTATGTTTGGATCCAACATCAGTTTTTTACATATGGATATCCAGTTTTCTCAGTACCAGTTAAAAGGACTCCTTTCACCACTGAATGCACTTGGCACCCCTGTTGAAAATCATTTGACCATATATGCAAAGCTTTACATCTGGACTCTCTTTTATTGATGTTTGTCTGTCTGTATGTCAGTACTACTGTTTAAATTACTAGGGCTTTGTAGTAACTTTTGAAGTCTGGAAGTGTGAGCCCTCCAACTTTGTTCTTTTTCAACATTTGTTGTTTGGGAATCCCTTAAAATTCCACATGAATTTTAAGATGAGTTTTTTTCTGTTTCTGCAAAAAGACTCATTGGGATTTTGGAAGCGACTGCAGTGACTCTATAGCTTACTTTGGGTAGTACTGCCATGTTAATAATATCAGATTTCCAGCTCCATGAGATGTCTGTTTATTTGTATCTTCTTTCAGCTATGTTTTATAGTTTTCAGTGTATCAGGTTTTTGTTTGTTTGACCTCCCTGGTTAATTCCTAAGTATTTTATTTTTTGTATGCTATTGTAAATGGAATTGTTTTCTTAATTTCCATTTCAGATTGTTCATTGTTCATGTATAGAAACACAATTGATTGTTGTATGTTGATCATGTACCCTGCAACTTTGCCAAATCCATTTATTCAACAGCTTTTCTGTGGAATCTTTAAGGCTTTCTATACGTATTATATCATCTGCAGAGATACTTTATTTCTTTAAAAAAAAAAAAAGTTAAGGGCATAGGCTGGTGGCTCAGGTGCTAAGCCAATGACTGGGGTGTAAAGTAAGTCCAAGGACTCAGTCTTGAAAAGGGGTGGGGGACCCAGTGGGAGGGGGAGGTAGAACAACCAAAGTAAATTAATAAAAATTTCTTCCTCTTCCCTTCCTTCCTCCCTTCTTTAAAAATGCTTCTTCCTGTGCTCCCTTATTGGCCTAGAGGTTTAGTTTACCAGGTGTAGTCCAGATACATCCCCAGGTACCCAGTTCAAGACCTGGGGAGAAATGACCAAGATGAACAACTAAATAGAATACTTCTTCCTCTCTCTTCCTGCCTGACTGCTCACCTTCATTCTTACCTGTACCTTTCCTTTAAAAAAAAAAAAAAACAACTCCTTCTTCCTCATCTCCCTTTCCTCTTAAAAAAAAAGTTAACTCTTTATATGTCGTATTCTCCCTTGCAGCTCTGACCTTAACTCTCTGAGACTCATTAAAATTGTGTTTACATGGGTGGATAAGGGGGTGTTAGAGAAAGTTATATTTGGAAGGCTGCTCATACCCTGCAGTGCAGCCCAAGGTCACACATCAAGTTAGATTCAACAGGCGACTGAAACCTGATCTTTCTTTATCCTCTTTGCTTTCTAGGAGTAGACAGAGCCCAAAGCCAAGCTGGAGGCTAGCTGGGAAGGTATTTATGGGACTGAGACTTGTTCCCTTTCTGCCTTCACCAAAGGCTTTCCTTATTTTAGCAAGTATGGAATCTGGGTGAATGCTATTGCAATCATTTGGTTAAAATAAATATCCTGGATGGTCTAAGATGGAAAAGAACTTGATTGGAAGAGTCAGATTTGGAAGTGGGAGAAACAGGTTTGGAAGTAGGACAAAATTTGCCTTCGTGAGGCTGAGCTTTTTAGCACCTGCTAAATACATGATCTCACATTTGGAACGAAGTCTGTCTTTACCACTGTCAGCTGCTTGCAGTCAGGGGTTTGTAGATGAAGATGTGCTCTGAGGGGGGTGAGACTGTGGCTCGGTCTCCGTGAGAGACAGGTGGATCACAGAAATCAGGAGTCTTGGAGGGAAAAACTGCAGACTCAGGAAAGAGCTCCTTTTGTAAAATGGAGGCCTGAGCTGGCATTCTGATCATCTCTTGGGCTACAGTCATGTTAACAAGCACTTAATGGAGCCTGTCCTAGGTGCCAAATTTTACACACATGCAAGTATTTTACATACATGATACCCGTATTTAAAATTTTCTGTGGTGACTGTGGATTACTTATGTAATTAAAATGACAATCTCAAGAAGGCTACAAGTTGACCTTCAGACCACCATACTCGGGGTGGGGGGGTGCAAAAGGAGAAGTTACATGGTGGTACTTTTCTTCCTTTCATTTCATGACTTTAAAAGATAAGGTGCTGTCTTCCCAGCCCAGTAGTCTTCTGAGAAGTTAGTGTCCTGATTGTAAATGATCAGTTGCCTGGAGTGTAGCGTCATACTCTCTGGTGGCAGCATTGTGTAGAGTAGATCCCTAAACTTCCTGCAAGTGAGGAAGTTCGTGTCTTTGTAAGCCCTCCTGAGGACCCTGATGCACATTAAGGCATGAAAACTACTTCTTTGGGAAAACAGTCCCCGTTCTGCCGCCTAAGAAAGAGCTGTGTGGTTTGGGGCAAATAATGCGAACGGTTTTGTTTTTGTCTCAGACCTGTGCTGAGGTTAGATAGTGGTAGAGAATTACAGTAACATATGGATTAACCTGTTTCGTTCTCCTGTGACTATTCCTATTCCTGTTTTGTTGATGAGGAAACTAACGTTTGTAGTAGTAAATTGATTCGCCTATGATCACAACAGCTAATTAAATGATGGGGCCAGAATTTGAACCAGGGCTTTGGTCAGAGAAGTGCTTTGGAAACCAGTAACATTGAAAACAGATGATCATAATTCCCCCACTTCCCCTAAATGCCAGGCTTTATTCTCTAGAGATTGAGTGACTAACATAGTGAGGTTACAGCCACACCAAGGCTGACTTGGTCTGCCCCCAGGGAGTTCTCACATTAGCAGCTTCCAAATCAACCTGTATACTTAAAAAATTCAGTCATGAGAGTTTATTACCGTAGAGATTTGTTTACAGGGCTGAGGGCGGGGCTTCCTTGACCACTAGTAATAAGGTATTTCCCCCCACACGGTTTTCACTGTTGGACACAGGTCTAAGTTTACGTTCATACCCAAGAACTTGAAACATTGTCATGACCCCCTTGTTAAGAAAAGGGAATAGAAGGGTTCAGGTAATACATAACCAACCCAGCAAGTACTCAAGATCAGGGAGTGGGAAAGCTATTTCCTAAATGAGCGTTACAGGAAAGTTAGGTGTCCTTAGGTTACCCGTCCAGAGAAAAGGTACACTAACCATATACCACCATCAACTTTTGTTAGTGCTTGTTCACACTAGGGCTTCTGAGCAAGTCTGATGCACCAGACTTTTAGTTTCACTTTTTAAAAAGTATTTGTAAGACATCTCTCCTGAGACAGTTGAATCACCCAAATTAATTCAGGGGACTATTCATTTTCCAGATGTCAAGTGAGTATAAAACTTACTCTGAAGAGCCCTTTGGCATGTTCATATTCTGACAAGCCCCAGGGTCAATGTCAATAAGAGGAACCTTGGAGGAATGGCTGAGGGTGTGGGGACTCTTTAATCTGGGAAACTTGAGAGGCTCTGTCTGTAGATCTCAAACGGAGGGTGGGTGACCTGGATGAGATTCTCCATCCAGGTGTGTGGGAGAAATCAGGAAACTGACTTGTTTGAGAAGAAGCCTCCAGTGCCTAGTGCAAGCCATGTCAGAGCCTGATGCTAGAAGCCGTGAACGCCCATCACCGGTTAAAGGTCTGCGCAGACCTCAGGCATGACAGATTGAACTTGTGCCCTAACTCCACACTTAATAGTGGCTGCCTTAGGTTTCAGTAAGTCACAGATGCCCAGTTTCTTTACCCATAAGAAGGGCATCTTACTTTTGTGCTTGTATTAAAAATTAAGATAATGAAAACTGCACGTAGTAAGACTTTATTTTTTATTGTAGTAACTTAAAAGGCTTTATTACTGCAGACCTTGATTTTGCATTGTTTGGGCTGCAAGCACAACGTATGATCATTTCATGGTGACAGAAATTCAACCCACAGTTAACTTAAGCAAAAGCGAGGAATTTACTAGCTTACAAAACAGAAGTCCAGAGTGGGTGCTGGTTGTAGGCACCATTAGCGTTCCTGTGTCGTCGCTGCTGCTTCCGTGCTGGCCTCATATACAGCACTGCAGCTGTGCGCCTTCCTCGCGGGAGCGGGGAAGACAAAGGTGCTAGCTCCCTACGTTTCCTCACCACTTAGCAACCCCGCCACCTGACTGTTAATTCCAGGGAAGACTGGTCCAGCCTGGGATGCATTTCCCCACTGCACATAGCAGTAAGTGGGACATGGAATGAGGGGAGGTCAAAGCAACAGTGGCAAAGCATACAATACTTAGAGCTTGCTACGAGAGGGGTAGTGGAAAAGGTAAGTAAGGCCTGGTAGGAACTCGGCAACTACTCCATGTACAGATTGGGCCAAGAGTCAGAGCAGATCAACCAAGAGTCCTATTTCTGCTTTTAAAAGAAACAAACCAAAAACCAAAAACAACTTTATTTGACAAAGACAAAACCAAGTTATTTACAGTAGTTTTTTGCTCAAAGAATTCAATAACTGTGCTTCTCCAGGCTTATCGCACAACCAAACCAAGCAGAGACTGTCCCAACCCATCTCCCCACCTTGCACACAGGGGAGTGGGGTATGCCAACCAGAAATTCAGCAGCATGGCTCTCACCTCTAACTTCCTCCACTGCCCAGTGCACTGTGGGAAGGGAAAGTCCCACCTCAGCCCAATACACTTCCAGAACGCCCTGCAAGTCACACCAGACCTGGACTCAGAGAAACAGGAGGGCTGGAGGAAGCTGGGCAAATAGCAGCTTCAACTCATCTGGAAGCTGCTGTGTTCACTCTTCCCCGGCTGGGCCTCAGGAGGGTGAGGATCCCTGATCCCCCTGGGGCACACAGGGAAGGGCACAAGAGGAAGAGACTGGGGGAGGAGGCACAAGAGAGCCCAGGAAAATTACTCAAAGAGCAAAGCTCCTGAAATAAGTGACCTCCACTCCCACAGCAATGGATGGTCCAAGTCATTCGAAGTGGGGAGCCTCCCTTGAAGACTTCAGGGATCATCTCAGAAAGGGAGAACACATGTTATTGCCTTTCTCCCAGCCAGGCCCATCCAAGCCAGTGAACTCCCCCTATGCCCTACTGGCAGCTTCAGGAAACTACAGGTTGAGGCTCCTAACCAGTTTTTTGGCCCAGTAACAGTTATTTAGAACAAGGACATCTTGGCTAATAAAAACCTAGGATTAGTGTTTCTTAGGCTATATAAAGATGGGGTATACTGCTGTCAAATGTTGTTAGCAATGAAACAGCAAAATAAAGAAATGGGAGTAGGGAGGAGAGTAAGACCAACTGGGATCAGTTTTCACTGTGAAGCCCAGGGCAGGAGCTGCTGCAACCCAGTGGAAAGAAAGGTGCAAGAGACTCACAGCTGACGGGTTTCCAGCTCCAGCTCCAGCCTCCGCGGAAGACAGTTCCTCAGGCAGCTGGGGGCGCTATTTCCCGTTTCCTCAGGAAGAGTTTCCTGCCAACAAGCACCCGGGGAAAAGCCGCTCATCTGCGTCAGCTAAAGGGCTTCCTGACCAGCAGATGGCTCACTTCTCTCCAAGCAGGAGCCACTGGGAGTTTCTAACACTGGCCCCATAATCCAAGTTCCTAAGGGAACTCAAAACTCAGGCTGCAGGATGAAGCTTTTAAGAATAAAGAAGGAGAAAACATTAAAGAGAAAAAACCCCACTGCCTTAGTCTAGCTTACTTCCCCCACCCCCCCCAAAATACAGTAAAAACAACCATGAAAAGCAAACACCACACTGGTCGTATCACCTCCGCTCTGTGCCTAGGCTTGATCCAATTCTGGTGGACCCTCTTTCCCTGGCTGGAGGGCTCAATCAGCACAGAGTCAAAACCATCCAAGTTTTTTTGTTTTTTTTGTTTTTGTTTTTTCCTTCCTGTTTCTTATTTTGTAAACCAAACCAACACTCAACCATTTGGAATTCTGCAGAGATTAAGCTGGTCCCCAAAATTAAAGTACTCCTTCCTTGAAAAACAATCACCAGTCGCAATGGTGGACCACTCCCAGTCCATCAGACTCCATCACCAACATAGTCATTCCCCACCCCTGGGCGAACTACGCCAACCCATGCAAACTGTGGCAGAGGGAAAATCAACACAAAAGTTTAGCCAAAACCTAAACATTCAGCTGGAGTTGGTTCTGTGAAATCTGTGGAGCTCCTCTTTCGTTCACACTTACAAACTTGAATGTCCACACTTGGCTTAACAAAGAAGAAGCCCGGCTCAGGGGCAATGTGGACCCAGCATAGGTCTGAACTTGGCCACTTTCCTGTGCCCAGCCCTGGAAAACCAGCAGGGACCAAGGTGTCCTGGGACCTTCTGGAGAAGCAGCAGCACCATGCCTGTCTCCGCTCTCTCGGTCTCACCACTGAGGAAGCCTGGAGAAAGGGCAGTCAGCAAAGGAGAGGCGCTCACCTCAGTGCAGTGGTGCCCGCAGCGTCTTCCTGCTGAAGACCTCTGCACAGAGGAGATGATCCTGATGTTTGGCAGTGATCCAAAGAAAACCCTCCGTATGAAAGGAAGCCGGAACGGAAACCCAGGACAGCTGGCTCGAGCCTTGAGCACCCCTACTGGAAGGTGCCTACTTGGGGTTTTCAGATACGAAGGGGAGGGGAGTGTGCAGTAATGGGGGTGATGGGTCCTGCTGTTTCTGAAGCTCCATCTCAGCAGCCCTCTGAAGCGCCACTTCTACTAGCAGCTGGAAGCTGCTGAAGTCCTCCTTGTCCTGCTCTGGGGGTGTGGGTGGTGGCGTGTTGAAGAGTCCACCTGTGGGGCTTCCAGCTTCTGCTCTGGTCAGCAGGGTGAGCGTGCTACCAGAGGTCACCAAGGATTTGGGGGGCTCCAGCTCCCCTTGTGGGAAAGGGGCTGCTGGCTTCTCACCCGGGCCTGAGTGGAGCGGCACGGAGCACACAGACAAGGAGAGCACATTGGTGGGGGCCGGTACAGACATCGCCAGCACGGAGGGGCTGCTGCCACGGGGAAGGGCCACCTCTGAGGCCTTACCCCCCCGGCGGGAAATGGTGAACTGGTTGGGGTCTTTGCCATCCTTTCGAAGCATGTCTGGGAGGAGCCGCCGCCGGGCGTTGATGAACCAGTTACATATCTAGAGTACAAAAGAGATTGTCATCAGTTCACACAGTCAGAAACAGCTAGGAAGCACCTACATGCCAGGCCCCAGAACATGGAGCAAGTGCCAGACACAACGCCAATTCTCAGAGAAGTCAGGTTGGGAGGAAAGTTAACCAAGAAATGTACAAATGAATAGACAGTTGCAACTGTGACTCATCCAATGAAGGGAAGAAGGTACAGTGGGGTTGCTGGAGACAGTAATGGGAAGATCCTTCTAATATCTGTGGGCCTGGGGTAGGGCCTCTGAGGAAATGGCTTGTCGGGTGAGAAGTGAACGATAAGCAGCAGTTAGGTGGGACGTGAGACTACTTAAAGAGGAGAAGAGCATTCTTTAGGAGGATCAAAGACCCCATGGCAGTTGGTAGCAGAGTGCCTATGAGGAACTTGAAGAGGCAGCCTGTCTGGCCGGAGTTTGCTCAGAGTGGTAACTAGATGTCCCTTCTGGTAGGGATGTAGCTCTTTATTTTAAGGATGATGGAGAGCCAAAGGAGGATTTTGTTTGTTTTTAAGGAAAGGTGCAAGCCGGAAGAGAGAGGAGGAGAAAGCATTTTACTGTTCACCTTGGTTGTTCCTACTGGCTCCGGGACACGAACCAGGGACCATGGGATGTGCATGGACTGCACCCAGCCACCACTCTGACAGCATGTGCCAGGAGGGTTTTAAGCAAAGGATCAACTGGTGGAGAGCAGAGTAGAAACAGAGAGGAGGTTAATAGTTTAAGTTATGTTAGGGAGAGGACAGCTGATCTGTTTAGGAAATTGGAAATGACAGGATCTGCTACCCCCATTGGATATGGGTGTATGAAGGAGAGTGGAATGGGGCAAAGGGCAATTCACTCCTAATTCGCTAAAGCAGAGTCTTGCTACGGGTCAGAGAGCCACAAAGCACCACGGGACTACCAGATAGGAGAAAAATCATTTCCAAGCATAACCAGTGTCCGCCTGAATGGGTATGCAAACAGTACCTTAAGTCTTCCTCCTCTACGCTGCTGAGAAAGCTGCTGCTAAGTGGCAAGCTGCAAAGTCGAGACATCTAGTGTCCTGACCTGTATCTATCTGGGCTACTCTTATTATCCCTTCTCTAGAAAACTGCCGTTTGTCTCCTGTTACTTACAGGATCAAGTCCAGACTCCTGGGTGTTGGAAGCTCCCCAGCAGGGTCCACCTTTCCAGTCCTTTTATTCTTCTCTATGTAAATGAAATTGTTCACCAGCCCTCATTCAGGCCCTATGCTTTAAAAAATTTTTTAGCTCCATATCTTCTGCATATCATAGTCCTTCTTTCTTTCTGGAATGTCCTCTTTTCTGCCTGGAGAATGCCTACTCTTCTAAGTCTAACTGATCTAAGATATTAAGAGAGAGTGCCAGTGCAGAGGAATGGATTCACATCTCTCTCCATTCACATATGGCTGCTGTAAGGGCTGGTATAGTTTTATTTCAATTAATGGTATGAGGGTAGCAGAACCATTCAGGAAGAGTGTCAATAGTTCCTTCATACTTGAGAAAAGCAGTTAATCATGGCATCATTCTTGACCATCTAAAAGTTCTAAATGATCAGCCACTCTTTCCTCTCACTTACTTCTAACGGCCCGGAGAGGTGATAAGGCTCCTACAGGCTCACCCTGGTTAAGCCCTGGTTAGTGCTTAAGCCCTGGGTCTCTGGCTGGCAAAATCCAACATCCCAGGGACCTGGGTTCACAGGGAACAACCAAGATGAATAACTAAATCAACAGCAACAACAAATAAATACTTCCTTTTCTCTTTTCCTGCCTGCCTACTTGCCTTCATTCCTGCCAGCAACTTTCTCTAAAAAAAAAAAAAAAAGAGAAAGGATCCCACAATAGCTCTCTTGGACATTATTTAAAAGTTATTAGACTAGAAAACAATTTCTTAGCTGCATGGCTTGTGTTAAGTTCATAAATAAGAAACCTGTTTTAAAACATTAATGCATTCCTTAACAGGCAAACAAAAAACAACCTATCACTTTTTTCAAGTCCTTTTCCTCTTGCCCTCAACCAGAGGAGTAGTCACCACAGAGGAAAAGCTACCTAATGACCTTCTTGACAACTCAGAACTAGTAGGCAAGAAAAAAAAAAAAAAACCATAGAAACTTTGGGTACATATAGGGGATTAGGGCATGGGTGTGGCCTGGCGGGTATCCATACATCTAGAAATCTCTCTGGGAGTCTTCGCTGAGAAGTTACCAACAGCTGCCATTCTGAGCACTGTACATCTAGACAATTCTCCTCTGATACTTACACGAGCCCTATGAGTTTTACCAACTCCAGTTTCCTGATGAACATTCTTAAAGCTCCGCCTGAAGAGATCAGATAGGATTCCACCTCCGGCCAGGGATCCCTGGAGCCCAGCTTACTCTATTCACTAGAGAGTGAAGCTAGAACTTCTCACTTTCCTGTTTTCCCTTCTAAGGCTTTGAGCTCACTCAGACCACACTTACTGAGAACGCACTATGTGCCAGGCCTAATCCTCACTAGCAGGGCTGCTTCTGGGAATTAAAAGGCATGACTCTGCCTGGACTCAGATGCCATCTAGTAGTGGTGACTGACAATAAACAAAAGGGTGTACAGTCACCAAAAGTACAGAAATAGTATTACAAGGGCAGCATAAGAAAAATAAGAAATTTCTATAGACAAGGGGTCTGGCAAAGCTGAGAACTGAAGGGTAAGAAAGAGCTAGCTATACAGAAAGCTGAGGGAAGAACATTCTAGACAGAGAAGACAGCAAATGCCAAGGTTCTGAGGCAGGAAAGGAACTAACAGAAGGGGAAAATGGAAGGCACTGAGGCTCAAGGTTGATCTCACCATGTCAGAACACCATGGTAGATTGCTGATGGTTATAGTCAGTCGCTTGACCTAAATTTCACACTCAGATCCTTCTGGTCCTTTCTTTTCTCAGTTTATCAACAAATTCATAGAGTTCATGTCATGTAGCAGATGCTGCAAAGGGAAGAAAAGATAGGAACTCCTCCCCTCTTACCTCCTGTGTGCTGGGATGCTGGGAATTATGTGGGCTGCTGCAGCAGCTCCTAACATTCCGCTGGTACTTGCTGATCATGGGCCTTGGGTAGGACCTTAGATATCATCTCCTTGTGGACTCTACCTACTTATCTGCCTCTACCCATCACTCAGGGCAGAAGACGGTGTACGGAGCTGCAACTACACCCGTTCTAGAGGTGACTCAAAGTTCCTGGGTAGGACAGAGGCAGAGCCTTCTGCCCTCCTCCTCCCTTTGCTCCTCCTCCATTCATGCCTGGAAGGACTCTGCCACTAGGGTCTCTTTTATCCCTCTTCGCCTCTATGGTCCTCCCAACACAACCTAACACACATACAACAGAAGGCAACGAAAGACACGGGGTGAGCGGAATCATGGCTGGAATTGCAGGGGAGTCCCAAGGAGAGGTAAGACCAAACAGCTGGTGCAACAAGGACAGAATTAACTAAGCACATGTGATACCAGGTACCATGCCAGGCATCTCATTTACATTGTTTAATGTGCATACAAGCCTGGAAGTAGTGAGCGGTGTCCCCAAAGTATTAAAGAGGGAACCAGAGCTGGAAGATATAAAATAATTTGCACCAAGAACACAGAGGTTGGATTTCAACCCAGGTCTCCTGGCTGTGGGGTCTCTTTCTCATATGCTTCTTTGTGTCCTCCCAGAGAGCTAAAGAATCACTATTATGGTGCTAACAGCAACCACTTGTTAAACACAAAACCTTAGGTGCTGTTTTAACCATTTCACATGCAATTACTCACTTAATCTTCACTAGCCTAGAGACAGGTTCTATGATGATCCCCATTTTAGTTGAACCATTAAAGAAACAGAGGCCCTGATCAGAGAGGGTCAGTAACTTGTTCAAGGTCACAAGTGCAGAGGCTGGGATCTGATCCAGCTCCATTGCAGGCAGTCACAATTGCCAGGAAAAAACAAAAAGAGTCTGCTTGAGAACTTTTCCTCGCTCAGGTGCTTCCCCCTCCATCCTGCAGCTGCCCTTCAGTTACCTGTGCTACGGGAGCCCTGCCTGCAGCGCTGCCCCTCAGCCCTGTATGCAGAGGAAACGGTCAGGTCACGGGGATCTGGGCTAGCACGGTAGGACCAGTGTTACTGAGAAAGCAGTCTCGGGGAGGGAGCCTGGGCTTTTACCAGCAGCTGTGAGGGTATCTAGTCCGTAGCTGCACCTCCCATTTTGGCTTCTAATTCTGAGAAGCAAACAGAAAAACATCCCCTCCCTCTCACAAACTCCCCCTGAAGCACCCCTTGAGCTACAGAAAACTCTGCAGCCTACTGTGTTTCATCTTCTCATCCGACAGAAACGCACACTGGTGGGGCCAGGGCAGGGGGCCAGGGCAGGGGGCACCACCAGCACCAGTTATCAGGATTTTCTTCCAGCTGCCTGCCCCATGCCTAAGTCAGGGAAAGAGCATGTGACTTGCTCCCACTCAAGGTCTTTGGGGAGCTGGTGGGGAGAATGCCAAGGTGAATTCTGTGATTGATATGGCAAAACACGGAGTGCCTGAAAGCCTGTCTCTACCATCAAACAGGGCTCTATCTGTGAGGCTGCTGCTCTGCACTTCTTTTTATCAGTGCCCAGATGAAGGACACGGGAAGAATCATTGTGGCAAATGGGAGTGGGAGGGGTCCCGGGAAGCAGAGAAAGGCCATGAGCAGAGACTCAGAGGCAACACAAAGGCTTTAATTTTAATGTCGTCTCAGCTGCAGACAAGGGGAGAAGGAAGGCATGGAGAGACCTTCTGCAGGTATCGGTCTCCGTTTGTGCCTTGACCACTCTCATCCAGGTTCTTGTAAACGCAGCAGCTGTATTAGGATCACACTGTAGGTGATAAAACCATTTTGTTAAATAGCTATTTCTCATCTGCTTTACAGATCAGTGGTAGCAGGGTTGCTAAAAGCCAGGAATGTGTGTTTTTAAAAAAGCTCCCCAGAGTTCTGTCGCTTGGGCTCAGGAATCAATCATGGTTTAGTTCACTTGTTCTTATGGCTGAACCCTTTATTTACGCAAAAAAAGAACTGACATAAAGAAACATAGACGTATAAAGAGTGCAGGCGCAGATGAAAGGCCTGGAGATTACCACTGGGAAGATCAGAAGGCAGCCAGCTCTGGAGCCAGAGGAAGGGGAGCAGCTCCAACGAAGGGTTGCTGTGGGCTGGGCCCCCACAGCTTGTGTGTCAGGTTCCTCTCTTGCTGTACCAGAGCAACTGTTCCCTCACATCCCCATTTCTTCCAAGGCTGGCAGAACTCTACTCAAATGTGGCTTCAAAGAGAGACCTTTCCTAACTTTCCTAACCACACTGGTTGTTATTACACTGAATTCTTAGTGCTTTAAATGTTCTCCCTCCCTCAGGAGACTGCCAGAGGGCCGGAGCAGCGCCTGCTCCATAGTGATTAGAGCACAGGGGACTGGGCCTGGCCCAGAGTGCACTGATCAGCAGTACAGTGGAGAGATGGGCCTGAATGTTCCCTGCCCGCTTTTCTTCCCTGACAGCAAGTTCCTCAGAATAGTCAGAAACTACAAGCAATAGAGTGGGAACAGAGGGTGTCACAGAAACCAGTGAAAACCCTTGACAAAGGATTTTTTTTTAAGGGGAAGGTGCAGGCAGGAATGAAGGTGAGCAAGCAGGCAGGCAGAAACATTTTATCTTATTTTTATTTAACTGTTGGTTCACACTAGTCGCTGTCCCCCACCCCACACGACTCCAGCCCAGGGGTATGTGGCGGCCTTCTCTGGAGGAGAGATTGACCTAATTCTACAGGGCAAGCCAGGATTTTTGTTTGTTGGTATTCCTTTTTAGAGAGGATGAAGCACTTTATTTTTCATTTAGTTGTTCACATTGGTTATTCCCCCAGCCCCGGGTCTTGAACCGAGGACCTTGGGAGTGTATGTGGACTGCTCCCAAATGGACTAGACTGCTAGGCCACCAGGGTGCATGAGCCAGGAATATTTGGGTCTCACCCTCCCAACTGCCTAGCCCCAGGCAAGTACCAGTAAAGCAGTTTGTTAAATGACTCATTGACTTGCTAATGAGATCACTACTGGGCTGGTCTAAGGAGAGATCAAAAGAGATGTCCCCAAGGAGAAAGGAAACAAGCTTGGCAAAATGTTAAAGCATGCGGAAGACAGGTGATTGGTAAAAGCCTTGTATTGTAATGCTTTTTGGGGGTGCATTATAATGTTCTCTTCTGTAGATATTTGTAAATGGTTCTTAATAAAAAATAAAGTTTAAAAAATACAGGGAAACATACGCCTCCAGAAACTTAAGCCAACTTTTCCAGGTTGATACATTTCTTACTTGAGATCTGGTTTGTTGAAATTTCTATAACTTTATTTTCATTTTCTGTTATTTCAACAATTAATGAGCACGTCAAACTACCAGGTCCTGAGCTGAACATGGGATACAGTGATAAATAAGACTAGGCTTCTGGAGTTTAGTGTGTTCTGAAAAACAATCACAGATATGCCCTGGTGGAGTAGCAGTTAGATCTGCCACCTCTGGCCAAGCGCAGTCCACATACATCCCAAGGACCTGAGCTCACATCCAGCTGGTGGGACATACACAACCAAGATGTACAAATGGAAAAAAAAAAAATAGCTGCTACCTCCTCTCTCTTCCTGTCTGCACCTTTCCTTTTAAAAAAAAATAAAAAGGTGATCAAGTCAACTGTCAAATGGCAGCCCAGTGCTGGTGCTGTGGGGAGAGCACATCACCTCTACAGTCTGGGAATCCTCTTGGTCAGGGCAACCTCTTGGTCAGGGAGTAAAGTGGTCTGTGGAAGAGATAAATACAACAGGAACATGGGAGGCCAGGGGTGAGGCTGGCTATACAGAGATGGTGATACTGTCATTACATGGACAGGAGCCATCGCAGGGTTTTAAGTAAGGGGATGAAAGGTGATCAGAGAGTAAAGGGTTAGACTAGGGTAGGAAAGAATTTGCATTCCAGAAATAAATTTAAGGGGTAAATGTTTAGGAACTGGTGACCGAGGGAGCTGAGAAAGCAGCATCGAGGGAAGCCTGGAGAAAGGGGAGGGCCAGCCTGGAAAAGTGTAAGCAGTCAGGAGGCTGAGGTGCCTAGGAGACCTCCAAACAGAGGTGTATGGCTAGGGTCGCTTGGGCTGCATGGTACAGTTTCCATCAAGGAATGCCTGACGGTTCCCCACTGCTCTGGAGTCTCAGCATGACTCCACCAGGAGGTGCCCAGTCCAGCTGGCACTTCCTTGGAAGTCTCCTTGTGAATAATTTTTGCCCCAGACCTGCATTTCTCTGGGTCGGACTTTTGGATTTGCCGTCTTCAAGGTCCACTATTTCCCCAGAATGCTTTGGTTTTGTGTTTCCACTGATGAGGGTAGGAGCACAGTGGCCAGACTCACTCATCAGTGTCTCTGCCACCGCACCACAGCCCAGTCAGCAAAGCATCTCCCACCATTTTATATTAGTGCAGTTATGGAATCTCATTAGCTTTACATTTATTTACTTTGGAAACTTGTTTGGTTACAATACACAGCAGTGGCCTCAACTCTAGCCGGGGAATCAAAGAATGCTTTCATGAGAAAATGCTTCAATGGAATGAGCCAGGGTGGGAATGGCTGCGGACAGGGAGAAGGCCCAGAGACCTGAGGGTTCACGGAGCAAGGGGCAGGGCGAACTGAGATGAGGCTGGTAAGCTCCTAGCTGGGTGCTTACAGGGGTCCAGTGAGTGTGTGACACAATCAGGCTTGGGACATTCAAGAGAACAGACTGAAAGAACAAGGCAGGGAGACCCTCAAAGAGGCCGTCTAGGAAATGCTGGCTCTCAGGCTCCAGCCTCTCGCCTGTGCTGTTCGACATCCTGTGAATTCCAGTTCATCAGCTCAACAAGGGTCTGGGTCTCAGCTGCCTTCTGTGACAACTAGTCTATCCCAAACTAGATGCCCCTTGAGGATGGAAACGGGTCCCAAGTCTGCTCTGCACAGAACTGGGCAGCGAGGTGCACGGGAGGTATACTGAGATGCGAGGCACTGATGACACCTGGGAGAACTGCTGATGTAAAGAACGGGAGCACATTGTGCCAATACCTTAGTGAGCCTGGAATTTGTCTTCTTGATCCTTCCTCTTACACCCTATGAAAGAGCTACAATCATCTGCCTTTGTCAGATGAGGAAACCAGGGGCTCAGAGAGGACGCAGTGAGGTCTGGACTGTGGTCCAGACTCCCTCTCTTGGAGAAGATGGGATCTGAGTCAATGTCTAACTCTAGAGCCTTAGAGACACATTCCAATTAACCACTGCCTGTGAGTCTAAAGTCAGATGACAGGGGTTCTGAGGGCTGAGAACTCAGTGTGAGGCTTCATGGAGGAGAGTGGGGAGCTGGGAAGATAGGGGAGGTTCAGAGGAGGGCAGGAGAAGGAGGGAGAGACAGCTCTGCAGATTGCAGTGGGCCAGGAAAGGACAGAGGAGGAAAGGGAGATAGGAGGGCTTGGGGAAGAGGCTTGGCTGGTTCACGAGGGAGTAATGGGGGCTAGTGGGGGCCTCTAACCTAAGACTGAGCGTCTTGCTGTGTCTGCCAGGTAGGAGAGAGCCCAGTGGAGGCACAGTAACGGCAGTCCAGGTGTCCCGCCCCAGCACCGCATAAGCAGAACAGAAACACCTGGGCAAGTCAAAGGAATGACACCTTGTGTTCTGACAACAGTGAATAACACGATCTGAGTGTGCTTGTCCACGGTTTGCAAAAATTTTCACATCTACTTCTGAATCTCTATCTCACAGCAATTCAGTCAGGCAGAGGAAGATTCTAACCTGCACTTTACAGATGGAGAAGTCAGCATGTGGCCCAAAGCTCCTAAGGAGCAGAACTAGGTTTTGAGCCCAGAACTTCTGACTTCCGCCCTGTCCTTGAGAGACTCAAATTCATTTTTGACCACGCTGCAGATCACCAGCTGCCTGCTGCAACCAATCTGCCACCTAAATACCGCTCTGGAGCCAACAGTCAAATTCCAGACACTCAATGCCTTCTCTCCTTCTGACCTTCCCACGGCCTCCAAAAGTTAATGACACCTAGACATTTCTAACAATTCCTTGCCTCTTTTAGAACGCTCCAGAATCTGAACTCTAGTAGCAATACGCTTATTTCACTGTCTTCCCTTAAGGCATAGAGTGTTCTCATTTGACCCAAGAAGAAACTAAGACCCAGAGAAGGGAAGTAACAAACCCAAGGCCACACAGTGAGTCAGTGACAGGGCTGGGATAGGACTGGAACCCAGACCCTCTGCTAGCCCCTCCTTACCTGCAGTACCGACAGGTTGGTCTGTCCAGAAAGGCTCAGCTTCTCCTGCTCTGAGGGGTAGGCATTGTAGCGGTGCAGGTACAGCCAGTCCCGGAGAATCTTCACCGACTCCTTGGGCAGGTTCCCTCTGCGCTTCCTCTTGCCTGCCAGGGAGAGGAGGCTTTCATCCTCGCCCAGATCACTGTCTGACATGGTGTCTAGAGGCTACTGGACTTTGGGCAAGCCTGAAACAAGTGACAAAGGGGATAGGGATATTATTACCAAGTACTCTACCTCTCACCATATTTCCCTCACCTAGTCTCCAAAACGCCATTGCTAGAGACTGGGACACCAGAATGGAGGCAGCGCCATTGTCTCAGGTCATTCCATAGATCGGGCAAGTTACAAGGGTTGAGTCTAACATGCCTCCGTTTCACAGAGAGTAGAGCACTACTAAAACAGCCGCTATTAATAAGCAGTACCAGCTTAGAAATACTTATGGCTATCATTGAGGCCTACTGTTTTCTATTCTCTGTATTGATCCCTTTACATTATATCACTTAATACTCACAAAGCCCTTGTAAGGGAGACCTACTAATATTTAAATAAGGGAAAACCAAGGCCCAGCAAGATGAAGAAAGCAGCATACTATGGTCGTTAGACAGTTACCATGTGATCTAGTAATTTTACTCCTAAGTATCTACCCAAGAGAAATGAAAATCTATGTCTACACAAAACTTTATATAAAAAATGTTCATGGACGCATGATGTCTAACGGCCAAAAGGTGGAAGCAACCCAAGTGTCCATCAAAGATGAATGGATAAACAAAACCTGGTCTATCCATACAGTAGACTATCATTAGGCAAAAAAAAAAAAAGAGTTCTAATTCATGCTAATGTGAATAAACCTTAGAAAAACATTAAGTGAAATAAGTCAGAAAAACTACTTACATAATTCCATTTTTATAAAATATCCACAATGGGGTGATAACTAAATGGCCATGGAGTTTATTTTTGAGGTGATACAGTGTTCTAAAGTTGACTGGTGATGGTTGCAAATTTTGAATCTACTAAAGCCATTGATCTGTATGCCTTCCATGGGCAGGTGAACGGTATGTAAATTATATCTCAATACAGCTGTTATGAAGAAAATCTCACCTCCAGGACATGGTAATGGGCTTAGGCAGTTTGCCTCCTCCACATTCACTGCAACCATGACCCCCGACCCCGACCTCCTGCAAAGGCCTCTGCATCATTTCGCCTCCCAGGTCTCCCAAGATCCAGTGAGGAGCCTGGAAATCCAGCCCCAGGGTTCTACAGCAATCCAGCTAACGTTTACTGAGCACCTACTGTGCATCCTGCAGAGTCCCAGGTGCCCCTACTGACTGTCTCTCTGACACCCTCTTTTTGTCATTTAACCCCTGGCCTGGTCCTGGAATCTTATGAATGAGCAAGGCTCAGCTCTGGTCCCTCCAACTTAGTTGTGTGACCTGGGGCGAGTGTCCTCTTTGTGGGTGTGAGCCCCTCTTCACCTGTCAATGAAAGGTGTTTTCCCTAGATAACCCAACTCAGTTGCACACAGCCTGACAAAATTCGTGTTCACACAAGCAAAAGCAATTTACTTTTTAAAACCAAAAGTTCCAGGCCAAGTTGATGCCAGAATCTCAAGGCTCCTCCCTCCTCAGCCTTTTAACAGCTCCCCAGCAGGCCGGGCCAACAGACTCTGGCATCTCCCAGGTTTTGTTTCCTCAGCTTGGGTCTGAGCCCAGATCTCTGGGCTGGCTAGGCCAGGCTTTCGAGGGAAGGGTCTACCCTCCCAGCCAGGCCACCTGGAGTTGAGACGGCATCAGTAAGAGGTGCCACTCCTCAGCATCCACAGCAAGCTGCTTTCTGAGGTCAGGTTTCTGAGATTTAGCTGGCCAGGGGAGTTGGGATCTGGGCCCAGGGATGCAGCCCTGCAGCCAGTGAGAAGTTTACTCAAGGCTATCTATACAAATTCCACCCTGGCTGCCAGCCAAGACCCAGCTCGCAGGGTTTGAGGGGTGGGTTGTGGAGAGGACCCTTCAGTCTACACAGACCTGTCTCCACCGCGGCGTCCTGGACCCAAGTCCGCTTACAGGCCGGGAGAGTCCCACACGTACACCCCATCTCGCACACAAATACACACCCGGTCACAGCCAGCAACTCCAACAGCACTCGGATTAACTGGACCAACCCCATCACCAGCCTCCACCGGAACCCCCGTGATTTTCACCAACTAAAGAACTGCACACAGTTTACAAGCTCCACGTCTAACGCAAACAAGAGTACCCACGCAACTCGCCCAGATCCTGGATATATGCCCACCCACTAACTCAAACTGGGAGAATGCCAAACGTCATCACACCAGAGATCAGCTCTGACCCTAACTGGCCGGTGGCAGCACCCTCTCGACACAGCGCCAGCATTGCCCTCCTCCAAACTCCACGACGCCGACCAGCGGCTACTCCCACACGAACTTTCTGACAACTCCGCCGGCTCAGCCCGGACACTCCCCCGGACCCGCACTCACGCTGCATTCCCAGCAGTTCACACAAAGCGCGTAGCCTCCCCCGCGGCCCAGACCGAGTTGAGCACATGGCTCTCGGGGTGGCGGGGAACTGGCCTGCGCTTGGGGCGCCTGCACCCCGCCGTCCCCCGCCCCACGTTCAGACTCGGAGAGCTCCCCGGCAGGCCCGCAATCCGGTGGGGCGGGGGCTCGAAGAAAGAAAACTCACGTGTCTGTCCCGGGGCAGGAAAAAGTTTGGTTCCCACCCCCTTCCCCCGCCGCTCCGCGCAGGCTGACTCTACGGGGCGCGGGGCCGGCTGAGCCTGCGCGCTCGGCTTTGTGCTCCGAACTCGGCCCGGAGGGGGAGGGGAGGGGGCTGGGCTCCCACCTCCGCGCCGCACCGCCCCCCCCACCGCAGCCCTGCGCCCAGACTCCATTTTGGCCGCCCCCTGCCCGGGAGACTGCGCGCTTCTCCCGCCGGAGGCTGGGCTCACGCTCGGCCTGCCCGAGGGTCCCGGCGCGCACAAACTTTCTTCGGGTCGCCGGCCCCACGCGCCCCGCTTCCTCGGCCCGCCTGGGAGTGACAGATGCCTCAGAGACAGACTTTCCTTTGTTCCAAGGGAAAGGGGAACTCGCGCGGTCTCTCAGCGCCCCCAGCTCCGGGCCCTTCCCGCGGCCCCCGGCCGCAGCTGTCACTCTCGGGGGCCCCCTCCCCGGCCCGGCGCGGCCGGGGGTGGGGGGGCCGCCGGCGGTTAGCAACGTGCACTTTTGAAACCAAACAAACCCGCCCCCCGCGCGCTCACCCCGGCTCGGGGCAGCGGCGGCCCTCTCTCGGGATGGGATCCTAAGGAGCTGGGCCCCCAAAAGGGCCCCAAGCGCGCTTCCCCCTGGGGGGGTGGGGCACCCCCGCAGCTCCCCGCAGTGGCGACTCCTCCGCGCTCACACACCCACAGACGCACGCGCCAGGACGACGCCCCCTCCCCCGCCCGCCGACCGAGAAAAAGAAACTTTCCAAGTTGTCGCGCGCCCCCCACCTCCATCCGCCGCCCTCCCGCTCCCCGCACAGACTTTTCCGAGCGGCTTTTCGGTCCACGCGGCCTCAGGCTCGGCCGGGGGCGTCCTGGCAGGGGGCGGGGGGGCTCCGAGGAGGGCGCCGCGTACCTGCCGGCCTGACACTCGGCCTGACAGCTCGCGGCTGGAAAGCACCTCGCGGCCTGACGTCAGATCCCCTCTCCTCCCCTCAGCGCTCTCTTGGCCCTCCCCCACCCGCCCGGAGGGAGAAAACAAACTTTGTGCGGAGCGCAGCGAGCTACGCCCACCCCCCGCGGGGCGGGACGACGGCGGAGAGGGGCTTCGCCCCGCCCCCAGCGCCCGGAGGGGGCGGGGCTGGGAGGGCACCTTCTTCCTGCGCCCACCCCCACCCTCAGGAATGCCACATGGCCTCGGAAGAGGAGTAGTGGGAGCCCGGCCCCGGGATCGTCCGCTTGGGGGCAGGAAGTGGCCCGTTCCTCCTCTCGGAGAGCGTTTCCGGAGCGCCTACTGTGTGCTGGGGGTTGGGGGTCGTTAGCGGCGGCGGGGCGGGGGAAACACTGTCCAGCCTGATTTAGTAGTTAAGTCTTCTCCCTTCACCAGTGTCCCCCGTCGGCAGCGTGATTGTTCCCCTTGCACCCAGAGAAACTGAGGCCCAGTTAGCCTGGGAACTCACCCCTAGCTGTAAGGACGGGGCTCTGAAGGAGACACCTGCCCTCCAGGGCCGGTGGAAAACGGCCTGCCACACTACCCCAAAGCGCATGCCCCCAGGGTAGTTCACAACCGGCGGCACGGGCAATGAGAGGTTAAAAACAGCCAACAGCCAGCCTCTGCCTTATCATCCCCTCTGCTCCTGGGGTGTGGAGTAGGGGCCGTAATATATCAGTCTCCGGTTTGCCCACGGACCGCAGAGAGGTTCTTGACTTGCTCTAGGCACACAGTCAGCCAGTGTCATTCAGCCCTTATGGGTCCCACAGGGGAACCCAAGCCCTGATCCCTTGTGACAGATCCTTGAAGGAGGCTGACCATCTGTCCAGGCTCCTGGCTGGTTTCTTTTCCCTCTGACCAGGACATCCAACTCCAGAAACACTGGAAACACGTTTCTGTTGGCCTCCCCAAGCCTGCCAGTACTCTCTTTGTTTGCTCTGTTCCCTATACTGAGAAATACCTGTTAACCAACCCACCACGCCCCCTTTCGGGAAGATTCTCTCTCCCAGATCACAGCTTAGAGCCAGCTTAACTAAAACTGGGCAAGCCCTTTTCTGGGTCCCAGATATCTAGGACCTATGACCTTAGAAATTAGCAGCCTTGCCACCCCTGGTGGAGCAGTTGTTGGGTCACTTGCCTCCAATGTGCACAGGCACATACCCCTGAATTCATGCCCCAGGTTTTGGGGGGAAAGAGCCCGTGTGACAACTAAATAAAAGTGGAGTAAGGTATGTCTTCCTCCTCTCTTCCTGTCTGCCTACTCGCCTTCATTTCTCCCTGCACCTTTCCTTTAGAGAGAGAGAAATCAATAGCTTTGAGATGTAGCTTTTGGTCTTAACTGCCCATTATTGATGGAGAAAAAAACAAATTTTCTCCAAACAAGCCCTAAGCCAATCAGAATGCTGATTAACTGACTAATTAGGGCGCACCTGGACTCTAATGAAGGCAGATTTTCCTGCAAACCCTTCAAACCTAGTTGGTCACACTTTTCCTCACAATAGCAGTATCAGTGCCGCTGCTCTCCATTTCACAGATGGGGAAACTGAGGCCCAGAGTAGAGGTCCCAAACAAGTTACTGGGGAAGTGGTGCTCTGTTCACAGCTTTTGAGAGAAAAAGGAAGGCTCCTGGAGATGTAGGTAAGTCAAGTAAAACCCTGGGGGCCCTGACCACTAGGATCACTGAACATATGCAGGGCTGAGACTTTCAGAAGGGGTGGGGAGTGGAGGGGGAAGCAGGGGTGCGACCAGGTGAGCCTGCAGTGTGAGTCTGTCCTGCGCCAGAGCTACAAACATTGTGCTGGAGTGAATGTGAGGCAGACTGCCCACGTCGGGGAAGCCACTGGAGGCCCGGGCTGGAACCCAGAGACATCCCTACAGATTTGGCTGCAGCAGCCCCGGAAACCAGGCCTTCCCCAGTCTCCTGCTAGGGTGAGGTGGCGGGAGCCAGAGGAAGAGAGCCGCTTCCTTCTCAGCTCGCCTGTGGGAGAGCCACCTGGGAGCTGGTTAACAAAGCCACTTGAGGAGCCCCTCCCCAGACTTCCTGCTGCTGGAGGAGTGGGGGGGATACAGCCAGGCTGCTAGAGTGTCAGGATGTGCTTTGTAAACAGATTCTCCAGGTAAAGTTTAAATACTCCTGGTTTGACAATTACCCTGTAAAGTTTTACAACTCGTAAGTATCATAATTTAAAGTGTGTGCATCTTCTAAGCCAGTAATTCTGCTTCTAGAAATCTATCACGAGAAATACTTGTAGAACTAAGATAAATGCTTATGCAAGATTGCTGTTTGCAGCTGTTTATTCTGCAAACATGTCTTTCACCGGGAGCCGACTGGTTACTGCAACTCTGGAACCTCTGAACAGCTGGATGTTGTAAAGGGTAAGTCTGCCCGTGGACGGCTAAGGTGTATTTATTATGACGGTCGTCGGTAGTGTCCCAGCTAGTCCGGCTTTGTATATCCTTGGTGAGAGCGCTCATGGGAAAACCTTTTCCAACTGGAAAGTTTTTATTGTCATTTTTCTCTCATCTGATAATGCCATCTGCCTCCTCCTTTGCACATATGAAAAAACTGGGTCTGGAGAAGGAAGGACTTGCTTGATAATAAACCTGAGGTCCTGACCCCTGGGGAAGAACTGGGGGTACAACTAGGTGAGGAGAGAAGAGTGGGCAGAGCCCAGACCAATGGGGTTGCCCCCCGCCCCCACCATTTGAGGAAGAGCCCTCAGAATCAGAACTTTTCTGTCCAGAAGAGAGGACTGGTTATGTCGCATAGGCAATTCCTGCCTTCACACTGGAAAACCCAGATTAGCTGCCGATGTGGGACTGAGTTGCTGAGCTTGTTTCTAGTGAACCTGGTGATCACAGAGGTTCAAATGAATAACCTGTACATGGGCTTGCGTGGTGAAAAATTATCAAATAGCTAGCCTCAGCCCTTTTTACCGGAGGTTGATGTAAGCAGAGAAAGTGAGCCCTACTCACCCAGGAGCCAACATGAACCAAGGCCAGATCTGGCTGCCTAAAGGAGAAAAAAGAATCCAGCAGAGGCCAGTCTGAACAATTCAGGAAACAGCTACGTTCAGTCAGTAGGACCTTGAATGTCAAGGCGAACGATTTGGATCTGGTGGTCTAGGCGGTGGGTGCCCCTGCAGGTTTTGGAGAGGGTGATGCAGGGGAGGTGGGAAGAGGGTGGCAGTAGGTGATGGGTCAGGCGACTCTAGGTAACAGACGCCCAACAGATGGAGGTCCAGCTCTGAGGTCTAGGAGATTTGTGCTGCTCTAAGTAAAGTGAGGTTCTGTGTTTTCGTCTTATAAATATGGATTCAGTTTATTGATTATCTTCTATCTAAGAAAAGTGCGGGCAGGCATGAAAGCAAGTAGGCAGGCAGGCAGAGACAGGAGGAAGAAGCACTTGATTTTATTTTCATTTAGTTCACACTAGTCTCTCACTGGGCTGCAGATTGGAACCAGAGCCCAGGGGTATGTGGCTTGGCTCCTTCGGAGGAGATTAACCTAACCGCTGCTGCACCCAGGTACTCCAGACATATTCCTTTGTGAAAGACTTGTTGTCTCGGCAGTCAACCGTAATTTGTTTAGCATTCTCTTTGGTGGGTATCTACTCATTCAGCTCATTTTTGAGTGTGTCTGACTGTGGGCTGGAAGCTGAGGAGCCCACTGCGAGACTGTCGTGAATTTGGACAGCAGTGCGGGGTGGCGGAAAGGGTACGGACTGAAGATTCGGAGCAGTAGCCAGTTGATGTGAGCAAGTCATGCAACCCCTTGAGTCTCAGTTTCCTTATCTGTGGAAACACTGGTTTGGTGGAAGCCCTTCGCCAACAGAATAACGTTAATGCTTATAGAAGAGCAGACACTGTTACCAGGGTGTCTTCGCACCACCTCTGTAGGTGTGTGGCATTTGACAGGTTTCTTTTTCTTCGCCTGAGAAGTTAGAGGGTTGGACACGATACCATCTGAAGCTTAAAAGTTTTTGAAAGGTATATATTTGTTTGTCTACAGTTAAGGGCATTTATCCTTTTTTTTTTTTTTTTTTTTATGTTATCTTTGCTGGTTTAAATAATAAGGAATGTTCACTAAGTGTAGGATATGGCGTATTTGACGAAGAGTGAACCCACACATGGAAAACCTGTGCTGTAGGTGCGCCCTGGTGGAGCAGGGATTGGGCGCAGTGCGCATACATCCCATGGTCCCGGGGTTCACCTCCCAGGACTGGTGAGAACAACCAAGATAAACAACTAAATAAAATTAAAATGCTTCTTCCTCCTCTCTCTTCCTGCCTGCAGTTGCTTTCCTTCACTCCTGCCGGCAACTTTCCTTTAAAATTTTTTTTTCAATTAGTAAATCAATGTTACTGCAATTAAAAAAAAAAAGTTCTGTCTGTCTGTGTTTCTTAAATAGCTCTGCACAGCTTTTCTTTTTGTTCAAGCAGTTTGCCTCTGAGATATTTTATTTGGATCTGAATTACAGCATTTTAACAGGAGGGCAGGGCTATGGTGATGAATTATTGATGCCACAGTGCTTCTCTTGATGCCTTCTGGTTCCTAGACCTGTTAAGTATTGAATGTTACGCTTTTGATTTAAGAGTTTAAAAATCTCTTGATTTCTGGTAGTCTGCGCTCCTACTTCTCAACTGGGTACTGCCCCCTCCAATCAAGGTTCTAGAAATCAGCCGGTCAGAATTGAGTTTTGGGAGATTCAATGACTGTTTTTCTTCATTTTTTAAAATAGGGCTCAGTTAATAGGATAGATGGGGATTCCCTTTGGCATGGTTTCATCTTTTTATAAGTGAGAATTGTCTTACCTCCTGGAGTATTTTTTAAATTACAGAAGCAAAAACATTAGTGATGGCAAGTTAAACAGTGCAGAGGCAGATAAAGAGTGAATACCCTTGCCTCTCATTCCCACCTTCCAGCAGTGGCAGAGATAACAAACAGGTCTGTATTTGTCCTCACGTTTCTTCATGTTCTTGTAAACACATGCAAATATCCACACATATCCTGAGAGGTGGTATCTCTCCACCCCCTTATTTACATTTCCCCCCAATTTTCAATGGGCTGAAATTAACATTCTCTGCTTAAATATCTTTGCAAATCTGAGAATTTCGTAAAATAGATTCTTTGAAGTGGAGTTATGGGAACAAAGAATAAGAGTGGGTATTTTTAAAGCTTTTACCCAGGTGATCTCCAGGACGGCCTCTGTGGGGTTTAAATGCCTCTGTCACCCAGTCCTTAGGTCCATCAAGTGCTGGTAGTTTTGTGTTAATTTTTGCTGATGGGTGAAGAATAGCCTTTCATTCTTTTAACCTTCCTCATATTTGTTGCAGATGGTTATTTTTTACCCCCAAATTATCGTTGGCTTACATTTTTACTAGGTGGTGGTTTCAACTTTTCACTTGGTCAAATGTCAATCTTTGTGATATTTATCTGTTGCTTTTAGGCTCAGAAAGAATGGTCTAGCCAGTGATCAAAGGCTATTCACCTACATTTTCTTTTTGATGTTTCTTAATGGCTTAATTTTTGACATTGAACCTTTTACTGCATCTGGAATGTATTTTGGTTTACAGTGTGAGGTAAGAATCACAGTAAATTTTTTTTTCTGGATTGCATATCACTTCATCTTTCCTGTCTTCATGGAGAGGCATGTCACCTTTTCCAAGACACTGAGTTCCTACTCTGCTTGTTACAGTATTCTCCTTAAGGATGGGGCATCCTGAGACTATGACTGAGACTGCATTGAGAGACAATGAAAAGATTAGATTGCAGGGAAGGAAAGCCTTTGCAGATTCTCCTCTGTGAAGCTTCTACTTTAAGGACCTTTACTTGCCTTTGTCTTTTTCTAAGGCCCTAGGAGGGATCATGTGTTTTTATAAAATTTGCAAAAATAAAAAACTTTCATTGTCATCAGTGAAGACCATGGTCTTATACCGCTGTGTCATCTTCCATCCTCACTGCTTCTGTCCTGTTAAGTAGCCTTGTTTTTGTTGACCCTGGACATTTTTGTGGACCTGGCTAAGGATTGAGTTAGAATACATTTACGTTGTCTTTATCTATTTATGTGGTTTGCAGTCCCCTCCACAGGCAGTTTAAATATTAATACAACTGTCTTGGTATGGGATGGGCTGTCCTGATAAAAAACAATTGCATGAACAGAGGTAGTATCGCCATAGAAAGGTGCCCTATACAGCAGATGCATCAGAAGTACACAAGAAAGATAAAGTTTGAAATGTCTAGAGTCAGAAGTTAGTCTATGGAAAATTCTTTCATTGATGAAAGCTATAAAAACGGAAACAGAAGGCTCAGTTCTTACCAACATTTACTAAAATGGAAGTTTTTTTCTGCCAGAATGTACTTGATCTTGCAGTACATATAATTATAACTGTACATGTTAGAAGAAAGGCTGAATCAGCTTTATTTTCTTTCGATAAAATATGACAAATGATACGAAGAGAGATCAAAGGATATGTCCCCAAAATTAGGAATAAGGATTTATATAGGTGTTTGGGGCAGTTAATGACTAAAATACTGTTGGGTTTCTTGTGGTTTTTTTTTTTTTTTTTTCAGAAGCATTTTATTATTTTTATTTTGTTGTTTCCCAGGCCACCAGGGCACACCAAAAATACTGTTATTTTTCTGGGTTTTATGACATTTGTGATATGGTTAGTTTAAAAATCATATTTTGCTATAATTTTTTTCCTCATTTTAAATAAGTATTCACATTCATGCAAATTTTATAAAGTCAGGTGTGTATTCTTAATTAGGGGAGGGCTCCAAAGATATCTAAGATTTAGGATCTACCTTTATAAAATTTAATTTTTAGGTGCACAGGTCAATGGTATTAAGTGTATTTGCATTGTTTTACAACCATCCCCGACACCCCACCTCCAGAACTTTTTCATCTTAAACTGAATCTCTGTACCCATTAAATGCTAACTTCCCTTTCTCCCCTCCTCTCAGGTCCTGGCAGCCACCATTTTACTTCTGGCATCTATGAACTTGACCACTGCGGATCCCTCACATAAGCGACATCACACTTTTTTGTGTTTCTGTGTCTGGCTTATTTCACTTAGCATACCTAGTGTCTTCTAGGTTCATCCATGTTGTAGCCTATTGGAGAATTCTTCCCTTTTCAAGTCTGAATAGCTATCCGCCCATTTGTTTATCCATCCATCCGTCAATGGACGCTTGGCCTGTTTCCATCTTTCGACTTGTGAATAATGCTGTGAACATGGGTGCACAAATATGTTTTCAGTTCTTTTCAGTACATTCCAGAAATTTCATCAGTTTTCGAAGATATTGCTCTGCTGTCTCTTCTCAGCTTTCAGTATTGCTGCTGGGAAATCCCAAGTCATTTTGATTACTGAAACTTTGTATATGACCTACTTTTTCATCACTAGAAATTTCTAGAATCTCCAGTTATCCTCAGTGAACCGGAATTTCTTTATGATATGCCCCACTAGGAGTCTCTTTTTCCCATTGTGCTGAGAGTTGTAGGAGTGTAGCTGGAAATGAAAGCCTGGGGGAAAGCCTGGGGGCTGCGTGTCTCACCATTTAATATTATGAGCTCTGTGCCTCGCTGGCAGTGTTCCCAGAGCCAAGTGGAGGAGAGGACAGAGGGTCTGGACACTCTCAACAGTTAGACATGAAGGAAGCAGGCAGGAATGAAGGCAAGTAGGCAAGCAGGAAGGATGAGAGAGGAGGAAGAAGCACTTTTCATTTATGTAGTTGTCATTTCAGCCATTCCCTGGCCCCAGGTTGCTAAGTTGGATCCTTGGGCTTCACGTGGACTATCCCACAGCCGCAGACTTACCGCCTGAGACACCAGGGAACACCTTCCTTCCTCTCAAATTTTTGTTGTTGTAAGCCCATTCCCCTTTTTCTTGTAGATACATGCATTTTGCAAGTAGAGTTTCAAGAGGGAGCCAATTTATTTACTTGTGAAAAATCGACTATATTTTTTTCCACATGATATCCCATTGGTCCCCCCACCTTGTACTGACTAGTCTATCTTTCCCCCTCTGGTTTGCGATGCCAGCTTTATCCTGTACCCATTTGTCTGTGGGTCCATTCCAGAACTTTCTATTTCACAGATATTTTTGAGCACACTCTGTGTGCCAGGTCAGAGGTGGGCATGGGTGTTCTAGTGACGGGACACAGGCAGTAAACAATGTCAGTAGTGTGACGAGTGCTGGGAAGAATAAAGCAGCTGAGCAGCTTAGAGAGTTATAGTTTGAGCTCCTGTAGATAAGTTGTTCAGAGGAGTGCCATCCTGGAAGGTGACACTGAATAGGGCCTTTAATCAATTGGAAACTCCAGCCATGCATGGTCTTTAGAGGTAGAGGTGTTGTGAGCAGAGGAAACACCAGCAGCAAAAGTCCTACAGCAGAAATGGGGACAACTTTAAGGAATAACAAAGAGTGTCTGGAGCCCTACAGGAGAAGGGGAGAGTTGAACATGGGCCACTGGTAGACCTTGGAAAGGGTCATATTTTATTCTACAGAAAGTGGGAAATCATTGAGAGGAGAATGGAGACAGATATTATATTTCTTTTAAGGAAAATTACAGGCAGGAATGAAGGCAAGTAGGCCTGCAAGCAGGAAGAAGCATTTTATTTTTATTTAGTTGTTCACATAGGTTGTTTCCCCCTTGACCTGGGACTCCAACCCAGGAGTATATGGCCTTTGCTCCTTCCCAGGCAATTGACCTAACCACTACTCCACCAGGGCACACCAAACATTATCATATTTTAAAGCATGGCTGTGGTGCTCTCTTGTAGCTCAGGTGGCTAAAGCACAGGCTATGAAATCCATGGGCCTGGGTTTGAGACCCTGGGCTGGAAAAAAAATGAAGTATATTCATGGCTGTGGGATTTGTGTAGAGAAGATAAGTTGGGGGCAGTAGCAGCAGTTAGGAGGCTGCTGCCCTAATCAGGGAGTGAGAATGCTGGCTTGAACTCATGAGCAATGGGGCAGGAGAGGTGAAGAAGTACTTAGTTGTTCCCATTGGTGGTTCTCCCCAGACCCGGACACCAACCTGGGTCCTTGGGATGTACATGGACTGTGCTCCTTCGGAGGCGGCTGGCTTAACAGCTGCTCCACCAGGGCACAGTGCTCTGGGATGTATTTTCAAAGTAGACCACCAAACAGGCTGAAGGGTTGCTTGTGTGGGGAGAGGAAAAGTGAAGTGAAGCAACTCTGGGAGCAGCCATGATTAATTGAATTTTATTAGGTACTTTACATAAATCTGTTGGTTTGTTTATACTCCTCTGAGAAAAATTATCTTTTTGAAGAGGAGAGAGCACATGGAGGTGCAACCAGAGTAAGTAACCAACCTGCGATTACACACCTGGCCATTGGAGGAGCGAAGGTTCGACTTCTGTGAAGTCAGGAGTAATGTCCTCTCTGCCATTTCCAATTCCGGTCACTTAGACTCTCCCTTTTTGTCTTGTTAGTCTAGCTAAGGGTTTACCAGTTTTTCAACAATCTTTCCAAAGAAACAACTTTTGGGTTTTTTTTTAACTCCCTCTTGTTTTTTTGTTCTCTATTTCATCAATTTCTGCTTTAATCTTTAGTATTTATTCCCTCATTCTTGCTTTAGCTTTAGTTTGCTCTCTTTTCTTTTCCAGTGTCTTACAGAGGAAAGTTACGTTACTGATTTAAACTTTCCTTTTTAAGAAAAATAAGCATTTACAGCTGTACATTTCCCTTAAAGCACTGCCTTGGCTACACCCCACAAGGTTACAGGGTTTGGTATTTTCAGATTCTTATTCATTTCATAGGACTTTCTCATTTTCCTTGTGATTTATTTTTGCCTCATTATTGGTTGTTTTGGGATATGTTGTTTGATTTCCACATATTTGTGAACTTCCCAGATTTCTTTCTGTTATTTTCTAATTTCATTCCATTGTGCGTAGAGAATACACTTTATATTATTTCAGTCCTTTTAAATCCATTGCGGTTTGTCTTATGGCCTAGTGTACATTCTAGCCTAGAGAATGGTCCATGCACACTTGAGTAACCTGTTTTGCCGTGTTGGGTGGTGAGTTCTACAGATGTCTGTCAGGCTGGGGCGCTCTGTGGTGGTGGTCAGGTTGCTGCTTCCTTACTGATCTTCTGCTGAGCTATCCTGCTGTAGGTTAGACAGCATCCTCTCTGATGCAGTGGGCATGGCAGTGTCCAGCTTTTCCTGCTGAATTGTCTAATTTCCCCTTCATTTTGATGAGTTTTTGCTTCATCTGTTTTGGTTCTCTGTTGTCAGGTACTTAGAGGTTTAAAGTTTTCATGTCTTCCTGATGGACTGACCCGTCTATCTCTACAAAATGTCCCTCTTTGTCCCTAGCAGGGGACAGCAATTTTACTGGAGCAGTCTGCCTCCCAGGCCCACGCTCCTAACCATGCACGAATTACCCTGCTACTGCCTTTTTTTTTTCCTTAAAGTTTCAGGCGGGAATGAAGGCAAGTAGGCAGGGAGAGGAGGAAGCACTTAATTTTTTTCTTTAGTTGTTTACGTTGATTGTTCTTGCCCGCGCCCCCTCCCCCCGCCCCCCAGGGCATTCAGGTGTGTCCTGGTGACCTAGTGTCTAGTGTACCCAGAACCGTGGGATGTGTGTGGACTGTGCCCAGGGTGCACTAGACCGCTAGGTCACCAGGACACACCTGAATGCCCTGCTTCTGAAGATGTGTCTTCAGGTGTTCCTCTAACTCTTGTGTTCTCTTTCATTCCAGACTCTCAGATGTTCTGTCTCAGCTGAGTTTTCCTATTCTAGGCCTTGATAAACCAGCTGAAATTCTGTTCTGTCCTCTGGGGAATCCCAGGCCCTTCCCAAGTTGCCTGAAGATTGCTAGAAATTCTTGTTGTCCGTCACCTTGGAGCCTGCTTGTCCCTGAACTCAGTCTTTGCATTTCAGTCATTCTTCCAGTGTTTCCCAGCCCTCAGCAAGCTTCACTAGTGCACGTGAGATAAGCCATTTCTCACAGGAAGGTAAGAAGAAAGGTGTGCTTTACAGAAACTGAGGGCTTGTTCCCATGTTCTCCATCACAGGCATCCTCTCGTGCCCCAGGAGAGCTTTCTCCCGCCCGACAGTGCCCCGCTTTCCAGCACCCGCTCCTGCCTCTGGTCTCCTCTTCCTCCACTTCAAGGCCCCCTTCCCTCTCCTCAGCATCTTCCTGTCTGGAGCAAAAACAGATCTCCCCTTCCGTGTCCCTGATTTGGTTGCTTTTGTTGTCTTTGTTTCTTTGGCTTCTCAAGGGTCAGACACTCTCTGGCCACATTGGTCAAGTCGCTCAAGTCATTTCCCTAAGTCCAGGCTGACCTGAGCATCATGGGCCAACAGCAAGAAAAACTTCCCACATGGCTCCACCTGTGTGCAAATGTTCAGGTTTTCGTCCTGACTTCTCGCTGGCTGCCCCTGCAGAACACCCCCTGCTGGCGTTGGGTGAAATTTGGGCATTTTGTGGACATTAGGATTATTTGCCAGAGCAAAATATTTGAAGTTAGCTTTTTCCAGAAAAGTCTCAGAGATCTGTGAGGCTGAGTGAGGGAAACCGAGGCCCACAGAAACCGGCAGCACATGCACGGGTGATACATCCAGTCCTCAAGCCCCGAGCCTCGACTCTGGTGGGCACTGACGCGCCTGGGGTTTCTGGTGTCCTTCTCCCCCCGCCGCTGGCTTCCGTGTGGGTCACGGGGATGTCCACACTGTCTCCTCCCAAGGCTGTGGGAGACAGGAGTGATGAAATGCTCGTGCTGTGCTCTGCCTCATGCTTGGCAAATAGCAAGGGAAAGTTGCACAAAGGCAGCTCCACTAGTTACATTTTATGACTTCCTACCATTTTCTAATCAGTGTTTCACAAATCACTGTTTCAGATGGGAAAGACAGGTTTCTGTAGTCTCAATTCTGATTTCTTTCCTTTTTTTTCCTTAAGGAAAAGTGCAAGCAGGGATGAAGATGAGTAGGCAGGCAGGCAGGCAGGAAGGCAGGAAAAGAGAAGAGGAAGAAGCGCTTTATTTTATTCAGTTGTTCACATTGGTCGTTTCCCCAGCCCCGGATCTTGAACCAGGGACCTTGGGTTGTATGTGGACTCTGCTCAGTTTAACCGAGGTCACCAGAGTGTGCCCTATTTTATTTTTTAAAGAGAGGAAGGAAGGGACAGGAGGACTTCTTAAAAAGAGGGAAGGAAGAGGAGGCACTTTTGTTTTGTTCTGGTTGCCCCACTCCCCCCATGGGCTTTACATAGTCTAGACCCCAGCCTTGACTTAGTGCCTAAGCCACTAGGGCACATCGGTCAATCTTATTCTTAACAAACAGCCAGACTATGGAACATGAACAAAGCAATAATAAAAAGGAACAAATGCAATTACAGCCAAAGTTAAATTTAATTATACATTAAATGTAAGCTGACTGACAGCTTACACATGCGGTTAAACTATACTCTCTGTTCACTGGGTTGTAAATTTACTTTAGCATCCCGGACGGGGACATTTCACATCTGAATAAAAATTCTTTAAGGCCCAAGTACCTTGTGCCTAATAGTTTCCCTTTAGCTGTAGTGAATTCCTTTCTTAAATGTGAATTTATATCTGGCTTTCAATTTTTCTTTCTCAAAGTTAAGGAGTGCTTATATTCTGTTTCTGTAGGTCTTTATATTTAGAGTGGGGGGAAATTGCTAGAAAGTTTTGGTCAGGGCAGTGACATATCCGATACACTTGAGAAAAAACCTGTTCGGTGGAGGATGAATGAGAGGCAGGTTGGGGAGAACCAGGAAGGCCAATAAGATGGAGATAGTTCATGGCGCCGCAGGCTTCAAATGTGTTATTTTTCTATATATCATTCAATTAGAAACACTGAGAACAAAAGCCTATCAGAGTAGTGCACGTTATCACACATACATACATGAACAAACGATGATCAGAGCAGTCCACACACACACATGCACACGCACTCACACACACTCACATGCACGCACTCACACACGCTCACACGCATGCACACGCACACACTCACATGCACTCCTGAGATCAGAGTAGGAAGCCTCCAGAAGCCAGAGACAGGAACTCCTGGCCAGGCCGGAAGCAGTGGGACAAGTCTGGGGACTTGGGTGGGATCCTGGTCATAGGACTGGCAGGATCTGAGGGGAGAGTGGGAAACAGGGAGGAGGTTTTGTGGGGAGCAGTGGGGGCCAGGATGGAGAGAAAATCAAGTCATATTTGAGGAATGAAGGGAGTATTTCTGAATGAGGCTCCAGGGCCCTGACTGAGTAAATAGACTTACTCTGTGGCTTGGGATTCTGCTAGAATAGGGAGCCAAGAACAGCTCTAGACTCTGTCCTGAAGTGTCATGGCTGGGGGTAAAGGGGACAGCCTTCTTACAGTGGGAAAGGTGTCGAGGGTCTTTAGAGAAGAAGGAAGCGTATGTTCGTAACCTGTCCTTCATGCAGTCTCCTTGCCTGCTTGCTTCTTTCCCCAGACTCTTCTGAGGGTGGGTGGATAGTAATTGAATGGCAAGGGTCTAACACCCAGGTTTGAATTCTGGTTTGAAGTTTCCTGGCATTGTGATCCTGGAGAGATTGCTTAACCTCTGAGCCTCAGTATCCTCACCTGTAAAATAAGGATAATATTCTCTTTGCTACATATGACTCCTTTGGGGAATATGATTTCCCCATTCCAAAAAATGCAATTCACAACAGTCCTTCGGTCTTGCAATGTGCCCGTACTGTGAATGGAAGGTGAGGGAACAAGTGTGGCTCTTGACTACCCCAGGCTGAAGAATCCCGTTACTTAAGGTCTTGAGCGCGCCGTGGACATGGGGCCAACAGCAGCCAAGCATCTTAGAATTGGAGGCACCTTGCTAGATTCTAAGGAGGCGGTGGATATTTCCGAGAGCTGCTGGGCTGGGGATTGAGGGCTCCTTCCCGAGTCTTCTGGGTGTCCTTGGGCGACCCCGAGCGGCGAAGTGTGACAATGCACAACATCCCTGAAAGGATGCGTTTCGCATGTACCAGATTTTGCTGTGGTGTTAACTTTTTTTGTTTTTTTGTTTCAGGTACAGGTAGAAAGTCGTTCAGTATAATTTATGCACTGTGAGCAACTTTTTAGTTTCTGATGTTCACTTGAATGCAGCCCTGATATTTACTTTTATGCCACTGTATGTATGGAATGGGACTTCATTTATCAGCAAATCCAGTATATTTTGTTGCTTTCGAGGAACCACTATCACAGATATCATTTTTTCTGAACTTTTGGGATCTCGTCCTTTTCAAAGCTTGTGAATTCCTCTTAGAATTCTCTGAACTGGTGGAGTAGCAGTTAGGGGCCGACTCCTGCCAGCACAGTCCACATCCACCCATCCCAAGGACCTAGGTTCATATCCCAGGGCCAGGGGAGCAACCAAGAGGAACAAATCAAATGTTTCCTTCTCCTCTACCTGCCTGCCTGCTCACCTAGATTCCTGCCTGCACCTTTCCTTAAAAAAAAAAGGAATGATCTGAATTGTATTTTCATAATCAAAATATTTTCCTCTATAACCCCGGCTTTCTGATCACATTCATTGCATATATTTAAAAAGTCATCTTATTTAATGACTTTATGTAGCACTTTCTATGTTCCAGGCACATTTCTACAAATGCTTTAACTGCACATTTATTGAGTTCTCATAACAACTCTGTGAGGTGTGAATGTTGTTATTCTCATTTTGTAGATATAGAAACTGAACCTCAGAAGTTAAGTAATTTGCCCAAATTCATGCCACTGATAAATGGCATAACATGGATTGCAGCGCAGTTTGGTTTTCAATAATAATACTGTGTTACTTATGACCTTAATATTTACCAAGACTTTATGTAAACTGAGATGCGCCTGATGTACTTGTGTTTCTTAGAAGCCAGTAAGTAGGTTTACTTTTTTTTTTTATTTAAAGAGGAAAGAAGGGAGGGAAAGGAAGAAGAAATATTTAAGGAAGGAAGGAAGAGGAGGAAGAAACACCTGGTCTTTCACCTCAGCCCTGGGTCTTGAACCCCAGGCCTTGGGCTTTACATGGTTCACACATCCATTTCTTAGCCCCCTGAACCATAAGGGTGTGCCCATACATACATAGTTAACAGATGACCTCGAGCAGCTAAGTTCAGGTCTGAGCCCCAGTTCTTTATCAGGGTGACCTCAGGGCCCCAGAGCCTCATCTATATATTAGGAGGGGGTATGTGAAAAATGACAAGAATTTTTTTTCTTAAAGGAAAGGTGCTGGCAGGAATGAAGGTGAGGTGGCAGGTAGAAAGAGAGGAGGAAGAGCCATCTTTATTGTTTATTTATATTTAGTTGTTGAAACTGGTTGCTTCCCCCTCAGGCCCAGGACTCAAACCCAGGGGTCTGTGTTCCTTTGGAAGAGATTGACTTAACTGCTGCTCCACCAGGGTGCACCTACACGAATTATTTTAAGATTTCATTTGTTTATATTTCTTCCCTCAGATTTATTTTGATGCACAGAGTCCTAGCCCTACCCCCTAGACCCCAGTCTCCAGCCCCCAGCACTGGATTTTATACACAGTGGGCCTCCATACATGTCCTGGGATGAAGGGAGGACCAGCCCCAGGGAAAGTTCACCTTGGCTGGCAAGTTCACTTACAGGCAGGAGATAGTTGTCGCTTCACTAGAGTCAGGGTCCACTTAAATGATTATCCAACAACGCCCCCTGGTGGAACAGAAGTTAGGTCAATCGCCTCCAAAGGTGCAAGGTGAGTCCCGGGTCGGGGGTGTGTATGGTGGGAACAACCGGTGGGAACAACCGGTGTGAACAACTACATGAAAATAGCATAAAACATTTCTTCCTCCTCTCTCTTCCTGCCTGCCTATCTACTCGCCTTCATTTCTGCCTGCACCTTTCTTTAAAAAAATAAAAATAAAGAGGATGTAAAGTAACTCAATTTCACCATGACTGATGAAAGTGCTTCTGTTGTTTTCCTTTATTTGGCAGACTTGGTGGAACTGGAGGACTGTGATCTGCCCACTGTGAGTGTGAGTGTGAGCGTGTGTGTGTTGATGGGGGTGGGCGTGGGGTCAGGCAGGTGTTTGGGTGAGTGGGGTGCACTTTCTGTTTGCCGTTCCGGCCACTGCTGCCCCCACCGGAGTGCCACATTTGTTTGAAGGAAGGGACTCTTCAGCCCACAAGTCCATGAGCCAGCCAGAGGATCTTGAGCCGCTGGCCTCTTGAGGTGGAACCCTAACATTTTAGAGCTGGAGGGAGACGACTGGTGCTCAAGCAGCCGGCATCTGGAAGGCAGAGTAGGTTGGAAATTCCCAGTTCTTTGTCCCTGTCACCTCGGTGACCTTTGTGCTGGCTGCTGCTGAGGGCCTGTTAGCCGTGAGTTCCATGACACTAGTCCAGCCTTCCCGTTGTATGTGAGGACACTGAAACCAGGGATTTGCCTGGGTTTTATAGCCAGAGGGATTTTTCAAAAGTTCTATTTCCTGGTTAGTGACATGGAAACTACAGGGGCCCTGGAATCAGACTGCCTGACATATAGTATTTGCTCATCAAGTGTGGGCCGTTATTTTTTTATTTTTTTTTTATTTTTAAGGAAAGATGCAGGCAGGCAGGCAGGTGAGCAGGCAGGCAGGCAGGAAGAGAGAGAAAGAGGGAAGAAACACCTTATTTTATTTAGTTGTTCACATTCGTTGTTTCCCCTGGCCCCAGGTCTTGAACCTGCGACCTTGGGATGTATGTGGGACTGCTCCCAGGGTGTACGAGACCACTAGGCAACTAGGCCACACCCATAGGCCATTGTTTTATTAAGCAACATCCTATCAGTGATTGAGTATGGGTCTTGCTCTTTCTAGTTGTGTGACCTTGACTTAAGTAGGTCATTCAACCTGCTGCTGCTTCAGTTTCCTTAGGGGTGAAACTGGGTTAATAACAACCTCTCTCAGGAGAGTTGCATAGAAGAAAATGCAATTACCTGTGTACAATGCGGAGCTTGTCATTCTGGTTCAGATCTCAACATGCTTACTCCCACTTGCTTGAAAACGTTTCATTTATCAATCACTCAAGCCATTGACATCGTGATGATATGATTGATTAGGGAAAATCCACATCATAAACTCTTAAGCAGATGATTCACTTGGCAGTAAAAGAGGGGTGACACACCAATCCTCTGCCCCAAGGCTGGTCTCCAACCCGGACCTGCGTGCGATGTGCCATACCGAACACACGGCTGTTGACTCCTGCTACTTGGCGGGTAGCATTCCATCAGATGAGTGGGCCACATTTTGTTTATGGTAAATGGTTACCACTGGAAGGCTAACTGGGTATTTTCAAATTTGATGTTTTGTTTTTGATGACCTGGACAGTTTTGAGGAGCGCTGGTCAGGTGGGTGGTTTTTTGTTTGTTTAAAGGAAAGGTGCAGGCAGGAAATGAGGGCTAGTAAGCAGGCAGGCAGGAAGAAAGAGGAGGAAGAAACATTTATTTAGTTGTTCATCTCGGTGGTTACCCCTGGCCCCAGGTCTTGAACCTGGGTCTTTGTGATGTGTGTGGACTATGTTCAGTGGCCTTATCTGCTAGGTCACCAGGGCATGCCTTTTAAAAAAGGTAGGTGCATCTTAGCAGCTCTGGCGTGGTCCATGGGGAGCCCAGGACCTGAATTCAGAACCTGGGGCCAGGGAAGAACCAAAAACCAACAATGCAATAAAAAATGCTTCTTTCTCTCCTCAGTGTGAACAATTAAATAAAAATAAAGTGCTTCCTTCTCCCCTCTCTTCCTACCTGCTTGCCAACTCACCTTCATTCCTGCCTTTACCTTTGCTTAAAACAAAAACGACTGTCCACGTGAGTAGCTATTGAAGAAATACAAATGAAAACTGCAGTGAATATAACCACTCACCTGTCAGGGTGCTGCTGCCACGCTCCCGTGTCGTGTGGAATACGCGTCCACATTTCCGATGGGACGTGCACACGTAGGAGCAGACCTGCCGAGTAGTGGGGCACGCGCGGACACATGCTTTGGTGAACACTGGCGGGTAGTTTTCCTCCACCCCCCGCAGAGTGAGCATTCGAGGTGCTGCCCAGCCTCCCCCTCACCAGCGTCTGACCGGAGAGACTCACTGTGGCTCTTGGGCGGGTGTCTCTGAGGCTGAGCCCCTCCTTCCCTGCCGCTGCCACCTGTCCCACGAGTGTGGCTTTCTTTTGGTGCTGTCAGTTCCATTCCACTGATTGTTTTATCATCTCATAGTAATGTTGGCTATTGTTTCTTATAAAGGCCTGAAGACAACAGCTTCCTTCTCTCTTTTTGGCACACTTCTTTTACTCTTCCATGTAAGTTTTAGAATCATGTTAACAGTTTCTTTTTCTTTTTCTTTTTCTTTTTTAAAGGAAAGTGAAGGCAAGAATGAAGATGAGATGCGCAGGCAGGCAGGCAAGAAGAGAGAAGAGGAAGAAGCATTTTATTTAGTTGTTCATCTTGGATGCTCCCCAGTTCCTGGGTCTTGGACCAGAGACCTGGGGGTGTATGTGGACTAGACCACTAGGCCACCAATATATTAACTTTTAAAAATATTAAACCATCCTTGAATATCTGGGATACTGAGTCATTATTATATTTTTTAACAGATTTGGTTTGCTAATATTTTATATAAAGTGTTTTTTTTTTTTTCCTTTTTAAAGAGAGGAAGGAAATAAGAGGCTAAGAAATATTTAAAGAAGGAAAAGGAAGAAGAATTATCTTTATTTCCCTGTTCATTTTTGGTTTCTCACCACAATCCCAGGACTGTAACCTGGGTCTTCGGCTGCGTGCGCTCCGCTCAGCACCATCTCCGCCCCCAAACCACAAGAGTTTTGCCCCTCTGTTCATGTGTGGGGCTGACCTGATTTTTTTTCTGAGGATATCTTTGTCTGCTTTTGGTCTCATAGTTATGTTAGAACAGTCTATGTAAAAGCAGAATAATCTGTTCCCTGAAAGTTTGGTGAGACATGCTTAGAAAATTATACAGCTCATTGTCTTCTTCGTGGGAAGACTTTTAACCACTGCTTTAATTTCTTTAATATTTAGAAGAAAACCTAGACGTTCCTCCTATATGTCAATGCTTTATTCTACCTTTAGTTTCTTCCTGAGTACTTCTATGGCTTTCTTACTCTAGGAATGTTCATTTTGTTTACATTTTCAAGATTGTTGGCATATAGTTAGTAACGTGGATATTCCTGGTCTTGCATTCCCCATCGGCGTTGATCTTAGCCCCCCGTCCCCGACCGGCGTAGTTTTCTTACAAGTGCTGTCTCCTCAGAAGAGGGATGCTTAGGGGCTTGGGCTGTCCCTACCCCTTTGAGGTGACCCTGAAGCTCAGATAAGTGCCATTCAAAAGGGCATAGCTGGTGTGCCATGGTGGAGTAGCAGTTAGGTCTGTCACCTCTGACCAAGCACATTCCACATATCCCAGAGTGTTGGGTTCGAGTCCCAGAACCAGCGGGAATAACCAAGATGAACAACTAAATTAAAATGAATACTTCTTGCTTCTCTCTCCTGCTGCCTGCCTCGGCTAGCCTTCACTCCTGCCTTTCCTTTTCCTTTAAAAAACAAATCCTCACTGGTACTTCACGGCCTCCCAGAAGCCCGTTCTGCTTGGGGCTGCTGTCCGTCCCTCCTCTTTGCACCTCCCCTCCTCGTCTGTCAGGGCCCAGCCACCTTCTTGACTCCCAGGGATGCTTGATTTTAGGCAGTGGTGGCACCTCCATCTGGCTACAAAAATCCCACCACAGCTCAGCCTCCTCCAAGTGAGGAGCTGGAGCCCCTTGAGCTGTGACCTTTGGCGTCTGCCCCAGTGGTCCCTTGTCTGAAGGCACTTGGGCCGGTTTTAAGCTGCACTTCACACC
This sequence comes from Solenodon paradoxus, assembly GCA_004363575.1. Taxonomy (NCBI): domain Eukaryota; kingdom Metazoa; phylum Chordata; class Mammalia; order Eulipotyphla; family Solenodontidae; genus Solenodon; species Solenodon paradoxus. Next base: position 102,693 of record RJWH01000764.1, on the reverse strand, counting down.
TCCTGCTGGACCCAGGCCTCCTCCCATGATAGCGTCCCCGAGTCTGTGTGTGACCCTCTCGCACTGCGCTTCTGTCTGGTTTCTGCAGTCGCCTCCACGGGAGCCCCCAGCACCAGCACTGCGGTTTGTCCAATGCTTGTTATTGCTGCTCACAGAGGCGCTCTGCACGTGTAAAACCCTAATAAATGCCAGTGTTCGGGCACGTACGTGACCCATAGCAGGAAACACCCAGGCACCCAAGAGTAGACGAGTGCACAACAGAACAGAGAACGTGCCTCTCCACACAGTGGATTATTATTCAGCCTTAAAAAGGAAGGAGGCACCCCTGGTGGAGGTTGGGTCAGTCAGCTGCCTTCCGTGGAGAGTGAAGGCTACGCACACCCCCAAGGATCAGGTTCAAGTCCCAGGGCCGGGATGAAAACCAAGATGGGCAAAATAAAGTGCTTCTTCCTCTTCTCTCTTCCTACATGCCTGGGTCTACCTGCCCTCATTTCTGCCTGTATCTTTCCTTTAAAAAATTAAATTAAAATGTAAAAAAAGGAAGGGCATCCTGGCACGTGTGTCAACATGGGTGTACTCCGAGGGCGTTGCTCTAAGTGAAGTAACTTAATTACCAAAAGGTAGATGCTCTGTTGATGCTCATTATACGAGGTACCAGAGCAGCCAAATTCAGAGAAGCAGGACTGGCGTGCCCTGGCGGCTTCGTGGTTAAGTCTGCAGTTGCCAGCGGTGGAGTCTGTACCTGTCCCAAGGACTGGGTTTGTGACCTGCGGCCAGACGTAAGGCACAGCAACCGCAATGAACAACTAAATTAAAGAGCTGCTGCCTCCTCCTCTCTCTCCCTGCCTGCGCACCCACCTTCATTCCTGCCTGCGCCTGATCTTAGAAAAACCAAACAGAACAGTAGTTGCCGGGGCCCGTGGGCAGTGGGGAACAGGGAATGTTACCAGCTGCCGAGTCTCAGTTTGGGAAGATGAATTTCTGGAGATGGTGGTGACAGTCCCACAGTCGTGCGACGCTGTCTCCGTGACTGCACTGCACAGTTAAGAGTGGTTAAGTTTTGTGTATATTTAACCACAAGTTGTTAATGAAGAAAAAAACTGACCAAAAAAGAAATGTAACATTACCATGTGAGTTGTCTAAGGCCACACAAAATTTTCTAGACAGAACTATTGCTTCTGGGAATGCAATTGTTAGAAACCCAGGCATTTTCATCAAAGCTCTAAGTATATAAATTAAAATTTGAACAATAATAGGAAAAAATATAATTTACATTTTTATGACATGGAGCAACTAAAATATGCTTATTAGGGGTGCACCCTGGTAGAGTAGTGGTTAGGTTCACTGTCTATGGCTGGCGCAGGCCACACACCTCCCAGGGATCCCAGGTTTGCATCCTGGGGCTGGGAGGAACGGTGGAGATGAGCAACTAAAGTGACATAAATTATTCTTTCTCCTCTCTCTCCTTACCTCCCTCCTGCCTACTTTCATCTCTGACTTTCCTTTAAAAGAAAAAAATGTTTATTAGGTATTTATATTTTATATATTATATATTATATTTAATTTGTTATATTAGGTATTATATTCTTCTCAGATACCCTTTTTATATATGACTTGTCCATGCTCCCCTACTCAGTTGTTTCCCCATGTGATTTTGAGGCAGCCATACATTAGTGTCTAACTTTTTAGGTAAATATGCCACAGGGATGAACTTGCGTGCATTTGGTAATCACTTCGCCTATGGTCTTTAGCCCTTTGTTTACTCTTCATGTGTTTAAATCGATCAGTCTTTTCCTTTTTGGCTTCTGAGTTTTGTGCTAGCAAGTTCTGGGGGTTGCTTGGTTGTCCTCTTAAAACGCTGCTTTTGAGGAATAAACATTCGCAGTGTCCTGGCTCCTGCCTGGCTCCCGAGTCGCTGCTGCCTCATCGGGCTGTTCCCACACCTGCGGCCCCTTCCTGCCGCCTGGGCCTGGCCTTCCTAGCGAGCCCTCGCCTTCTCCCGTCCTCTGGGCCTGGCCAGCTCCCGCCCTCTCTGAGACCAGGGAGGCTGGACAGACTCCATCTTCCTGTCATGTGTGCGCCCTGCTGGGGTGAGGGGCGTAGGCTTGTGCAAAACACAAACTGGGGGTTGGAACTTGAGGGACTTATTTCCTAAAAATGTGTCCCTACCTTCAAGGAAGGCCTTTGGGACCACAGTGGCTCTGCAGAATGACCTGCGGCCCTGGTGACGCACGTCCCAGGAGGCCCCAGAGCCTGCCCCACTCCAACTTCAGGGAGCCCCCTGGGAGACCAAAGTCAAAGGTATGGTCACGACTGGTTCTGGGCAGTATTTGCGCCTCTTGGGAACTTCTTTCAGGTTGGCTCCCTCCGAACTAGAGATCAGCACCCCCGGGGTTCAATTCGGAGGCAAGTGGACAGGTGTCATGGGGCTCGAACAGGGCCTGACTAGGAGGGGCTGGGCACCAGTGGGGGTCAGGACCCCGGGCCTCCTGGGCCACACAGGCCCCTGGGCGTCTGCACCCCTGGGCGACCTGAAACGACGGCAGCAGGACTAAGCTGGGCCCAGCCGCTGCTCCCTGACCTTTGCTGGGGCCAGGTGGGTTGTGTCCCAGTCCTGACCTGAGCCTTGTGGAGGGCCCGAAGTGGGGGTCCAGCCTTCCTCTGCCCTGACTCACTGGGTGGCCTCCGGCAGCTCATGCCCCTTTGACTGTCCTTTCAACCAGTATTTCTGCCCCTCTATGTCAGTGTCCCTGTTACCCGAGTGTAACCTGCCTCCTGTGCATGTGGCAGGTAAAAAGCTATGAACCTCTGTGCTACAACTGACCCTGCAGTTTGGGGGGATGCAGTCTCAAGAACCCCCAGTGGCGACCTGGAGCTGACCTCAGGGGGTCAGTTCAGCTCATTATACCCCCACCCTGGGCTGCTGGGCGCCGCCTCCTCACTGCTCTACAAGGACCCCCGGGTTCTCCAGCACCATTGAGGGGACCCTGGAGACCCAGGACCTTCCCCTGGGCCTTGCTGGGGTCCTTCCCCCTCCTCCCATAAGCTCCAAGAAGGCCAGAAGGACTTCTTCCCGCCTCCCGCTTGTCTGGTCTCAGCAGAGCCTCCTGGCCGATGGGGCAGGATGAGGGCAGCCATGGTGGGTGGGAGGCTGCTGGGGTTCCCTTAGGTCACTGCAGCCACAGACACACAGACGCGACAGTGTTCACCTTCTATTAGAGGTTCCGCCTCCCGGGACAAGTGTCCGCTTGACATCATCCTCTGGAGCATGCTCGCCCAGGGGGCCATTCTGGTGGCCCTGCAGGGGGTGAGGGAGGGGCTGGTGTTCTGTCCCCTGAGAGGGGACATCCATGAGGCTCGCGTGTTTGTGGCAGTGACCGGGAAGGGGCTTTTGTGCCCTGCATGGGGATGCATGTGAGGTGGTGTCTCAGACCAGACATAGGGCCCTTCCTAGCAGGGCAGCCGAGTGGGCCCCCTGCGGCCTGGGCCCTCTGGGGAGCGTCCCCTGGTGCCTCGAGGATCTGCCTTCTGGCCCAGCCCCCTAGAAGGGGTCCCTCCTGGGAGGGTCATGGGAACACCTGCCCATGTGGGCACTGTGCCCCTTTCCTGGCACCTGGGAGCTGGGCCCCTAACCCCTCAGAGGGAGGTTCCCCCAACTGGGTCCTGTAGGGTCATGGGCACGGAGCTGGTGCAGGCGAATGTGTGTGGGGATCAGGTGACAGGACAGGAGCTGGATGGGGTGGCCTAATCGTCCTTGTCCTTGGCGCCGTGTTTGAGGATGCGTGTGAACTCCACGTAGTTGAAGTCGCCTTTCTTATCAATGGGCGCCTCCCGGTACATCTCGTCCACCTCCTCATCTGTGAAGCGGTCGCCCATGGTGGTGAGCAGCTCCCGGAGGTGGTCCTCGTGAATGACACCTGGGGGCAGGGCCCAGGCTGTGAAACAGAGGCTTGGGCGGGGTGTGCCCAGCTCCCCAGCCCCCCAGGGCCCCGGGGAGAGGGCTCCGCAGAGGACTGTCGGTGCGTCGTTTCTGTGGGGCGCTCAGGGCTGTGGCTATGGGGGTGCTGGTACACCTGCTTTAAAAGTGTGAGCCCTGGACTCCACTAGTGGGGTGCGAGTGACCCCCTCCTTCCTAGCTGTGTGACTGTGCAAGTTGCTTAACCTCTCTGTGCCTGTTTGATTTGGAAAACGGGGCTGACCGTGTGCTGGCCTGGTGGGGGACTGTGAAGAGAGACAGGAAAATGTCGTGAACGTGCTAGGCCCAGTGTGGCCCCTAAGAAATGCGAGCATTTCTGGAACTCCCAGCCCCACTCCGGCTTCTCTGGGAGAACGAGCTGGCGGGCAGGCTGTCCCCTGGGAGACCTACGGGTGGGCACTGGTGCCTGCTCCTTGCTGGCCAGAGAGGCACGGAGGGGTTTGGTTTCTGGCAGATCTAGTGCAGAGGGAGGGAGGATGTTGGGCTGACAGGCAAACTGAAGAAGCGGGACGCCGTGGTGGATGTGGCTGCTCTGGTCTCCCGCCGGGGTAAATGAGCAGCGGGCGTTCAGTGGCGCCGGGATGCACAGACGGTGCTTTCCATCCCGACGTGGGCGCAGCCCCAGAGGCCTGGGGAGGCGAGGTCCCCGAGGTGCCCGCCCAGCCCCTCCAGCCCTCCTCCCAGCACTGCTGACCGGAGGCCTCTTCGTCGAAGCAGGCGAAGGCGTTGCGGATCACGTCCTCGGGGTCCGTGCCGTTCAGCTTCTCCCCAAACATCGTGAGGAACATAGTGAAGTTGATGGGGCCCGGGGCCTCGCTCATCATGCCCTCCAGGTACTCGTCCGTGGGGTTCTTTCCTGGGGGGGCACCCACCTGCGTCACGGCGCTGTCCCTGCGCCACCCCTGCCCTTCCACCTCGCCCGCAGATGGCAGAGTAAGCTCCGTGCACAGGGAGGGACGTGTGGTGGTGGGGAGGGCAGCGCTCTGACGCAGCTCCCAGCCCAGGCCCAGCACCCTGGCGGACATGCCCGTTTCCTCCTCCCATCTGGGTCTCTGCCATCTGTGCAAAACGCTCTCTGACATGCAGTGGAAGCCACCGTCTGCTGGTGCTCACTGTGTCCGCTGGGCCGGGTATCTCACTGCACTGAACTCTTGCCCCGCAGTGGGCCTCAGTGCTCTTAGCCCCGCTTCACAGGCGAGGGACCCGAGGCAGCGAGGTGAGGTGACTGGTCCAAGGTCCCACAGTGAGTAAAGCGTGGAGCCGGCTTTTAGATCCAGGCAGACAGTGCTAAAACCAGTGAGCTTTGGTGTCACGACGGGCCTGGGTTTGCAGCCTTGCCCCATGACTCAGTTTCCTCAGCTGCTCAGGAGAATTGTGAGGATGAAGAACAGTGATTGTAAAACACATGCACACGGACTGGCACGGCCGTGTGACTCTGGAGTCGGCGGCAGGGTTCAAATCCCAGCCCTGGCATGCAGACCTGTATGGCCCTGGGCTAATCACCTAACCTCTCCGAACCTGTTTCCTCACTTGTAAAGTGGGAGCGATAACTGCAGGTGCCAGGAAAATTGTGTTGAGGTTTGGGCCCACTCTACAAAGCTGTGCTTTAGTCATTATTGTCTGCTGCTCTTTTTTCGTTTCACCCCCTGGCCCAGGTCTTGAACCCAGGTCCTCGGTGGGCTTTACATAGTCTGCAACTTTCGCCACAAGGGTGTGCTGGCTGCTCTCATTTTCAGGCTGAGAATGAGGTTCTGACCCAGAAGGCCGCAACTGAGTTGTGGGCCCTGACGGACCTACAAACAGGGAGCGAGGGATTTCTGGCACACGTCAGGGCTGTCATCAGGCCTCGGGTCAGGCGGCTGGGTGCCGGGTATTGCCTCCCAAGTGGAAATGAGCCTCCCTTACCCCCCTACTGTGTCCCCATGGGGTGACTGAGACCCAGAGGAGCTGTGACATCAGCCTGTCCTCTGGGAGAGCCTGTGGGGTGGGGCAGTGTCGACATCAGTCCTGCTCAGAGTTGCCCTGTCCTCCCACTGGACACCTGGGGGTTCATGTGAACACACGGGCACTGTTAGGAAGGGGAATGGGCACAGAGCGGGGCCAGCCAGCTGTGAGGGGCAGTGCTAGGCACTGACTCAGGCCTCTGCAGCCCCAGAGCCGCGATCAGGCCACCACAGGGGCCTCTTGGCTCCCCCCGAAGTGTGTGTTCCAGACTCACCCACCTGCAGGAGGGAACGGGGCTGGGGGTGGTTGCCTGTGGCCAGCGCATGGGGAGGACCACCGGGGCCTGGAGGCCTGGGGTCTGGGCTGTTTCCTCATCAGAGCAGTGGTGAGTTGCTGGATTCCTGACCTCTTTCAGTTCTAAGATTCTAATTCTGGGCAAGTCAGTGAAGTCACAGAGGCTCCAGAAGAGGAGAGGTGCTCTGGGCCTCAGTTTCCTCATCTCTACAATCTAGTCTGTGTTGTTCAATCTCTCTCTTATCTACCAAGTCTTTTCTTTAAATAAATTGATACCAGGCCTCCCAATCTCCAAATCGGTGTCAGTCTTGCTCTGGGGTCAGCCTGGCTGGCTTCAAATTCAGCTCTGAACTGCCCTGTGCCTCAGTTTCCCTGTCCATTAAATGGAGAAAGTACTGGCACGCATCACCCCACTGGAGCCCCAGCCATGCGGACCCGCCTCCATCCCTGCTCACCCAGGGAGGCCAGCATGTCGTGCAGGTCCTCCTTGTCAATGAAGCCGTCGCGGTTCTGGTCGATCATGTTGAACGCCTCCTTAAACTCCTGGATCTGGGACTGGTCGAACATGGCAAAGACATTGGATGTGGCCCTCTGCGGCCGCTTCTTGGTGGTCTTGGCCTTGGCTCGCTTGCTGGACATCTTGGCGCTGGGTGGGTGGGTTTCCCTGCAGGGAGGGAGGGGAGGCCTTGAAGATTTCCTGCAGGTAAGGGGTGTGGGACCACCAACCAGCTCCTGCACCTCATCTGGGAGGGGATGCACAAGTGCGGCACAGGGTTTACCGACTTAGTTCCCGAGAAGCTCCTGGACCTGAGCCATGGCTGTTCGGGTGAAACAGGATTGGGCTTGCTGCCCGCCATTTCCATGCTTATCTCCTTTATCCTCAGTACATTTACTGCCCATCTCGCTCTCCAGTGACAGTGGGTGACCTGTGGGAGTCTGTGAGACCTGCTGTGGGGCAGCCTTCCAGGCTCCACCCCTAGCTGGAAGGAGGGGTCTGGATGAGGCCCTGCATTCCTGACATTCCAGTCCTCTCTCCTCCTCACCCCTCTGCCAGCCTCAGGGCAGCCCCCCTCCCCCACCTGCCCACACTTGACCGCTGGTGAGTGCCCGGCCTGGGTTGGGCCATGTTTCTCATTCTGACTCCCCAGTGCTACTAGGAATGTGAGGTTCCCCCAGCTGAGAATCTCAGTTCCTTGTCACCTACATTTAGACCTGACCTGCAGCCGGTCTCACAGACCCAGACCTTTCTTTATCTGTTGGTTCACTGGAAGTTTCCTGACACCTCCAGGAAGCAAATCTGGGCCCTTAGCATTCCAGGTCCTGTGTGGCCCTCCTGCCCTTCTCACTGACTAACCTCGGCCCCTCACTGTGCCCCCTCCTGCCTCCGGGATCCTGTCAAGCTGGGCCTCTGGCTGATCCTCAGACACCTCCAGACTTTCTCCTCGGCCCTCCCCTGAAAGGCTCTTCTTTCCCAGCCCAGTTCTTGAGACACCTGTGGAATCCTGTTCCTTTCCCTCATTTCGACAGTGAGCACTTGAAGGTCCATCAGTCAGCTGGCGTGAAACCCATTTACACCAAGCTCACAGTGGGGCTATCAGATGCCTAGTAAATGAATGGCTGTGTAGCTCACTGCATCCCGTCTGCTGCCCCCTCCTTATGGATGGGGAAACTGAGGCTCAGCATGGCACTCTTTGGCTGAACCCTTGTCATGGCTTGTGGGAACAGTGCCCCTGGTGACCAAGTGCTATGCGCCCCTGGGTTTGGGCAGTTGAGGGCCTGGCCAAGACCCGGGACTGCTGCCACCCTCTTTCCTTTGAGCCTCATGGTCCAGGGCCTCTGCCTGTTTCTCCCTCCCAAATGTGTGGTGGTGAGTGTCCCTCAAGGTGTCTCCTGGCCTTTATTCACAACCCTCTTCAAGTCATTCTTGATCTTTGGCCTTTGCAATCTCCAGCCCTGAACCAGGATCCTGCCTGGCCTAGCAATCCCAAGGGCCCCAGCTCTCTGCGTCCCCAGTCCTGCTCCGAGCACAGTGCTCTCTGGGAACTTTGGCTCATGGACCCAGACGGCTGCTGAGAAGTCCACTGTGCCCTGCAGAAACTGTGACAGGTGTCATTGCTATCACCACTGCCCTCCTGTCTGCAGTGCTCTCGAGTAGGCATGGCCTGAGGCAGAAATGGCCAAGATCTCCCCACGGCCCAGCCCCAGACGACTGTGAGCACTGTTTGTCCGTCCATCCCAGTATTCCTGGGAAGCAGGGCAGAGCCCCATCCCACGTGGTGGTGTTAAAACAACTCAGGCCCAAAAGAAGTCAGGATCCCAGGGCCGCATGTGGGGCAGGGGTGGCAGATGGCTCTCAGTTCCCTCAAGGCCTAAACATGGAAGGAAACATCTATCCGAAGAGGCTCATGGTGCATCTAGGAGCTCAGGGACTGAGGGCTCTGAGTGACCCTGGGGCAGTTCCTAGGCTTGGTTGAGGGACCGAGGCCCTTACCCTGGAGTCGACACCTCTCCCTCCAGGGGCCTCCACCAGAGTTCAGATCCAGCCGGAACTTGGCCCGGCTGTGCCTGGATGCTCCTTTTCTTACCGGTGCCTGCAGTTCCACCGTAACAGCAAGACCAGCCTGTGTGCCTTTTATCTCCTGAGCCCTCAGTCTGGGTTGAGCCCTCTGGGTGGTGCCGGACTCCTGGCTCATAAACCCACTCCTCCAAGGCTGAATTATCCAACTCTTCAGAGCAGCAGAAGCACATGGAGCGCTGTGGGGAGCTGGATTGGGCTCCCCAGGCCTGGTCTTGGTCGCGACCCCAGAGGAAGGCTTGGCAGAACTTCCTGCCAAGAGGCACAGATGGGCAGAAGGCCCAGAGCAGGAGCCCCGTGCCTGGCACAAAGCCTGGGGTGCTGTGGCCAGGTACCCTGGTCCCCATCTCTTTCTCCTGGCCTAGGCTGGGGACAGGGATGCTCTGGAGGGATCTCATGGAGCTGACAGAGCTCAGTTTCCAGTCTGACACGTGGTCCGTGGGGCAGGGAAGGCCCATGACCACAGCCCCCTCCCGACCCTCGTTCCAGGCACCCGCCCCCCCCCCCCCCCCGAGTTCTGGGTATGGCCTCTAACTCTAACAGCAATGGGACAGTGTTCTTCCACCGAAGGGCCATGGTTCTCGGAGCCCAGAGCAGTCTCCCTGCTGCCCAGCCCTGGCCAGAAGGCCGAGCCGAGCCGCTGCGCAACCTTGCAGCCCCAGGAAGCGGTGCCTGCCCGGGCACCCTCTGCAACCCCCTGGCTGGGCCTCCCCAAACCCCGGCCCTGTGGCCCTGGCAGGGCCCCCCTCGCCTCCCCTCCCGGGCCGGCAGGGTTCCCACCTGGTGCGGAGAAGGCGCTGCGGTGCGCGGAGCGGTGCGAGGAGCCGTGCGAGGTCTGCGGCCGTCGGAGTAGCGGACCGGTGGGCCGGCGGGCGGGCCAGAGCGCCTTACAAGGCAGAAGAATGTGCGCGCCGGCCGGGGCGGGGCCGCGCTGCCCGTCCGGCCTTATTTGGCCTCCGCCCACAGGCTGCAAGGCTGGGGCGCGCCGGCAGGAACCCCCAGGCTGCCACCAGGGCCTGTCGGGCGGGGTGATCTGGCCCTTCTCGGAGGCGCAGAGCCTCCAGGGTCCTACCTGCGCTGCCCCAAGGGCTTCCCTCCGCCTGGCCAAGTAGGGCTCTTCCAGTGACGGAGGAGGCAGGGCCAGGGGCCCCTGGTGTGGGGGGCGCACGGGGACCGGTGGGACCCCGCTGCGCTCATTTCCCACCTGGAAAATGGGCGAGTGGAGGAAAGGGTTCAAATGGCACCCAGCTCCAGGCAGCCTGCGAGCAGCGAGAGGGACAGAGGTGGGGAACCAGGGCACACGCTGGCCGAGGTGGCAGCATCTGCGAAGCAGCCTCCTGTTCTGAAGGAACAGCTGACTGTCAGCTCCCCCGCAGTCCAGCCCCACTTTCTCTACCGGCCCCTCTGATGCAACACACGCTCCCAAGGGAATTGTCCAACACCCAGTTACCGACTGGAAGTGTGACCTGACACCTGCTCCCTGCCTGGCAAGCGTGGACGCCAGGAGACAGCGTGAACCAAGTCGCTGCACCTGGGAAACATTTGTTCTTGGGGAGGGGCACTGGCTTGGCGAGCAGTGATCAGTGCCTTGAGGAGACAAAAGCAGAGTGAGAGCAGACTACCAGGAGGCGATGTTTGGACAGACCTACAGGAGATGAGCAGGAGCCCTGGTGGTGGAGACGGGGGCTTGGCGGAGGAGCAGGAGGCCAGTGTGGTGGGATTGGGGGCCGGGTGGGGGCCGGGTGGGGGCCGGGCGGGTTTGGGAGATGAGGTCAGAGAAGCTTTAGGGACCTAGCCTGTGGCCACCATGAGACATCAGAGTTCGGTGTCAAAGGTGACACATTCTGTCTTACTTAAGTGATATCCGAATCCCTCTGGGTGGTTGTTGAAAATGGACGGAAGGGCGCCATGGGTGCAGGCAGACCAGCACGAGGATGTATTCAGAGTGGGGAGGGGCTGCAGAGGTGGTGGTGGTGAGCAGAACTGATTCTGGAAATACCTTGAAGGTGCAGTCAATAGGATTTGCAGGTGGATGGGAATAGGTATGAAAGACAAGAGTCATTTTCTAATGCGGGTCAGCATGGGAGGATCAGGTTTGGGACTAGATCACAGGTTCTGTTTTTGGACATTAATTTTTTTTTTTTTTTTTTAAGGAAAGGTACAGGCAGGAATAAAGGCCAGTAGGCAGGTGGGCAGGAAGAAGAGAGAGGAGAAAAAAGCGTTTTATTTTTATTTAGTTGTTCACAGTGGTTGTTCCCCCTGGACTCAGAGGTATGTGGCCTGCCCCCTGGGAGACGACTGACCTAACCACTGCTCCACCAGGGCTCACCGAACATTAATTTTTGAAATTTTGAAATTTTGAAATAATTTCAAATTTACAACAGAGTTCTAAGAATTCTTCAGAGTTCCTGTGTGCCTTCATCCAGATTCTCCACTTGTTAACACTTGGCTTTATTTTATTCTCTTTTTTTCTCACTCTGTGTATGTCTGTGTTTCCCCCTGAACCATTTAAAATAACCTGCATACATCATGCACTTTCACTCTGAGATACTTCAGTGAGTATCTCCTAAAAAAGGAGCCCCTTATATTTCCATAGTACAATGAGCAAAATCAGAAACATTTTAACATTGATTTAATAGTTAGCTAGTTTATAACCCATATTCAATTTTACCAATTATTCTAATGTCTTTATTGAAAACCTTTTTAGTTCAGGAACCAACCCAAGATCATGTGTTATCATGTTTCTTTAGTCACCCTGTTTTGTGTGTAGATTTGGTAAAACAACAAAATTTACCATTTTAACCATTTACCATTTAACCATAAGTGCACATTTTGTGGCAGTAAGTACATTCACATTGTCAGTCATTACCTTCATCCATCTTTTCATCTTTCCCAACTGACGCTGCCTGTAAATGGTCCTCCCTTTTCTCGTCTCCTCCAGCCCCTGGCAACCACCATTCTACTTTCTGTCGTAATGCATTTCATTACTCCCTGTGAGTTATATATAAGGGGAATTGTATTTGAACTTTGGTGTCTGGTTTGTTTCACATAGCATAATGTCTTCAAGGTTCATCTATCTTTAATTATTTCAGAAACTTCTTCCTTTTTAAGGTTGAATAATACTCCGTTGGGTGGATAGAGACCACATTTTGCTGACCCATTTATCTGTCAGTGAACTTTTTGACTATTATGTTTTTAGCTATTGTGAGTAATCCTGCTATAAATCTTGATATACAAATATATTTTGGGTCCTTACTTTCGAGTCTATTGAGTATGTTACCAGATGCTGGAGCATATTGTAATTGTTTTTTTACTTTTGAGGAGTCTATATTGTTTTTCATAGAAGCTGTGCCATTTTACATCCCCAGCAACAGTGTGCAGCAACAGTGTGCAGAGTTCTAATTTCTCCACTGTCCTAAGACTGTTTCTTTGTCATCCTAGTAGGTATAAAGCAGTATCTCATTATCATTTTTATTTATGTTTTCCTAATAATTAAATGTTTCCATGTGATTATTGGATGTTTGTTTATCTTTGAAGAAATGTCTGTTCAAGCTCTTTGCCCATTTTAAAAATCAGGTTGGTTGGTTTTTGTTAGTTGTGTTGTAGGAGTTTAAAAAATATTCTAGATATAACCCCTTCTCAGAGATATAATTTATACATATTTTTCTTATCCTATGATTGATTTGTTTTTAAATTTAAAAAAATTGATATAATTTACATAGCACAAAGTTCATCCTTTTCAAGTGTACAGTTCACAGTTTTCACAAGGTTATAGTCATCAGCACTCATAATTCTGGAACATTTTCATCTCCAAAAGAAATGGTTCCCATTGGCAATCAGTCCCCATTCCTCCTGTCCCCACCCCCTGTCAGCTACGGATCTGTTTTTCACTTTTTTGAATCTATACCCAAGACTAGAACTGCAGGGTCCTACGTTGTTTCATCATTTTGCATTAAGACATGAAAATTCCAGTTTCTCCACATCAGCACTAACTAACACTTGTCTTCCAGTTATCCTATGGATTTCAAGTACTGTCTCATTGTGGGTTTGATTAGCATTTCTCTAATGACTGGTCAGGTTGAACATCCTTTCATGTGTTTACTGGACATTTGTATATCTTTGGAGACATGATTATTCAGATTTTTCGTCCATTTAAAAATTTGTCTTTTCATTGTTGAACTGCAAAAACACTTTATATATTTTAGCTACTACTCCTTCACTGGATACTTGATTTGCAGATAATTTCTCCTACCTTTTGTGGGTTACCCTTTCACTTTCTCAATAGTTTTAAGAAGCACAAATGTTTTAAAGTTCGACTTATCTACTTTTCCTTTGATTTCTTGTGTTTTTAGTATCATATCCAAGAAACCATTGCCTACTGCGAGGTCATGAAGAGTTGTACCTGCCTGCGTCCTGCTTTACGAGTTCTCAAGTTTCAGCTCTTAAACGTGGGTCTTTAATCCACTTTGAGTTAATGTTGTAATGGCGTCAGGGTCCAGCTTCCTCCGTTTGCATGTGACTATCCATTTGTCACAGTGCCATTTGTAAAGACAAACTTTCCCTGTTGAAAATTTGGCACCTTTGTTGATTCATTTATCCATAAATGTATGAATTTATTTCTGGATTCCCAATTCTGTGTCACCGATATATTTGTATCTAGCCTTATGCCAGTGCCACATAATTTTGATTACTTTAGTTTTTCCTCCAGCCCCAGGCTGTGAACTCAGGTCCTTGGGCTGTATGCGGACTGCTCCCCAGGAAAGGGCTTAACCCCTGAGCCACCAAGACACGCTAATTACTTTAATTTTGGAGTTAACTGACTTTGTTCTTTCTCAAGACTGTTTTGCTAGTCAGGATTTGTAGCATTTCCATATGAATTTTAGGGTTCACTTGTCACTCCTGCAGAGAGGGCAGTTGGGATTTTGGTTGAGATGTATTGACTGCAGATTCGTTTGGGGGAGTATTGCCATCTTGCCAGTAGTAAGTTTTCTCATGAATAGGCGATGCCTCTCTTTTTACTTAACATCATTTAAAATTTCTCTAAATGACATTTGTAGTTTGCAGGGTACAAGTCTTAGACTTCTTTTGTTAAATTCATTCCTAAGTGTTTTATTCTTTTAAAGTGATTGTTAATTATTTTGTTAAATTCATTTTCAATGAGTTGAAGTTTCTGACACCATTTGCGTGGTTCTTTTCCTCAACCAACTAATTCTCTAACTCTTGAATTACAACTAGATGTCCTACAATTCACTTTTTTCCCCCAAATTTTAATATAGTAACTTTGTTTTACAAATTAAACTCATATGTATACATTCCCCATGTATGCAGTTTCCCCATTTCTCAGCTACATGTCAACACACCCCTCCCTCCACCACATCACTAAGTGTTCTTCACCGTTGTCTTGTGGGCTCCGCCACGCTTACGCCCCTGCAACCCCCATCCCACTCCCTGTTGGTCACCTCAGTTCTGTTGCAAGTGTCCAAGGGTTGGTTTTGTTTCATCTGTTCCTTTGTTCTGTCTGTTCACATTCCACCTGTGAGTGAGGTCATCTGCTGTCTCTCTTTATACTTACTTCATTTAGCAAAATCCCCTCTATCTATGTTGATTCAAATGACAAGGCGTCTTCTCTTCTAAGGGCTGAGTAGTGTTCCATTGTGCATATGCATCACATCTTATCCATTCATCTGATGTTGGGCACTTAGGTAGTTTCCAGTTCTTAGCTGTTGTGAATAGGGTTGCAATAAGCATGGGGATGCATACATCTCTGCAAATTAGTGTTTTTATATTATTTGGGTAAACACCCAGAAGTGGAATGACGGGATCATATGGGATTTCCATCTTCAGTTTCTTGAGGAATCTCCATACTGTTTTCCATCGGGGCTGCACCAATTTGCTCTCCCACCAGCAGTGCAGAAGTGTTCCTGTTTCTCTGCATCCTTGTCAACATTTGCTGTTTCCAGATTTCTGGATAACAGTCAGTCTCTCAGTGTAAGAGCTCATTGTCGTTTTGACTTGCATTTCCCTGATAGCCAGCACCTACAATTCACTTTTGACCCTAATGATCTAGAGTTACCGTCGGACTCCACAAGTTTGAAGGCTTGGTCCCACAAGGCTGCTCTTATTTCACATGCCAGTTACAAGTATCAGGTTCCCAGGTGACTCACACTTTGGTCCAACTTGACTTCAAATTGAAGGTCGCTATGCCCCACTTCCCATTTGATAATTTGCTAGAACAGCTCACCGAACTTCGGCAAAAGAGTTTACTTACCATTGCCAGTTTACCATAAAGGCTATGACACAAGGACAGCTAAATGGAAGAGAGTATAGGGCAGTGCACCCTGGTGGAGCAGTGGTTAGATCAGTCGCCTCCAAAGGAGCAAGTCACAGACCTCTGGGCTCAAGTCCTGGGCCCAGGGGGAAGCAACCAGTGTGAACAGATAAATGAAAATAAAATAATGAAGATGTGTCTTCCTCCTTTCTCTTCCTTCCTGCCTACCTGCTTACTCATCTTCATTTTAGCTTGAAACTTTCCTTTAAAAAAAAAAAAAAAAAAAAGAGAGAGATGCAGGGGGGGGGGGGGGGGTGGGGGCAAGCCGTCCTCAGAGCATCTTGAACAGCGCACCCCCTGGAAGGTCTCCGAAGCCTGTTGCTTAGGGATTTGTATGGATGTGTTATTAGAGGCCAGGTTAGATCACTGGCTGCTGATTACCTCAGGCTCCAGCCCCTCTTCCTTCCCCGGAGGTTGGGGAGTGTAGCTGAAAGATTCAACCCTCTGTGGGGTGGTCTTTCTGGGAAGCAGCCCCATCCTGAAGCCACCTAGGGGCCCCCAACCACCATTCTCACTAACATACAAAAGACACTCATCACTCCATAGATCCCAGGGGTTTTAGGAACTGGGTACCAACAACCAGCGACAAAGAACTTATTTATTTTTATTGTATCACAGTAGAAGTGAGTTGATTTTTGTATGCTGATCTTGTATCCAGCTACACTGCTGAACTCATTTATTCTATTAATAGTTCTTTTGTGGACACCTTAGGATTTTCCAAATGGAAGATAATGGTCTCTGTAAATAGAGATAGTTTAACTTCTCTACTTCCAGTCTGGATTCTATTCATTCATTTTCTTGCTTGTCATGAACTCTGGCACAATGTTGAATAAAATGACCAGAGCAGACATCTTCGTCTTGTTTCAGATCTTGGGGGAGAGGTTTCAGTTTTTCACCATTAAATAGGATGTTGGCTGTGGATTTTTCTCAGATACCCTGTATCTGCTTCAGGCAGTTGTATTTCTGGTTTGTTGAGTGTATTTATCAAGATGAAGTGATAAATTTTGTCAAATGCTTTCTCTGCATCCATTAGATGTCTTTGATCTCTCTTTATCTGAGACTGTTCCTTACCTTAGCTTTTCTTTGTCTCTCACTGCACTGACATTTTTGGAGAGTCCAGGCCAGTTACTCTGGATCCCTCATGGGTCACTTCAGGCTACAGATTTTTGACAGGAACAGCACATAAGGGATGCTGTGCTCTTCTCGGTACTTCGTAATAGGAGATGTACGATGTTAATTTTTCTCATCACTAGTAATATTAACCTTCACCATCTAGTTAAGGACGTGTCTGTCAGCTGTATCCACCATAAAGTTACTGTTTTTAAATTTTGTAAATAATATATTCATTAGTGAATAGTTTATGGGGTGTTCCTTTGAGATGGAATATTGTTATCAAGCTTTCATCCACAACTTTTTTTTTTTTGCTTGTAAAGGAAAGGTGCAGGCAGGAATGAAGGCGAGTAGGAAGGCAGGCAGAGATAACAGGACGAGAATTTTATTTTGTTTCTATTTAGTTGTTCACACTGGTTGTTTCCCCCCAGACCTGGAACTTGAACCCAGGGGTATGTGGTGTGTTCCTTCAGAGGCACCTGACCTACCTCTGCTCTACCAGGGTGTGCCCCGACCCACCCCCTTTTTCCCAAGGAAAGGTGCAGGCAAGCAGAGACAGGCAGGCAGGGAGAGAGGAGAAAGAAACGCTTTATTTTATTTAGCTTTGCATCTTGGTGGTTCACCGTGGCCGCAGTGAACGGGGGCCGGGGGTTGAATGTGGACTGTGCTTTTCACCGAAGGCAGCTGCCAAACTGCTGCCCTGCCCGTGCACCTCGTCCACAGCTTTTAACATCCGCAGGTGATTCAGCTGTTCGCACAGACAGTGATTTCTAGCCCCTCTCACTTCTTTCCACTGGCGCAGCCGCGTGAGCTGCGCGATGGCCAGCTAAGCCTCCCTGCGAGGTGGTGAATGGGAGCGCCGGGTTCAGGGCGAGGTACAGCTGAAGCGTCGTGTCGGGGTGCAGTCTAGGTTAGAGTCACGGCGGCGTGTGAGGGGCCTGAAGGCTCATGTCTTCTCTTCGTCACGACGGCGTCCCAGATGTGGGCTCTGCTGGCATGTTTGCAGAAGTACCCTGGTACCAGCTGGGCCACCAAAATACCTGGGCTCCAAAGCTCAGTTCTGTGGGAGGCAATGTCCGCGCTCCATTGAAAAGCTGGTGAAAACACTACTTAACCCGGCGCCCAAGGCCGGTCCAGCGCTGCCCGGAGCAGACGGTCCTGCGTCTTTTCCACTCGCTGCGCCTTCACGGCACGACAGCTGCTGCTCCAGGGCGTCCGGCGCGGTCCCTGCGGTGCCTTCTCCCTGAAGCCCTGTCCTGTCTCCCTGGAGCAACTGTGTTCGTTTAGGAACTGGCCCTAGAGGCTGTCCTCTGTGCTGGGCACTGAGACTGGTGCAGAAACTCAGTTCCTGCCGCTGGGGACATCCGCACGCCGGTAGCCCATCAGTGACAGCCACAGAGGCGACTTCCGTGCTCCAAGGGGATGGCAGCCGGTTTCCCTGAGGACGTGCCAGCGGGCGGCATTGCTGGGGCGGGCAGCTCCAGCTACCGCAGCGGTGAGCCCGCTGTCCTGAGGCGGGAAGGCCGATGGCTCCCCTGGGAGGGGAGGTTGCAGGGGCCTCGAGCTCAAGGCTAAGAGGCGGAATTGCCTCCCGCGGGCGCGGGGCAGGTGTGGAGGCTGCGAGCAGAGGGAGACTCGTGGGAGACAGAGCAGGACTTTTGAAAAGTCTCTTTCGGCTGCCACAAGTAGGGACAGTGAGGACCATGCTGATTTTTTTCAGTCAGTCAGAATCACATGAGCAGGAGATAACAGCTTCTTTGTAAATCTCATAAACCCCCTTCCTGTGCTGGTGGTGGGAACCGCGCCGCCAGTCTGGCTCCCCGGCGCATTTCCTGCGCTGCCTTCCACTTGGTCCTCGGTCCCCAGGCCGTTGGCAGCAACGACTCTGCTGCTCTCCTGGCCATAAGGCCTCTGAGTCTAGTGCTGCTCCTGATGGTGGCCGAACCATCTCCCAGTCTTGAGGCCATGAGGTGGGGACTCCACAGGACTTGGGGACTGTACCTGCGGGGCTTGAACCTGGGCCTCCCAGCTGAGATCTGCGGCCCTGTAGACAGTTCTCAGGGAGGTGACGTCTCGGCTCCTTCTGCCTCTTCTATGTGAGCTGCGCCTACAGGAGGTGCTTTGTCACGCTGTCCTGGTCCTTTCTGTCTCCCCAAGTACTGGGCTTTGGAAATGCTGAGGTCAAGAACCATTCCCAGCTTCTCTGGGAAGCTGCTCTTGGTCTTTCCTTAAGTGACAAGTGGCTCCCTGACACCAGCGAGGTCAGATTCTTGTTGACACCGTTTACTCTGACTCGTGAGGAAACAAATGCGATTATGCAGCACTCCACCAGATAGCTGGATGCCTAAAAAAAGGTCACTGGCGTGAGAAACAAATCCAAACCCCAAAATATAGGGACCTTGCTTTTGAGTCACTGAGACTAGGGAGATGTGATAGCTGAAAGCATGAATGACCCTTAACTGGATCCTGGATGAATGATAAGGAAAAGCAATAGAGACATTTTGGGGCGTGTGAAGCCTGGCCGTACTTCAGCCAATGCTGCTGTCTGGGCCCCAGCGCCCTCCTGGACAGGGCAGTAATGCTCTTGTTCACGCGAGGGTGATGATGCTGTGGTCTTGCAGGAATTGCATGTGTGTCTGGGGACAAAGCAGTTGTGTTGTGCAACTTACTTTCAAATGACGCCACATTATTTGTACATGGGAGGGACAATATGGTAAAACGTTGACAACCGGAGATTCTGGTAAAGGGCTGGTTTCCATTAAATTATTATTTCTCCTGGGAGTGGGCCCCTCCGCTGCTGCACCTGCAGGGCTGGGAGTGGAGGCTCAGCTTCTGCACTTCAGGTGCTTCTCACCTGTGCTCCTGACACCCCCCCCCCAAGGCCATGCCCCCACACAGAAACACCCTGGCCAGGGGAAGACTGGGCTGCCGGCTGGACAGCAGCCCTCAAGTTCAGCCTGGCTTCTCCCCTGCACACTCGTCTGGCTCAGTGCAGCCTCAAACCACTTCCCCTCGAGTCACCCCCAGCTGGACAGGACAGGTCCAGGGGACCCACTCGGGAAGCGCAGGCAGCCTGAGTGAAGCTCTGACAGGTAGTTCTGTGTAGTGCCTGGGCCTGATGTCATCAGCATCCAGGCCGGGCCAATCACTTTATAAAAGGCATATTCCTACCACCAGGCATGGGCACCGGTTCCTTCGGCCCAGAAAGCCCTTTCCTCAGGCTACCCGCCCCGCCGCCCGGAAGCTGGTAGTAGCTCCGTGGTGCCGTTGTGGGTTCCCGCAGCCTCATTCTGCTGCATCCCCTTCCGGCCACAGCTGTGGACCTGAACTCAGGTCACCGGGTGTCTCCCAGCAGTGATCTTTGGGAAGGATGTGGGCCTGGACCTGGACCTGGGACGCCAGCGGCTGTGCTCAGGGAGGCAGTGGTGCCGGACACAGAGCAGGCAGCTGTCAGGGGTCCTGAGCAGCATGCCCAGGAGATGCCCCCCTGCAGCAGAGGAAGTGGCAGGGCTTGAGGATATTGTGTGTGGTCCCTGGGGCAGCCGATCTTGACTCCCAAGTAAGGGCATTAACTTTAGTTTCTCACAGGAAGGAGGGACAAGGGGTCACTCATTTTCGGTGAGATGACTGGGCTCAGCAGCCTTGCACAGCGGAGCTGGCACGCTTGTGAGTTGAGACAGGTTTGCACCCAAGTCAGCCTGTCTCAGTTGCCTTTGGTAGGGCACTCTGGCTTGACCTCCTGGGGGTGTCCGCCCCTGCACCCCCACTGGCCCGTGCCACCGCAATAAGACCAGGAGCCCTGGTACACGTTACCTCATTTATTCTCACAACATGCCTGTGAGGTAGGGAGGGGCAGGGAGTGTCCCTGTTTTTTACAGAGGAGGAAGTTGAGGCACACAGAGGTCAAGTGACTTGCCCAAGGTCACAGGCGGCGGCCAAGCTGGAATGGGGCCCCGGAGCAGGCCCTCAGTTCCCCGGGGCCCCCATCGAGCCCGGCAGTGGTGGGCCAGCTCACCGCGGGCCGCCCCGCCTGCCCCACCCACTGCAGGCTTGGGCCATTGCAGCTCAGGGCTCGTGACACCCTGGGAGTGGGGCTGGGGGCGTGGGGACAGGGGAGGATTGGGGTGAAAAAACAGAACACAACAGAGAACTCAGAGGCCGGGCAGATGGGCCCATGGTGGGGGCAGGGTGGGAGACCAAAAAACGGGGCTGCTTACACACAAGGTATATATTTTTACACACACTTGTACACACACCTAGATATAGTACATGTAAAAATATATGCTATTCACACCCCGCCTCCCGCCAGGTGCCCCGAGAGCCAGCGGCGGCGCTGGTGGGCACGGACGAGCAGACGGCGTTGGTTAAATAAACTCTAAGGCCTATGTGCATATGTACACATACTACAGACAGCCGCCTGCCCCTCGGTGCGGTGCACAGGCTCGGCCCGGGCGAGGACCCCAGGAGAACGGGGTCCCCCTCTCTCGAGTACCCCTGCTAGTCACTCTAAGTCATCCATTTTGCTGAAGGAAGAAGGGGCTAGCAGAAGAAAAAGGCGGGGGAGCCTGGAGTGTGGTGACTGTGGCTGTTACCTCATTTCCCCCAAAGACCTAGAGCTTCCTCTCCCTGGAGAACGAGCCACCGCCGACCCTGCCGGGTGGAGGGACTCACAGGAGGGGGCTTCTGCGTGTGCGCTGTGAGCACGTGGCGGGGAGCGGGGTGCATGTCCATCTGCCCTCGCCCTCAACCACAGGCAGGGCTGGGACCCAGAACGCCGTTAGCCAGGTCAGTGACCCGTGTGAGCTCTGAAGGGAAAGGAGGAAAAAACGGAAGAATGAAAACTCCAGGGTCAGAGTGGGGGGTGGCCAGGAAAAGAGGGAGGACATGGCAGGTGCCCAAGGCTGCCCTGGGACTGTTGTCTTGTAAACAAGCCAGTCTGAGTTCGCATCAGATAGAACAGGTAAAAAGACCGCAGTCTGGAGGCTGGGCCGCGGGTTGCCGAAGTCCGTCTGTCTAATCCGCCGTGGCCAGCTAGAGGAAGAGTTTAGTTTTGTGTTTTTGTTGAATTTTTTTGTGTGAAGTCTTCATAACCTAAAGCTGGGAGGGACCCCAAAAAGCCAAATTGTGAGCCCTTGTACACGTCAATTGGAAAGTTGGCTCAGGGTCTCTAGACAGAATGACCATACTAAAGGTCAGAAAATTTTGTTCCATTCGCATTTAGTTTGTGTATTTTTTTTTAATGACTTAGACTGGTTTCCTTTCCGCATCCTGCTCTCAGAGCCGGGTCTGGGCCTCAGGGACATAAATCTCGATGCTGTCCGCACTCTCTGTGGCCGAGTTCTGCCGCACGGAGGCTGCCCGCTTGGCCGCCAGCAGTCTCTTGCGGGCCTCCTGACGCTGCTTGTCCCCCGCGTCAGAGGCCTTGTCGCGGCTCACTGCCGGCTTAGATTTGGCTGGCTTCTTTGGGACCGGAGGGGGTGGTTTCTTCTCTTCCTTTAGTGAGACAGTGAGGAGGGAAGAAACATAAAATAAAGGCGCCACGTTTTGTGTGGCACTACCCCTGCTGTACGTTGGCAGCTGGTGTCTCCACCCCAGCCTCCCCGCATCAAGCAACACGACCTGGAATCAGGAAGCCACAAGAAGCAATGATAGTGGGACTAGCACAAGGCATAGGAGCAAAAAGCAAGCTTACAGTACTAAAATGTTCTAGCAAGAAGGGATGGACAAATCACTTGTTCCCACCCATGTCATACTCAGGCAGAGATGGGTCTTAAATTCAGGGCCTTGTTTCACATTCTGTTCTGTTCTAGGGGAGGCCACAGTCCAGTATCCATAGAGACATGCATGCCCCCGTCTCACGGAAGGTGCCGCAGGGAAAAGGTTGGCCTGGAGAGTAGATGTGTCTAAGACCCCTGGCCTCCTGGCAGCACGGCCTGAGAAGGAATTTTTCAGCCACCACATTTCCAACAGTCGTATCTACACTAGGCTCCAGACTGTGGGTGTGTCCCCTCTGGACCCCCTTCTCTGGACATGCAGGGAAGGATGGCATGCTTCAGGGGCAGCCTCAACTACACAGAGCGAGCGGCATGCTGGCCGAGCGCGGACCCCGCACACTGATGGACGTGAGGCCCCAGCTCAAAAGACGACACACGGAGAAGGGAGCCAAGCAGCACTGACCGATGTGGGCAGCGTTATTGCCGACCAGGAATTTGTCCCTGGACTTCCCCTCCGCACTGCTCCATGCTCACCTTCCTCTTCTCGGGGGTCTCCACCAGCTGCCAGCTGTTGGCCTTGAGGTGATAGAGTTCATCGAACTTCATGCTGATGTCCTCAATGGACAGCTGTAGCAGGTCCCAGAACCCTGCCAAGTCCTGGGCTGTTGGACGTGGGTTGGCATCAGGGTTCTGTGAGGAAGTTGGGGGTCAGTGGGCAATCAAGGCAGAGGCCTGTCCTGCACTCCACCCCAAGTATGGTCTTTGACCCCATGCTGGGGTCTCTGGAGGTCCAGTCCTGCTCCCATTTTTGTGCCCAGGGTCAGGATGTGTGTGAGGGAGTGAAGTCAGTTCCTGGTCACTGCCAGCCCTGATGGTAGAAATTTTCAGAGGAGACAGTCTCATCATGCAGCCCCTGAACAGAGCTGGGGACTGAGACATCTGCAACCACCGTGAGGCCACAGTGAGGGTGGCACTCATGCCCCTAATGTATGCTTATTTCACAGGGAGACCACTCCCAGGTGGGCATGGTTACAGGTGATCTGGGTTCCCTCTCATCTTTGAAACATTTTCCTTATCATGACCACCCCAACCCACCCCCAAAACCCCTGAGGGCCTGGAGACAAAAGGGGGTGTGTTTTCTTCCTGCCCTAGAGACCACAGCCCCTGGCGAGGTGGGCAGAGGCTGCCACAGGGAAAGCTGCCCTAACAGGTCAGGGCGAGGTAGAAGGAAACCCTCCCAGCCTAGTGGTGGTATTTTTCTTCTTACCTTGTTGTCTTAGGCACATGATGTGTTTTATATGAATGAGCAGTGCTAATTATTTTTCATGTTCACGTGGCTGCTTTCACATAGTTCACTCTTGTATTTCAGGGAGTACTAGAGCTCTGAGCCAGCCATTCCCGGGCCCTATTCTGAGCCAGCCACTGACCTGTGTCGCCTTTTCCATGTACGGAGGGGCTCACAGAGGCTTAGGGCAGCTACTCCAGCAGGGGATGTGGCAAGCACCAGACGCCCTGCTGGAAGGAGACTCACACTCACCAAGTTTTGCTCACAGAGGCCCCGGAACTGCTGGAATTTCTGGGACATCAGTAGCTGGGCACTGCCCACAGCACTGAGGACTTTTCCTAAGACTGAGAAGAGAGAAGGTGGAAAAAGACTGAGTAGAGCACAGGGTTTGCTGGGGTCAGAGTAATGGTTTCATCTGCCCACCTTAGGAGGCGAATCATCACTAGGTGATGGCAGCTGGTCTTCATTGTATTTGCATGCTATTTTATTCTCAGTGGGAAAAACGTAATTTTTTCAGCAGCACATATAAAGTGAACCCTGTCCACCTAGTTTCTAAGGATATTTCATGGCTATACATTTGAAAATTGAGTTTAAATGGAAAATTGTTCTAGAAAAACAAATTATTGTCATAGACTCAAGAAGAAATAGAAAATCTGATTAGACCAGTAACTATTTTAGAAAACTGAAGAACCAGGCCTATGTAGCTTTACAAAACCTTGAAGGGTTAGATAATCGTGTCTTACATATTCAAATTGTTTGGAAAATTAACTAAACACAGAAAATGATACGACTTATTTCAGGAGCCCTGAGAGCGGACTGGACGTGCCCAGGACCGACCACTTTCATTGCCACTGGTGGGATGGCGGTTCACATCCTGGGGCGGGGAGAACAACTAAATAAAGTATTTTCCTGCCCGTGCCTTTCCTTAAAAACAAAACAAGTCTTAAAACATAAGCAAATGGAAATCCACAGAAGTTGACTCTGAGGCGTTTAAATGGAAAGTTAATCTTTCAGAGTGACTTCCAGTTTTAGCGCAGTGGCATCAACACCGCCCTCTAACCCCTGGAAATCTCGACAGCGCTCTGCAGCAACGTGGCTGAAGAGGCCCGCCACCACAGTGACAGTCACTCAGATTCCTGGGGTAGGTCTTAGGGAAAGGTGTGGTCAGTCTCGAGTTCTACAGAGTCGCACACCTCGAGGGGGAGAAGCCCTTTCTGAAGCTGGCCAGCACCGAGGGGGTGGGGATACACTGAGCGGCCCTGGAGTTGCCTGGGAGAGGACGTTATGGGGAGAACCTCCCCCTGCTGTGGCTGGGTCACAGTCCTAGCCCCTCTCCCACAATGATCGACTTACAAAGTTCATTAAGGAGGAATTTTACTTCATTTAAAGAAACTAGCGGGCACACGCTGGTGACTTAACGGTTAAGCTCAGGGTGTTGGGCATGAGGTTCAAGGGAGACTGCATTGGGTCCCTTGTTTTTAAGAAATGAAAGAGCAACTATGTATATTAAAAGGAAGAGACTGTCAGAGTGACCAGGAGGCACCTAGTTCTAAAAGGAGAGAACACAAGAAACATATTTAAAGTGGTCATGATTTAGAATTCCCCAGAAATGGCTAATGACATCAGTCCTCAGAAATCAAATGGGTCCCAAGCAAATTCATAGCCTACACATATTTGTAGTAAAGCCAAAGGGAAATGAGAGATTAATGCCAAAGGAATGAAGGAAACGGCAAACTTCTCAACCACAGTGACCAGAGTAAAATAATATATTCAAAGTACTAAGAAAAAGTATTGATTTCTATTATTCAAGAGTGACTGTGAATGGAAAACAAGATTTCTATATGCAGAACAGTGAAGCTGAATCCTTATCATAAACCACATAAAATAATTAAAGTGGACCAAAGAGCTAAAACTTTTATAAAACTTAGATAAAAACACATGAGCAAATATTCATAACCATAGACTTGGCAGTGATTAAAAAAAAAAAAAAGTCAGCAAAGCGAGGCAACAAAAGAAAAAAAGACAAATTGGCTTCATTAAAACCTTATCAAAGAATGCTATGAAGAAAGTATACAGCTAACTCACAGAATGGGAAAAATATTTGTGAATCGTATTTGCTAAGGGCAGTAATATATAAAGAACACCTAACAACTCAAGAAAAAGACAAACTGTTCAACTGAAAGTGGCTAAGGACTTCAGCAGACACTTCTTCAGCGACAGATGGCCAAGAAGGTGCTCAACATTACTAGTCATCAGGGAACCACAGATCAAAACCACAGTGAAATACTGCTTCACACCTAGCGGGTGGCTCTTGTAAAACAAGAGGTGAAATTAGTTTTGGCAATTTCTCAAAAAGTTAGAATTACCATACAACAAATCGGTTCCACTCCTAGGTATATTTATACCTAAAACAAGTGAAAATACAGACTTAAATCGATACTAGTATGCCAATATTCATAGCATTATTCTTCACAATAGTCAAAAGGTAGAAGTCACCCCAGTGACCATCAAAAGATGAAGAAACGAAATGTGGAATATATATATGATGGAACATTACTCAGCCACAAAAAGAAATGTAGTTCTGATACATGCATGATGTAGATGAATCTTGCCAACATTTTCCTAAGTGGAAATAGACACAAAGGGACATAGTGTACATATGGCTGTTCACATGCAGAACCTAGAACAGACAGAATCATACAGACAGAAGGTGCATCGTTAGCAGTAGGGGCTGTGGATGGGGGTGGTGGTGAACAGTTATGGCTTCATAGGTGCAGAACTTGTTTGAGATGAATAAGCTTTGGAATGAAACTATCCTATTATACTTATATGCTATTTATACTAAAATATTTTCATTTTCAGGCTGGATTAAAAAGTCATCCAAATATGCTGTTGACAAGAGACATACCTAAAACCTAAGGCAACAGAAAGGTTATAAATAAGAAAATGAAAAAAAGCCATTAACAGGAAAATACTTTTAAAAAAATGCTGATATAGTTATATAAACATAAGGATGAATTCTAAACCAAAAAATAGAAACAAAAAGGGTGACTAAATATTGATAAAAAGGTTCATTCTACCAGGAAAATGAAAATAATTCTCAGCATAGATTCAAATGTGTAAAAGCAACAGACTGAAAGGAGAAACTAACAAATCTATCACTAAGAGTGAAGGACCCTGACATCCTTCTCCTGAGTATTAACAGGTAAAGCAGATAAAAAAAAAAAAAAATCAGTAAAGTCAGAGAACACAGATGTTATATAAAAGCTTAAACTCACTAAATGTAAAATATATTTTCTTTCATATACATATGGAACATTCACTAATACTGGCCATGTTCTAGGCCATAAGATATATGAACAAATTCAAACAAATCAGCATCATACAGGTTATTTTTTGACATTAGTATAGTTAGATTAAACGCTGGTAATGAAAACATGATAAACCCTCGTGTGTGAAAACAAACAAGTATATACAACTGACCCTTACACCACAGGTTTGTACTTCATGGGTCTGAGTTTTTAAAAATATGACAAACTTATGGTATCAATATAGAACAGGGCACTTATTTACAAGAATATAGTATGTAACATACAAAATGTATTAATTATATTATGGTCAAAGTAACTTGTCAGCAGCAGGCTATCAGCAGCAGAGCTTCTGGGGAGTCAGCAGTGATCTGTGGGTCTTTGACAGGGTGGAGGGTGGGCGTTGGAGCCCTAACTTCCATGCTGCTCAGGATAAACCGTTCTTCCAAATAACCCATTGGTCAAAGAAATCACAGTGGAAGTTGGAAGTATTACATATCCTAAATTGTTGCTAGTATTCAAAGTGAAATTCATAGGCTTCAGAGTTTATCATTCAAAAAAGTACAGGCTAAACAACAAATAATCCGAATATCCAACTTCAGACATTAATGAAGGAACCTTACATTAACCTACAGAGGAGCAATGAATAAAATAATAAACCAACATACAAAAGATTATTAAAATAAGTAAACATTGCTAGTCTGATCAAGATAAGCAGAAGACAGATGTAAATAAACATTAGGAGTGAAAAAAGACTATCAGACATTTTGGGAAAAAATTTTTAAATGAGAATTCTATAAGACAATGAGGTAAAAGAATATAGGTAGAGGAAACATCCCAAACTCATTTGATGAAGCTAGATAACTTTAATACTAGAACAGAACAAGAATAAGACGATCCCCAATTGCACATGAACAAAAACAGCATTATTAAATCAGATAGTAACAAATTAAGTCCTAAATGTACGATGTTCTGAAAGTACCTAATGATAATATAGCATCACTCAGCTGTGTTTACTCCTGTCACGCAAGACTGAATCAACATCAGAAAACGCTAATGCGAGTGCAGGGTGGGCGCAGTCCTCATGCATCCCAAGGCTGGCGGGAACCTCCAGGATGAACCCCTCAATAACGGGCTGCCTCCTCTCTCTCCCCACCTGCCTCTGCTCACCTTTCATTCCTGCCTGCACCTTTCCTTTAAAACAAAAAAACAGAAAAAAATAATTTCTGATTTCTGATTCTGGCTGTGACAAACAAGTCAGTATCAGACAAGCTGAACTGTCCCAGCAAGAATAAGTAAAAGTGAGTGAAATATCAGAAACAACAAAAACTTTCCAGGCATTAAAAAATGACCAAAGCAACCGTAATTTGAGAAGCTCAGATCGAAGTGAGAAGGGGCACAACACTGAGGCAAGTCTGATGCTCTGTTCTGCTTTTACACTGAGGTTTTCCACTAGAGGCAGCGCAAGGCTGAGAGGCCAGAAGCCAACCCAAGCAGGGCGCCGGGGAGATGCAGAGCTACCAAGGCAGACAGGACTTGAAGTTCATTACAGAAAGTGTACTACACTTAGTCATGTTTCCGGCATCTTAAGGTGGGGCAGAGACAAAAACTGGAGCTGGGGTCACCCAAGGAGGAAGCTAACACTGGTATTTCTTGAAGGGCGCACCAGGGTAAGGGCAAATGAGAAGTAACTAGCCATCACAGAAACCTCGCTGAGTCAATTTAATCTCATATTGGATTAAATTGATCTGGTGCTACTCTAATTGCCTATTAGAAACAAAAGTAAATCCTTTCTTGAAAAATAGAAAATCATCCTGGGCTCCACATTATCTCTGGTTTTCATATAGTTTCTGGTAGTGAATAAAAATTATCAAGCATATGAAGAGATAGGACCAAAATGACTGTACACCGAAAGAAAGGAAAGTAGAAAAAAGAATTAGACCTTCAGGGGATACAACTGCTAGAGATTTTGGACAAGGACTTTCAAGTAACTGACTGTGTCCAAGAAAACACATGAGAAAATGCAGAATTTCAGCAGAGAACCAAACATTTATCAGAAAGAATCAGAAAGGAATACTAGAACTAAAAAATGTACTAACTGAAATTAAGACCACAATAGATGGGTTTAGTAGATTAGTTAGCTAACCTCTAACATAATCCAGCAGAAAATATTCAGACCAAGGCCCAGAGCAAATAAAAAAGGAAAAATACAGAAAATAAAATGAATACACATAAAAGGTGTAGCAACCTAACATATGTAATTAAGTCTACAAGGAGAGAAGTTACATGGAGCAGAAAACTGAGGAAATAATGAAGATTTTTCTGAAACAGATGAAGGTTATTAGATTCAAAATTAAAGAAACCCTCGAACATCAAATTGGAAAACATACTTAGGTGTCACAGTAAAATGAGTAAAAGGAGTAACACTTGATCCCAAGAAGAAAATTGTAAAAGATGACAGAGGGGAAAGTAATCACTCTTCAAAAGAAGAGGAGGAAGAAAGACATAACATTTTTTAATACAAAGGCTGGAAACCAGAACACAGTCCAAATTTAGGAAGAGTTAAAGATCAACCAACTTGAAATTCTGTAGTATTGCTAACATTCTATTTCATAAAACAGTTGGTGGTACACAAGTAGTTATTTTTCTTTATTCTACCTCTCCTTTGCATGTATATTTCATAACAAAAATAACATTTAGTAAGATTGAGAGCAAAATAAAGATTTTCAGATAAATGAAAAATGGAATAACACTAGCTCCCAAGTTTTCTCTAAAGAAAGTTCTAAGGGGTATACTTAGCAAAGAAAAATGATCCAAGAAGAAGGAAGGTTGGCAAAGAAAATTACAAACATATATATAATTCTAAGTAAATACATGTATACATTATAAATTGAAAATTATCTGTGGGGTTTTAACTGTAAGAAAATAATCAGATAAATCATCCTAAGGGTAAAAGAATAGAAATACAGTGCTGAGCTTCTGTGGTAGACATAGCTAGTTGTCGTCTCAGTATTAGCTTTTCTTAGTCCCTCAGAAATAAGACTTTTTTAAAAGTTGATGTCAAATAGTAACTTTGTTCAGATGAAATAAAAACACTGAAATTTCTGAGGCCCTTTCCAGGACAAAGTATTGCCAAATGGAAACTTTGATATGGTATACAAAATCACAGAATCCTGTAATGATTGCAGTAGCATCAGGATGAGAATGACTTCTGTTGTTAGGATTATGTCACTTCTCTTTGATGTACACACTGCCGGGAAGCACAGCAGACGTGAAAAACAAGTGATCTGCAAGCTTTCCGTTTTTTAACTGGCACACAGCAGCCTGGGATCAAGCATTTCCTAGATGCCCTTATAGCAAATTATGAGCAGCTTCATATCTAAATTCTGGTCAAAAAGGTGGAAGCAGAAGTGCCATGTCAGGCTGGCTTGTTCTTTTTGCCATGGGTTCCTCTACTGGCTGGAATGCACTTAGGATCCTGGAATCCAGCAGCCACTTTGAACAATGAAATCTTATGAATGGAAGCCAATTATGACATCAAACCTCAGGAAAAATGCCTTACTCTCCTGACATGTTTGAACTTGAGAGGGAAAAAAACATTAGACAAACTCAATTCCAATTAATACAGCCTCAAGAGGAACAAAAGGAAAAAAGATTCCAAATGGGGGAGGGTATGTTAATACAAAAGAAGGCAAAGAGAGAAGAAAAGAAGAAACCTCAAAAAAGTGGAATAAATGTATAAAACAACATGGTAGGAATAAACTCAAATATACAGAAATCACTATGTAAATGGACTACAGTTCTGAAATAAAAATCAACATTGTCTAGTTCTGAAATAAACAAAATCTAGGTATATGTTGATTACAAGAGACATGATTATAAAGATAGTGAAAGAGATATGCCAGATAAATACTAGTCAAAGGAAGGCTATACTCCTAATAGAAAATATTAAGACTAAAGTAAAACATATATACAACTGAAACTGGACAGATAGATCACTAAACAAATTTTACCATGATTATTATAATTCTAAACTAGATTCAGCTAACATATCTTCAAAATATATAAAGCAAAATTTGACAGAACTTTAAGGACAGACAACGAACTCTTTTTTAAAGAACACCACAAACTGAAAACAAAGTTAGAGACAAACTAATCTTTTGGGTTGATACCTGCTTGCTTCAGTTCCCCTCTATGCTGCTTCTCAGAGACCCTGGCACCCTCCCTGAAGGACCGTTTCCCATCTCTCCTCCTTGAGCCTCCCCACCTCCTCCCTGTGCAGTGAGGACTATGCTCCCAGCTCCCCTCAAGCACCTGAGTCCCTTCTGTCACCATGAGGGACTGCCTGCTGTCTACGTGGGCACTTACTGGTTCCTTCTCACCTAAGATTACTACCCCATGGCTGCCCCACTTCTTTCTTGTGCTATGAATTTACACGTTCCTGTAAGTCATTGTCTACAACACAGAAACATGCTTACATCATTCCACTACATGCTTACATCATTCCACTTTAAAAACACCAAAACCAACCCTCTCTTCTGACTCTTCATTCTCTGCCCCCTATACCAGAAAAGTTCTAGTGGTCTCTAATTACACTATTTTCTCTTAATCCTTCTCCAATCAAGCCTCCCATCACCACCATCCCACCCATACATACTGGCTTTTTGAGGTCTTTAATGACCTTGCATTTCTAGCTCTGACAGCCCCTCAGCAGTCCTGGACAGCTGATTCTCCTTGAAAGCTTTATTTATTCTGTTGGGTTTCAACTACCTTTCTCTCGTTTCTGGTCACTCCTCCCCACCACTTAATATCAGCGTCTTGGATCTCCTTTTCTCTACTTCTAGGCATTCTCATCTCATTTTTTATCTTAATCCATACCCTTGAGGATTCCCAAATATAATCTTCCACGCAGATCTCCCCAGATTTCATATATTCAACTGCCTGCTTGACTTTTCTACTCACCCTCTAATAAAGCATATCAGAGTTAATATGTTCACAGCCAAACTGACTTTTCTTCTCAGAGCTACATTAGTCTTCCTAGCTCAGTGGCAATTCCATTTTTTTCATCACTTAAGACACCAAGCCATTTTTGACTCCTTTCCCTCTTAAATATCCAATTCATTGGGAAATCCTGCCCTCTCTTCCAATTACACCCAGACTCTGACCCCTCCCTTAAATTCTCCATGGCTACACCACCTTCTCTTACCCCTCCTTCTTATCCTGATAATGGTCACTGTTCTTGACTCATCTCCCAAGATCCATTTGTGCCCCTCCCCCCAGTCTTTCGACCAGAGAAACCAGATGGATCCTTTAAAAAAATGTTGGGTGCACCCTGGTGGAGCAGCGGTTAGGTCAATCACCTCCAAAGGAGCAGGCCACATACCCCTGGGTTTGTGTCCCAGGTCCAGGGGAAACAACCAGTGCGAACAACTAAATGAAAATAAAATGCTTCTTCCTCCTCTCTCCCTGCCTGTAGAAAATAATTAAATAATAATAAAAAGTGTCAAGTTACAATACTCAAAACTGTCGGAACCTCTAAAAGGGGCACCAACAATACAGAGCCTTTTCCCAGAGACTGAACGGCTTACTCTATGTCACATGCCCCTGAATCAAGGACCTACATTCCAGAGAGAAGCACATACTTCCTGGTGCAGAAAACACAGGCACCTGTCTTTGGAGAACAACAGGACGCTGGGAAGCAGAGACTGCAGGACAGTGAGCAGGGGGGCTGACAGATGAGATATGCATAGATCTAACTGAAGGATTTTCATTTGTCGAACTAAAAACTTTAGTGGGAAGAACGAAAAAGAGGGCTAACCTTCCTGTGAACAAAGTCACTGCTAGATGCTCTTTTGTCTGGTGGACAACATACTGGAGTTAGGGTCAGCATGGAGGACACTGTTACAGGCTGAGAGGTAAAAACCCCTGCCCCTCTGCCACAGCAGGCCACGGGACAGCTTGTCCACTGGTTGCTCGTGACTAGCAGGGCAGCGATCGCCCAGGATAGGAGCAGGCAGCCCAACCTAACAAGTCATTTGAGTGCTTTCTCGCCAAACTTGGTTTGTAGAGCTGCCAGCTGTTCCAGCTGGTCTCTCAGAGAGGATCACAAGAGAGAGGGACTCGGCAGCCTGAGAAACAGCTGCCTCCTCCCCAGCTGACGCTGCTGCTGACCAGTCTGCTGGCCTGAAGCCCAAAGGCCCTGGTCTCTGGCAGCTGGAGCGCCTGCTCTAGGCCTGCACGCTGCCGTCTAAAACCCTAGCGCATGGCTATGACCTCAAGATAGGAAAGAAAGCCTTTAACCTAATCCATAGGAATAAACACGGAATACCAAGAAATTGGATAGAGGTATTTACCTCAAACAAAACCCAGACACAAATCCTAATACAATAGAAAGTAAACTACATGAAGACTTCAAAGCAACAGCTGATTTCATTTCAGATGATTCTTATTGAAATTAGGAGGACAATGGATGAACAAAGTAAGATTTACAACAAAGAGAAAATATAAGACCATTCCAATTCGAATTCCTAGAGCAAAAGAACACAACAATAACTAAAAATACCATAGAGGGGCTTTACTGCAGACTAAAGGAACATCCTTCCTGACTCAGTGAGCTAGGCGGTAGGGCAGTGGACAGCACCAAAGCAGAGGAGCAAAGAGAAGAATGAGGAGACATGAAGACAGCATAAGAGATTAACATTCTTATGATAGGGGTTTTCTAGAGGGAGGAGAGAAAGGGGCAAAACATTAACAGAAGAAATACTGAGAACTTCCCAAACCTGGAGAAAAAGACATCCAGAATTTCAAACAGAGTTAACTCACACACACACCAAAACACACTAATTAAAATGACAAAAATTCAAGATAAAGCGAGAATCTTAAAAGGAGCTAGAGAAAATGAGTCACATACAAAGGAACCCCCATCAGTGTGTCTTTTTTTTTTTTTTTTTTAAGGCAAAGTGCAAAGTAGGAATGAAGGAAGGCAAACAGGAATAGAGAGGAGGAAGAAATGTTTTTTCAGTTGTTCATCTTGGTTGTAACTCCCCAGCCCCAGGCTATAAACCCAGATCCATGGGATGTATGCGGACTGTGCCTGCCACAGACTGTTAAACCCCAGGGCACCAATTGTCTGCAGACATCTCAGCGGAAAATTGGCCAGAAGGGAATGGCACAATATATTATGCAAAGTGCCAAACAAAGGAAAAGGACTTCCAACTAAGTATACTCTACCATGTTGGGTGAGCACTTAGAATTGGAGTGATAAAGAACATTCCAGAAAAACAAGAGTTAAAAGAATCCATCATGACTAAACCAGCCTTGCAAGAAATTCTTAAGGGATTTTTATAAAAATAATGAAACCCACTTAGAAGCAGCAACACACCAAAATTATAAAATGTGGGAGGGAGGAGAGTGGCAGTGTAGACTGTTAGTATGAGCTTGACTCACTTTCAATTTAAAATAGATTATAAAGTAAAACAACAATGTGATAGCGTCTTACATCTGTGAGAAAGGCTATTATGCAAAGGACCAGAAACAAGGAATGCTGTGGAAGACGCAGAGTAAAGGAAGCCTCATGCACTAGTGGGAGTGTAAACTGAAGCAACCGTTATGGACAGTGATATGGAGAGTCCCCCCAAAATTCCAAGTACAAATTTTTAAACAATTCTGTTATCCTACTTCTTTGTACTATTTTAAATTTAATTTATTAAAGGAATATAACATTCTATAGATTTAAGGTATGTAATATATAATACATTAAGTACACCACCAACAGTCTATTTTTTGCCATCTAACTGGCCTTTTACCCAATTTGCCCTCCCTCCTCCTTCCCTTATGATAACCACTTTGGTCCTATGGACTAAGTCTTTTCTTGTTTGCTTTGGGTCATCTCTTTGGTTTCTCTACCACATGAGTGAAATCACATGACGACCATCCCTCTCCTTCTGACTTATTTCACTAAGCATAATTCCCTCTAGGCTCATCCATCTTTTTCCAGATGTCAGGATTTCATCATTTGTTTTTAAGTTGTGTAGTATTCCATTGTGATATCATATCACATCTTTATCCACTCATCTGTCAATGAGCACTTAGGTTGTTTCCAGCTCTTAGATATTGTAAATAATGCTGTAATAAACCTCAAGTTACACATGTCTGTTCAAATTAGTGTGTTTGTATTTTTGGAGTAAATACCCAGGAGTGGGGTAACAGTGATACCTGCTATAACTAATGACAAACTATTAAAATATATGAAGCAAAAACTGAGCAATCATAAGACTACCAGCAACACTGTATACCAACATTTAAAGAGCTAGTATCAATCCTTTTCAAAGTGAAAAACAACTGAAGCGGAGAGAACACTCCCTAACTCATTTTATGAGGGCAGCATCACCCTGATACTAAGACCAGACAAATCTGACTTCTTGAAAATTAAAAAAAAAAAGGTACATTAAAGTTATTAACCACAGAGTAAAATGGTAACCCACATAATGGGAGAAAATATTTGCAAATCATGTATCTGAATAAGAGATTAATATTTAGAATCTAAAGACAACTTCTTTTAAAGGAAAGGTGCAGGCAGGAATGAAGAGTGAGCAGAGGCAGGCAGGCAGGCAGGAAGAGGGGAGGAAGAAGCATTTTATTTACTTTTATTTAGCTGTTCACCCTGGTTGTTCCCACCAGTCCTGGATGATAACCAGGGACCCTGGGATGGAGGTGGACTGTTCCCAAACCTACCACACCAGGGAGTGCCAAGAACTCCTAAAACTCAACAACAAAAACTCACTCTGATTCAAAAGTGGGCCAAGGACACACACAAATAGACATTTCTTAAAAAAAGACATGAAAATGACCCCAAATTAACTGGAAACTAAAACAGTATGCTCTAAGTGACTCTTGGGTAAAAGAAGAAATCAAAGAGGAACTTAAAAAAAATACTCAGAGACAAAAAGACACATGTATAAATTGATCTTGCTTCACCAGAGCCCTTTAAACAACTACACAGGCACTGCCTCTTCCTCCCTCTTTCACGTGGGTGACCTACCTCTCCACCTGCCTGTGGCCCCAATCAGGAAAATGGACTCCTGACCCTGTGCCCCATCAGCTGGTCAGACACCAAATATTGTCCGTTTGGAATATTCAGAAGCATTTATTTGCTCCTTCCTCCACTACCCTACTGTCCTGGTCTCCCCATTTTCAATGCACTTTCTACACTGCAGTCAAGATGACCTTTCTAAAATCTGTCCATCCCACTGTAGCTCCAGATTCCCCAACAATTCTCCCCTGCCTACAGGGTAATGGATCAGCACCTTGATCTGATACATAAGGTCCCTCATAGTCAGCTTCCTATTCCTGTGACGCCCCCGGCCCGCCCCCACACCTGTCCATTCCTTGTCAGTTGTGGTTTCTAGAACACTTACCACCATTCCCTTCCTGCTTCTGTGCCTCTGCATACACTGCCCCCTGCATCTGGAACGCCACCCCCCACCTCCCCCCAGGGTTGCAGACGTCTTCTAAGTCTCCTTGAGGCATTTCCTCCCTTGCTATAGATGTTACTCAGATCTAAGAAAAATGACCTTAAAACTTGTGGCCATAAGTAAATAGGGCCTTGAGTGAATGTACAAAATTTGATCAGACAGTATGCCAATGTCAAATGTCAAGATTAGTGGTCCGAAGACAGAGGAAGTGTCATTATTCAAATAGCCAAAAGATGGAAGCACCCCAAGCATCCACTGACAGATAAATGAATACACAAAATGTGAAAGTCTGTGGACCTTGGTGGTTAAAAAAAAAAGGAAACACTGACATGCATGCCACAACATGAAGGAACCTGAGGACAGCACGCTAAGTGAAGTCAGACAGAGACGTAAGCATGAAGACTGCATGACTGCTGACGCGGAGTGGTGACTGCGGGCTGGGGCAGGGATGTGAAAATGTGGTAAACATAGGTGCAGAGTTTCAGCTGGGGATGACGAGAAAGCTCTGGATGTGGATGGTGGTTACGGTTGCAAGACAATGTGAATGTACTTCGTATCCTGTACTTAAAATGGTTAAAATGACACTTTTTATGCTATGTACATTTAACCACCATTTTTAAAAAGAGAGAAATTAAAAATAATACTGTCGAGTGTAATTGTCTTTAGATTTAGACAAGAAGATAATGAAAACCTACTCAAGCGACATAGCCATCTAAGCAGAATATCTATCTAGGATATAAGGGACGAGGCACTGACACATGGTCACTGACAGGACTGTGAGAAGGGCTCCATCTAGAGGCTGGGTTTCAAGGCAGGAGGTGGGTCTGGTTATAAAGACACGTGCTGGAAGGGCACTCCCCACCCCCACCCCAATAACAGGAAAGGGACACCAGTGTTGCTTGGCATGGCATAATTTTTTTAGCAGGTACGCTTCTCACTCCAGAAAGAAATCTAAGAATAGCACAGAAATGTTCAAGATTCATTCTCTCACCATCTGGGCATTAAGGTATCTGAGCGCCCCGCACCCCAAGCTTATTCCCTTCATCTGTGCTGTCCAATAAAGCAGCCACTAACCACATGCTGCTGTTTGAATTGAGATGTGATATGAAAACAAACATACACTGGATTTAAGAAACTAGTAAGAAAAAAATGTAATCTCATTTTTTTTGGTATTGGCTACATGTTGAAACACTAATATTTGGGACACTTTCAGTAAAATACTGAAGTTAATTTAATCTATTTCTTTTAGTTGTTGTAAATGCATCTCCTCCAACACATAAAACACGGCTGACACTCTCCCCGGGCAGCGCTGCTCTAGATGCTGGGACCCTCTGCTGCGGTGGCTGACGCTGGGGACTGAATGGCAGTCTGCCAGTCCCTTTCTCTGCCCTGCACCTAAAACCTAGCAGACACATGCTCCTGAGAAAAATGAGAGGATTCCCCTCTGAGGGAGACTCTGAAGGACTCCAGGGAAAAGACTGGCATTTCAAGATCTTCTTTAAGGGAAAGTTATCTTGACATAATGTTCACTGTCATTTCTTTGAAATTATAGCAATTATATTGATTGCTAGATCTTGTATTTATTGCCTTAACAAAGAAGTACATATATTACTAATCACAAATGTATTAGTATTTTAATGAATATCATATAATTGTTTCCTTTGTTATCTTGATATAATTTTTGTTATTTAAAACCAATATTCTGAGATGTCCAGAGAGCCTGCGTTTCAACAAGCCCTATTCACACGGAGCTGCCAGTTAGCCTCTCAGTGCCTCCATTATCTTTCACCTGAATTTAAATTTTTATTAATATATGTTATGATTTAAAAAATACGTGGAAGCTCAGCAATTAGAAAAAAAAAAATCTTCATCAAAATTAAAATTATCTGTGCACCAAGGACACTATCAAGAAAGTAAAAATCTACAGGATGGGGGAAAATATTTGCAAATCATGTATCTGATAAGAGCTTGTTGTTTATAATATATAAAAAACTCTTACAACTGAGTAACAAAAAGACAGACAATCCAATTAAGAACTGGACAAAGAAACTGAATAGATAAGTCTCCAAGATGATAAGAATAGAAAAAGATGCTCATTATCAGTCATTAGGGAAATGCAAATCAAAAATGATGATATCGTTTTGTACTTACTAGGATGGTTCTTTTTCTCTCTCCTCACATGCACACATATGTACATACATATGATGGAAAGTAACAAGTGTGAACAAGGATGCTGATAAATTAGAACATTTGTGCACTGTCCATGGGAACGCGAACTGGCACAGATGCGATGGAAAACAGTTTGGCATTTCCTCAACAAGTTAGACATAGATTACTATCTGACCCAGATTTGAAAACAGGTACTAAAACAGGTATCTGTGTGCTGGTGTTCACTGCAGCATTAGCCACAGAAGCCAGAGATAGAAAAAACTCAAGTGTTCATCAATAAATGGGCAAAACGTGATCTCCACATACAATGGAATATTATTCAGCCCTGAAAAGAGATGAAGCTGATATATACTCTACGACACGGGGAAGCTGGAAAACACGCCACACAGAAGGGCAAGCATTTTAACAACATCCCACTTATATGAAAACTGTCATATGTCCCAGCAATTCCAGTTGACGTGTGTACTCAGATGACAGCAACATCGATAATCAAACAAAATCTTTTTACTTCCTCAAACAAAATCTTGCTTAAGAAGTCTGATGCTTAGTTATTTCATCTTTGATGTTATTACCACATTTCACCAATATAACAGCATATCACCATAGTTGCTATCTTTACCTTAGTTAGCTTTTGCAAACTCTAAAACTAAGTTTTATTTCGAATTATATCACAAAATTAAAAAGCAACTGGAACCACCAGACCACTACACCGCAATCTCCTACTGTACTCTTTTCTATCCTTGAGTCAGGTCCTCACTTTTAAACATGATAACCAACCAAAGACTACTGAACATTCCAGGAAAGCCTCTGGCCAAAAGACAAAGAGAAAAATGGAACTTAAAGGAAATAGACACATACAAACATATGCCAACTATTTTCTCTCTCTCTATGTCTCAGAGAGGTAGAGGATACTATACCCATAAACGAGGACAAAGTATTAAGTTTTATACTGAGGGTCATCATTACTATTTGCTGAACAATTTGGCGATAAAGTCAAGAAAACCTCTCCATCTTCATAGATTTCTCCAACCAAGATATACAAATAACAAGCACCTGCAAACACACTAGACACGATTAGCCACCATGGAAATGCTAATCAGAACCACAATGACACGACCTCACACTGACTCAGGTGGCTACAATCCAAAAGCCATCATGACAAGTCTTGGCAAGGATACAGAGCAATCAGAATCCCCACGCATGCTGCTGGGAAGGCTGAGGGGTGCAGCCACTGTGGCGAGTTCCTCAAACTCCTAGGTATAAATCCAAAAGAAACAAACATTCATGCAAAAACCTGTAAACATGTTCACAGCAGCATTATTCATACGAGTCAGAAAGTGGAAACAATCCAAATGTCCATCAACAGATGAATGTAGAGATGAAATGTAGTCGATCCATGAGATGGATTACTCAGTGACAAAAATGAAGCACTGATGCAGGCTGCAAAGTGCAGACACAAAAGACTGCATTTGTTTGGTTCCAGACAGGCCGCCACAGACACAGAACGAGTGGCTGATAAGAGCTGGGGTGGGAGGGAATAAGGAGTGACTGCTTATCGTTACGGGGTTTCTTTTTGGAGTGAAAATGCTCTGGAATGACATAGTAGTGACGGTTACACAACACTGTTGAGTGTATTAGGTGCCACTGAATTGTGCTCCAACTGGGTGAACTTATGACGTGAACTGTATCTCAATAAAGTTGCTCTAGCAGGGAAAAAAAAAAAGAAAGAGAAGTCTTATAGAAAGACAACAAGAAATTGGTGCAGGAAGAAAAGATCAAAGTCTGAGGATCAATCCCACAAGTCCAATATCTGAGTGACAGAATTTCAGAGAGAGAATACAGAACAAAAGAAGTAAGGCAATTATTTAAAAAAAATTAATGCAGGACTATTTCTCAGAAACTGAAGACCTAAACCTACACACAGAAATGGCCTACTGACTTCTGCCACAACATTAAGAGGCCCTTCCCAGCACTTCACTGAGAAAGGTCCTGACAGGTGAAGTGAAGACCCTGAAAGCTCTCAGAGATTTAAAACAAAACAAGGGACTAAGAATTGGAATGGTATCAAACTTTAAACACAATACAGCCTTTAATATTCTGAAGGAAAATTATATATGTGTATGTATGTACAAATACATACATGAATATGTTTGTATTTATTATTTTCAACTTTACATCCAAGCCAAAGCATATGAGGTCTGAAGAAAGACATGCCAAGTTTTCAAACACTTAAAACTCCAACTGAAGATATCCTCTAGTAAAATGAGGGGCTAATCCTAGGAAGGCAGTCATGTGGTCCAAAAAGCAGGGTGTCCATTGTGGGAAAGTGGCCAAGGGCAGACCCGGATGACTAACGGTAAGTCTCTAGACAGCAGGTAGACAGCTGGCCCAGAAAGCAACTTGGCCAGATCAGAGCAGGGGACAGAGGGCACCAGGAAAAATACAAAATCATGAGATTATCTGATATGTTTGCACATTTAGAAAATGATATTGATGAGGGCTAGCAGATTTGGCAAAACTTATAAACAATACAAATAAGAGCTTAGAAAATGAAGTATATAAAAATGAGATACTCATTCTAG
The DNA here is from genome assembly GCA_004363575.1 of Solenodon paradoxus. Classification (NCBI taxonomy): domain Eukaryota; kingdom Metazoa; phylum Chordata; class Mammalia; order Eulipotyphla; family Solenodontidae; genus Solenodon; species Solenodon paradoxus. The sequence continues at coordinate 61,935 of RJWH01000764.1, read as the reverse complement.
AAAAAAAGTATAAAAAATGAAACAAGCTAATATTAGACTCTGCAATGAACAACATTTATATATTCCTAGTTAACAGAAATACTGTTTATTAAACCCCAAACTATGATGTAAAATATGGAAAGTGGAGCCTAGGAAGCAGGGGTCATGCCTAAATATTCATCTATTATAGCAGAAAATCAATACATGATGGTGATTAATTTTCAAGAGGAAATAAAAGCTAAACACCTTAACAATGAGAAATAGGACAGAAAATATCAGACTCTCCACAGCTAGTGAGTTGACAGTGGGAAAGGGATGGATGGTTTCTGCAGGAAGTCTTTTAGTGCTCTGATCCTCGACTGTTCTAACTTCTAAACACTACTGTAAAGTGTTATTAGGCTTACAGGCCCCCTGCACCCTGGTGGGTGTGACATCAAAGCTGGGAACTCATCTAGAGGACAGGGAAAACAGTGACCATGCAGTTCTCTGAATCATCAAAGGGTGTTCCAATCAGGCCTCACCCAGCCATGTCTGGGATGTTGTCTGTCCCTCTGTCTGTCCCTCTGGAGACCTGTCCTTCCTGATGTTCTGGGGAGGGGTGGAGGGGGTGAGCCATCCGGAGACTGGAGCTTTGGCTGAACCACGTCAGTGTGGCACCTGGGGCTGTGGCCTGCCTCCAGTCACCTCTCCCCGTTACCAACCACCTGTGGATCTAGCCTCCTACATATTTTTCTAGCTGTTTCTTAATTTGCCGGGGGGAACTTGGGCATATAGGCCTAGCAGATAGAGAAACAAATGCAAAAGAAGTTAACTTCTATCTCACTCATCGCTCATTTAACAGTTCTTCACACCCTGTTGAGGCCCACAGTTACAGAGCCCCAGTGCTTGGCACACAGTAGGTCCTCAATAAGGAGCTGCTGAGGCATGATGATGACAGTACCAACTTTCTCTGTCTGACACTTGCAGGGCCTTCACACGAATCTCCACACTCCACACTCACGAGGCACGTCTGCAGGTAGAAGACAGGACGGCCTCCATTTGACAGACAAGGCAACGGAGCTCACAGTAACTTGACCAAGGTCTCTTCACTAGCACGGGAAGAGCTAGGATTCAAACCCGGGTGAGGCTGAGCTCACGGCATGTACAACAGCAGCTGTTGCCAGAAATCCTTTCTAGAAAAAGTTCTGGTTAGGCAGATGGGCAGACGTAAGAAAGGAATGAATGAAAATAAGCGGTGATGCACAAGTGACCCAAGGAGAGCACCTGAGAGGCCCTCAGAGGCTGGCCGGCAGGAAGCTGGAGCAGCAGGTGCCCCTTCTCCCGCAGCCCAGGGCCATCCTTGCCGCACTCACCTTCTTCAGAGAGGTTGTTCTCTTTGGTCTCCTTGTCCATCTGGCAGCACCAGCCTTCCAGCCGCTCTGTTTCTGCCTGAAGTAGCTTTAAGAACCAGTAGCCATCTCGGCGGCAGGCCCCGGGCTGTGCTGGCTCTGCTGGGGAGCTGGAGGAGGTCTCCAGCCAGGGGTCGGGAGGGGGCAGCGAGGATGCCTCTAGGGCAGGGTCGCTGTTGTCTCCATAGGAGAGGTTGCGCTTGATCTGGGCAATCTTGGGGGCCTGCCGGGGGCCGGCATCGATGCTGATGGAGTTGGGGTGTGGGGTACAGTCTGGGAGGCTCCTCTCAGACGACTTACAGCTGGAGTCATTGGCATCCTGGGTATCTGAGTCGGTGTCCCGTCGGGAGGACATGCTGTGAGAGGGGGCGCTGTTCCTGTGGGTGGGGTGTGGAGGGGTGGGGATAGGAAGGAGTGAGAGTCATCAAAGAGGGTCAGAGACCAGAGGCCACCACACCTGGACACACGGGAGACAGAGAAACGGATGCATCATCTGCTCACCATGCGCCTGAAGCGGGTCCCACAGCCCACGTCTCATTCTCTGCTCAGCCCTCGCCCCGTCCCACCCACGCCCACACGCACACACACACAAGGACAAGGTCATAAGGTTGCCTGTTTACTGCAGCGGGCCCAGGAAGACCACCAATATCGGGGTAGCTGGGCCATGTTTCAGCCTGGCCTTGTCCCCAACCCAACCCAGGCTAGTCAATCTCACAGAGCAAATGCTCACTTGCCCACCCACCTGCCTGCCCAGCCTCCCATGCCTGGGCCACCACCCACGCCCCACGCCCAGCTTGGTTACTAGAAATCCGGCAGGAGAAGTGGGTTAGGGAGAGCAGGAGGAGGAGGCGCAGGAGAGGTGAGAGCAGAGGGAGGGAGCGGACAGGGGAGAAGCAGCCACCACCTCTGTGCGACTTACCGCCAGTCGTCCTCTACCTGAACCCCGATGGACTGGAATTTGGTAGCGGGACTGGGCTCCTCGTTTGGCACTGGCTGAATGCAGTCAACCTTATTGAAGGACAAGACAGCAACAGCACGGAGACAAAGACAAAAATAAAAAACAAACACCACACTTGCTGCTGAAATTCACATTAGTGGGACGACGCAAGGACATGTGGACAGACAGACACGAGGCATGCGGACACAGCACGTGGGCCCGAGGCTGGACCAGGTTAAGCCGGGCACTGCTCATTCTCGCGGAGGCGGGCGGGCAGGGGCGGGAGGTGGAATGGGGTGGAGATGACTGGCTTTCCCTACTCTGAGGAGGGTGCCATCACATCGATCGCTTTGGGTCCGTTGTCCTCCGAGAGGTGGGAACCGTTCCTTCTAGTCCTCTCCTTTACACGCATCCGAGAGAAGGAAAAAAAAAAAAAAAAAAGAGGACGACGAAAGAGAAAGAAAACACACACACACACAAAGCCACAGCCGTTATCTGGTGAAGTTGACGCTGGAGGCCGTCTCGAGGTAAAGATCGCTCCCCCAACCCTGCAGTGGAAGGGCAGGCTGGAGAAGCCTACACTGAGGGCACACTCTGGACATCAGTTCTGCATGTGAAACCTGCCACCAAGGCAGTAGTCCCTGGACACTACGGGATGCCATCCCTGAGCCTCGCTGCACTTGGCTGAACTTGCCTTCAGCACCGGCTGAGCCTGGGCGCCAGGGCCTGTGCAATGCTAGCACTGACCCTGCACTGCTGTGAAGTGGAAGGAAGCACGGCGAGAGTGGTGCCCTGGTCTGCCTTTCTCTTCTGGGACAAAGGGCAGCCAGGTCAGCTCTTCCATCACGGCTCATGAGCGAGGGAAAACCCATGAGGTTTGAGGCATCGAAGGGTGTGACAAGGTTGTCAGGGTACCCTGGGAAATTAGGGAACCTGTCAAGTCTCTTGGTTTCACACGAGAAGCCAGGGGCCTGAGCCAGGGTCCTCCTCACGGGAATGCAGGTACACATCTCCTTCAGCAGGAGTCGGCTCAGGGATGCACTATCACGGGGTCTCAAAGAGCTGCGATGAGAGCATGGAATGGGGTGGGGTGAATCCAGGGAAGGGAAACCCAGGATGGGCCAAGAACTGGAGTCCTTATCCCCATGTCAACTTCTAGATGAGAGGGTGGCCCTCTGTCAGGCCTCTGGAAAGGTAAGAACATCTGGTTTGGCCAAGGAGAGTGGAATTACCTAAACAGAGACCCTGGGTGATCAGGTCCAAGGGTCAGAGATTAGTCACTTCCTTTGTTCCTAAGAAACCCTCCTGGAGTGGCTGACCGGGCAGGGGCTGGACCCAAATGAAGGAGCCCAGAAAACAAACATGAGTCTTTTGGGCAGCTCTCTTCTTGTAAATGTGGGGAAATTAAGCCCAGAGCTGTCTCAGAGGGGAAAAAATTCAGCCAAGTGCAATAAATTGGCCCATGGGGCTTTTTGTTCCATTTGAGCCCCACTTTGTGTCCACGCTGGTTTTATATTCTAGTGCTCTGTCATCAAGCTGGCCATGTCCAACCGTGCAGGGGTGGCTGGGGAATGGGACATCCCTGCCAATCCTAAGTCACAATGTTTACCACTGACTTCTCCGATGGCCCCGGGCTTGGGAGGGGGATCCCCGAAGCTCTTGGCTGCTGTCGCTGCCCTCCCTGCCTGGACTGTGCGCCACCTTAGTTTGGAGGTCCAGCCAGGGCAGGGAGCATCCTCTCACTGTGGATTAAAGCAACTCTTGAACTCTGAGGCAGGGCCCAGGCTTTCCCCACTTGCTAACAGAAGACAGATGACCGATGTCAGGTGCACGCAGGAGGTGCCGTGAAGCCGTGGAGGGGAAGCTGTGTACTCTGCCCTGCTATGTGCCATGGCCGTGTGCACAGTGAGTTTGGTTTTCAGGAGCATCCTCTGGCTGCGGCCACTTGGTCCTGGGGAACTATCCACCTGGATCCTTTCCCATGGAGGGAGACATCAGGACCAGCGTCACACTTCAGTTTGCTATGGGCCTGGTGCCTTGAGCCACCTACCTGTCCCCAAGGCCCGAGAGGCCTCTGGGCAAGTTCCCCTGGAGCAACCCCATGGCTCAAGGGCCCTGGGTCCTGGGTCCCTGGCCCATCGGTGTCTTGCCCCACGCTGCTCCCACCGCCAGTGGGGCTGTGGCCTCCGCACCGAGCTGACCTTGGATTAGAGAACTGTCAGGCCAGTCCTGCCTCCCATGCATCGGCTGGCAGGGCAAAGGGTGGAGTGGACAGACAGTGGACAGGCAAACAGTGGACAGGAGATGGTGGCTGAGTGTAACTACATTCACTGGGAGAACCCACCGGAGCCACGGGGACTCATAACCGTGGCCGCAGACTCTGCTGCATGTGTAGGCAAACTCGAGAAAGGTGTGGTTATGGGTGGAATTTGGTTCGGCCACTTGGGGCCAACTCCCCCAAACAGATTAATCGCTTTTTCCCAGGAGACCTGGTGGGCCCCCACTAGATGTAATTACACGCAGGCAGGTGCATGGAGCAATCGAGGACACAGTGCGGAAGGGCCCCTACTTGTATTCCTATAGACGACAGTTTCCTTTTGGGGATGGCCTCGGGGTGGGATTCAGAGCTGGACAGCGTCCCTTGTTCACTCTTCAGAGCTGCATGTTTTGGGGGTGGTTCAGGAGCCTCGGGGGCTGGGGTGATTCCGCCCCGTGTCACGCTGGGTGGTCGGGTACTGCTGTCCAGGCTGTCTGACGAGTTGCTCAGACCCGACTGGCTCGTCGCCTCACTCTTATGGTCCTGGCTGTCCAGGTAGGTGTCCTGGGCAGACTCGGTACTGCTCTGCACAGTGACTGAGATGAACGGCTTGGACGTGGTGCGTGGAGGGACCGGTGGCGGGGTCTTCTTATACGCCACTAAGCATGATGAACCTGCACGTGGGTGAGAAGAGGACAAAGGACAGGTGAGGTCCCCAGCTCTCGAGTAAAAGCCTTTACTTTCCAAGTCTGAGGCTCTACCTGGCCTGCCTAGCTCTGGCCTTGCCCGTCCCTCACTGAGGATTCTGAGAACAGGAGAATGGGGTGCGGGTGGGGGGGTCAGACAGAGCAATGACAGAGACAGACAGACACAGTCCCAGGGCAGCTTTCTTTGTAACAGTAAACTGGAAACACCGACATGTCCTTCGATGGTGACCGGTTCAACCATGGGACTTCTAGACCATGAGTATCGCTCGGCACACAAAGAAATCAACTACACTTATAACAGCTCAAATGACTCTCAAGTGAATTAGGCCATGTGACAAAAGCAGTCCCAAGAAGTTACATACCGTATGATTCTATTTATGTAACATTCTTGAAATGACCTAATTATAGAGATGGAGAGCAGATTAGTGGTTGGGGAAACCAGGGAGAGCACAGTGCAGGAGAGGGCAGCGGGCGTGGCGAGAAGGGCGACAGAGTCCCTGCGTGCTGACTGAAACAGGAACGCTCTGCATCCTGACTGTTGTGATACGTGAATCTACACATGGTGATGAAGCTACACAGGGCTCAATACACATGTGAATGCAGCAAAAACTGAAATCTAGAGACCGGTGGATTCTGTTAATAGTCTGCTTATCGTACTACAGATGAAGGGAAACAGGTAAAGTCTACATAGATCCCTTTGTGTTCTTTCAACTGCATGTAATTAGCCACCTAAAAATAAAATTTAATTTTAGAAGTCCATCCCCCATCTGCTTATCCAGTAGACATCTATTAAGCCAGGCCCTGATTAGAAAGCTAGGAGCCCTCATCAGCAGAGAAACTGCCGTGAAAGTTTTACTTCAAGAGTTCACAGACACCACAATGAGAAGCCAGGGGCTAGGAACCATGTCCCATGCCTAACCTACTTTGGAGGTGACAAAGTACTCTGGGAGCTCTGAGCACTTAATTCTTATTCTATTCAAAATTTCCAAGACTTGCTCAGGCCTAGAGGAAAACTTGGGAACCCCTTATGCAGACATGATGCAATCTATGACACCCCCCAGCTGAGAAGGGCAGTGCATGGCCAGGGTCCACGGCAGACTCTCTCTCCAATGCATGGTCCTGCAGGAGGAGAGGCTTGTTCAGGAAGTTGAGTGCTAAGCTGGGAGTGAGGTGAGGGTTGACAGCCAAGACCTGGTATTTACTGAGCTCTGGACAGCTTTACGGCTTTGAAATAAGTCTCACAGCATCTCTGAGAGGTGGGATATGATTAGGTCCACTTTACAGATAGGGCACATGAGTCTCTGAAAGGTTATAAAACTTTCCAGTCACACATTTGTTTGAAAAACTTATCTCCTTCAGCTCCTCAGCCTGCAGGTCCCTCCTACCAGGCTGCGATCTTTGGCATCTAGGGCCTTCACTGATCACTGTGCCCCCAGCATCCTAAAGGACCCTAGAGCCATCGTGCAAGGGCATGCCCAAGTGGAGATCTGAGTGCTGGAGTAGAAAAGGAATAAAGGCAGGGACCTGACTTTCAGCAATGCCTCACACAAGTCCCTGCCCCTGCTCTGGGCTTTCCAGTACCCTCATCTGTTCAGTGGGGTCAGGCAGAAGGGGGTCTAACTGGCCCACACTCTTTCCACCTCATAGCCACACACAAAGATAGCGCATGGGTAACATTACACCACATTCACAAAGCCCTTGACAAACTCAAAGCAGTTTCCTATTCCCTCATCCAAGACTGGTGCAGAACCACCCACAGTGCTGAAAGATCCTTGCTCTGAATACCTGTTCTCCACTGCCTGAAATTCTACCATTTGAAAGTCTTTCCTCTGATGATGAGGATCCAGAAGTCAGAGGGCATAAGGGAACCGGACAAGGGTGAGTTCAGATCCCAGCTCTGTCATGTTATCAGCATGTGGTCCCAGGGAATGACTGCATTGCCGGAATCACAGAGGTTGAGGTGCAGTCAGGGCTGGCAGGGATCCTCCCGGTTTCTGGTACAGAAGGGAGTGAGGCCTGGGTGGAGGCTGGGGTGGTGGCTGAGCTGGTTGTCTGACCAGTGCCAGGGGCAGTTTCTCCCAAGAGCTGGATGTTTAGAGCAGTCTGTTGACACCGATGGCCACCACTGCCCTGCAGAGACAGCACTCACTGGGAATTTTAGTAATCAATTTGTTTTGCACAAATATTCCCAAGGAAGCAGGGTTCCAGCGGAGTTTTCTGCCCTACATCAACAGAGTAAAGCCCCAAGTCAAAATATTTAATGGGGGAAGAGTGCACCGAGGGAGGAGCCAAAGCTGGGCTCTACAGCTGCTGGAGGTGGTGTGCCCCAGTCAGGATTCTGGCTCCCACTAGGGAGCTGTATGGTCCCTCAGGGGAGACAATGGGGCTGCCCAGAGGTTTGGAACGAAGGGCCCTCCAGCTCTCTCGGGGCTGTCTAGGCCAAAGTCCTGCTGACGCACTAGCGACGCTCTGAGCCCTGTGAGGCAGCTTCGTTAGAGGGAAAGTGAACAGAAAGAGGCTAGACCAGACGGCCAGATGTAATAAGAGGAAGTGAACTTGGGTCCTGTCTCCTGGGGGCACAGGTCATAGCCAGATAAGCAGTGTGACTAGCAGAGGATTTCAGACCCTTGGGGGCTCCCAGGTGGTGGTCCATTAGCTGTGAAAGAGGACAGAACCTGACTGTACAGGACAGCTCTTGTTTCACATGTATGAAATGTCAGGAAATACAGACCAGCACGTTTACTCAGCTGTCCTGTTTTGCCGGGAAAGCGTCTCTGAGGTCCTCGCCTGTCTCAAATGTTACTTCCTCAGAGCCCTCTCGACTGCCCTCCACCCTCATCGCGCCCTCAGAGCGACGTCACGTTTGGTATCGGCACATGACGTGTACTGATGATGGTTATAGGCCTGGGGTGTTTGGGAGACTCTGTCTTGGCAGAGCAGGTTGTATCCTGGATCCAGGGTAATACCACCTTAAGCATAGAAAGCTCTCGATAAATTCTGAATAAGAAAATCTCATCATCACTATAAAACTCCTCAGTTGCCAAAAATCACAATTAGTCATTAGCAAAGGCCCCAGCACTTTGGTATTCAAGGCTCTGGTCTCCCAAACTTGAGCCCTTCCTTCTTGGTCCCTACCCTCCCGCCTCTGTAGCTTCACCTCCTGCCCAGACAGACCCTCAGCAGGCCCCTTCCAGCTGCAGAAAACCAAGTGCACCCTTCGTGCACCCAGCCTTTGCACAGGCACCTGTTTCTGCTGGAGTCCCTTTTCGTGTCCTCCATGCTTCTCATCCTCTCGCCTGTCCTTCCACCCATTCTTTTCGGCCCTGACTGAGTCTGACCCTCTTCTCTCTGTGGGTCAGCTGGAGCACCCAGGGCTGCTACCAGCCCAGAGGGCATAGAGCCATCCTTTGCAATTAAGTGTTAAAAGAAAGAAGTGCTCAGTCTTCATGAAGAGCAATCTCGGCCGGTCCAGATCATCTGAGAGATGTGTCCACAGCCCTCCCCAGCTGTGTGCGCAACCACTGACAACAGCACCCACGTGGAGTCAAGCCTGGTCTGCTCGCTCTGGAAAACACTCAGCTCTATCTGGGCAACCTGAGGGTGACCATCCCTTCTTAGTGACTGTCTCTTCCAGCTGGTCCTGGTCATTGTCAAAGACCCTCAGTGAAGCATCCGCTGAGCCACAGCAGTTACATGCTCACTGAACCCCCCTCCCCAACCTGGAGCACAAGCTTCCCTGTCCCTCATGCCAATGCTGAGACAGTGACACAAGGCCTCCTCCGTTGCGGTGCAGGGTGCCCCCAGCCCGACATCCAGCCCAGCCTCCCTGCCCCACGGCACACAAGACCTTGCTTCTTCTAAGCAGAAGTTTCCTTGTCTCTTTTCTGCCCCAAGACTTTATCCTGCAAGCTCTACTTCTCAGGCCTGAATGAATTTGTTTCTGCCTTTTTTTTTAATGTCAAGGTGTATAAAATGTTTAAACTGAACTTCAGACTCTCAGGGGCATAGCTGTGACTCCACCTCCCCAGAGAGCAGAGGACACTGCAGCCTGACAGCCCGGCCCAGGCTAGTGCCTTGGAGGCCACCCTGGACTTAGCCCTAAGGTCCAGTACAGTCCACATGCCGGCTGGCTCCCAGCAGTCTGAGATGGCAGGGGCCTGAAGAAGAGCTCTAGGTCCCCTGAGAGGAAGGGATGCAGGCGGTTAGGGTGGCAGAAGAGGCCCTGGGGCCCACTCAAGGTCTGGTTCCCTCTCATTGGAGTAAACCCAGCAGCTATGTCTGGCAGCTGTGTGCGGTGGTAGCTACAGAATTCAGCGCTACCACCCATACAGCCTCAAATTCCTCCCTCCTTCTGTTTTCTCCCCCAAAGCAGGGGAAAGCGGGAAAGAATTCCAAGCAGAAATTCCAGGTCAGGGTGAGGGACAGACGGACTTCTCAGGTCCATTTTCCTGACAGCCATGTAACCCAGTTCCCCACTGTGTCAGTCTGGAAGCTGTACCTGAAGAGTAAGCAGCATCAAATTCCAGAAAGAGGGGCCGGCAGCACCAACCACCCCAACATTCTCCTGGTTCCTGACAACCAGGTGCTTTCGAATTGCCTTTCCCACCCTTCCCGCCTCCCTGTGATCCCCGGCAACCTCTTTTAGATCACCCACACCCGTATACCCTGGCCCTCCAACCACCTGTCCTGCTTTTCCTGTCCTCTTCTGCCCCAGCAGGCCATCTGAGGAATCCAATCATGTCACCACTTTATTTGAAACCTTTCAGTGGTGCCACAGCCTACCCAGAGTCTGGAAACAAGCCCTTCAATGGGGGTTATTCAGAGCCTCCAGAACTTGCACCTGCCTTGGACTCCAAGACCATAGGAGTCAAGAGGTCACAATGGGAAAGACAAAGCCACAAAGTTCAGGGAACCCTGCCTGTCTGGTGAGCCTTGTCCAGAATCCAGGACTGTATTCCTAATAACAGTTCAATGCTGAGGGATCTTACTTGACTACTGATGGGGTCAGGCTTGAGCACACACTTCAGTTTACCCATGATTCACAATTCTGTATCTGTGAATGAGCCTACTCACTAACATTTATTTGTAACCCTCAGATCAGTATTGGCAGGGGCTTCTCAGTCACTCAGACATGCACAGAGCCTGAAAACTCGAGTCAGCCAACGCAAGGCTCCTAGCTGAGGGTGAACAAAGTGTTGCCTCTTGATTCAGCGCTTGTACTGCACACAAGTCCTTTTAATGGCTGTTTAGGGTCAGTTTTACTTTTTTGTGCTTTTTGTTGGTGATTTCACTGTTTAAAATGGCCCCCAAGTGCAGTGTGGCAGTGCCGCCCACTGTTCCTCCGTGCAAGAAGGCTTTGATGCACATTATCAAGAAAATGTGTAAGAGGAGCATCTTCGGGCTGCTGACCAAGTTCAGTGTCAATAAACCAACAACATTAATAAAGTGTTTTTAAACAGAAATACACAAAAATTAGGTTATGAATAGACTGGTTGGTAGAAATGTGACCAGAGGCTTAAAGGAATCCTGTATTTTCAATAGGAATGTTTCCTTAAATCAGTGTTTGTGAGACTTTCTGAACGAGCTTACATGAGTAATGAGAATCAACTACTTTAGCTAACGAAATACGCAAAATGGGTGTGAGGTAGGTTCTGTCCTTGACCCATTTTACAGATGAAGGTCAGAGAGCTGCAGTGACTTGCCTTAGCTCACCTCCCAGCAAGGCAGTGTTGGGGCCTGGCTGGAACCCACGCTGCCTGAAGGCTGTCACTACTCTAATTTTCATCCATAGTGAATAACTCAGTGAGGGTCATGTAAAGTAACCCTGAGCACATCAACTGTTTCTTTCAGAAAACAGGGTGTGATTCCCAATGTGCTTGGAGTAGAAGCCAAGATGACAGACATAAAGATGCTTTGCAATCATGGAGGGGGTCCCCTGAAACTCCTTTGATCATGTTTCTGGATGGAGTTAGGGAGCACTCACTGCCTGAGGGGTAGCCAGCAGCTGTTCTGGAAGACATTAGGTTGACTGGGTCTGGAAGGGTAGATTAGTCACTGAGGTAAGAAAGCCTGAGAGGACTGCTTCCTCTCACAGAGGACCCTCTGCTTCCTGGGGCCACTTCGGTAATGTGTACAGAGGTATCTTCTTCCTGCCCATCCACCCACATAAAATCCCTCCAAACCAGCCTGCAATCAGGACTTTATAGCACGCAGACCTGACATCATCTTGGGAGGGCTATAACCTCCCATCTCAGTCATCCAGTGCTACACTGTGTGAAAAGCCAAGGCCATCTCAAGAAGAGCATATCAGCACGCCCTGGTGGAGTAGCGGCTGGGTCTGTCATCTCTGGCCAGCTGCAGTCTGCACACATCCCAAGGAACAGGGTTTGTGTCCTGGGGCAGGGGGAAACAATCAAGATAAACTAAATAACATAAAATGATTCTTCTTCCTCTTTGCCTGCCTGCCTACTCACCTTCATTCCTGCCAGTACCTTTCCTTAACCAAAAAAAAAAAAAAAGAGGCGCATGTTCAAAATGAATCTGAATCCTCTCCTCCCCCTCATCAGCCTTGCTCTTCCAGCGGGGGCTTCGTGCACTCAGTTACACACTCCAGAAATCTGGAAATTTCTACTCCTTTCTCCCCTCCCTTACCACAAAAGCACACTCTACCACCAAGACCTGCTTCCCTCCATCCCCACCAGCCTGGTCCGGGCTTCTGCTTTTTAAACCCTCCTTCCCTGCTGTGTGCATTTCCTTCCCTTTCTAAAGATTTCAAATTCTCCCCGCTCCAGGAAAAGCAAAATCCGTATCGCCTGCCTGGGCCTAGTATAGGAACTGGCCCCGCCCCCTTCTCCAGCCGGTCCTGGCACTGTCCTTTGTTTACTCCACTGTAGCCACACCGGCTTCTTACTAGTGCTCAAACACTTCAAGCCTGTACCACTTCAGGGCCTTTCAAACTGCTGTTCCTGACTGAAATGATCCCTATCTCCATCTTTGCATGCCTACTCTGTCTCCTGATGTCAGGTATTGGCTCAACGACGGTGTCCCCAACCGTCCTGTCTGAAATAGTTATGAAGATCTTATTTGTGTCATCCAGGTACTGAGCTTATTTTAGTTCACTTGTCCTGTCTCTCCCCTACCAGACAGAAATCATGAATATCACATAAGTCCCTGAGGGTATAGTCCCTTGAGTGTCTTGTAAGTTATGGTGCTGTCCCAGCACCAGACCTAGTTTGTGGCTGGGCTCAGTAAATATTAAATTAAGTGAACAAAAACAGCTGGGTAAACTGAGGCACGGGTGAGCAGAATGACTTATTCCTGACTCTGAGTGGAATATAATGAATGCCCTGGGTCAAGGCTTGGAACTTCCTTCACCTCAGCCCGAAGACACGTGTGCTAAAGGAGCACAAACTGGCAGGAGATACAGCCTGGGGCAAATCTGCCTACTGTTAAGCAGAGACCCACAAACTCTAAGCATTGAGCACCCAGAAACTGTTTGAAAAATAAGTTTCTGGAGTGCCCTGGTGGTGCAGCAGTTAGGTCAATTGCCTTCGAAGGACACAGGGCACACACACACCCCAGGGTTCGAGTCCCAGGTCTTGGGGGAACAACCAATGTGAACTAAAATGAAAAAGAGTGCCTCTTCCTCCTCTTTCCTTCTGCCTGGTTGCCTACTATTGCCTGGCTTTGGACTGCAACTTTCCTTAAAAAAATAAAGAAACAACAATTTCTGAAACCTGACTGAGAAAACAAGCAGTGTTTCCAACAACCTGTTCCAGACAAGGCATATCGTATGTACAGATTTAAAGAACCATTACTGAGCAAGCCCTGGCCAGGTGCTACTTTATTTCAGACACAGGCCTGGATGGAAGATAATTATCACTAATGTTTTATGGATGAGAAACAGGCTTTTTACTTTGAGTGGCAGTGTAGAAAAGCCCTGCTGTGAGAGGCCAGGGTGCCAGGTTCTGAACCCAACACTGGCATTCGTAGGCTGTGTATCTTGCACACTTCTGAGCCTTAGTTTCCCAGCTGTCAACAAAGTGTGCTGGCTTTGAATGGAGGTCACAAGTTCAATGTCTACCAGAGACTCAGTATCTAACGCTTATGGCCCAAAGCTGCCAAATATATGAAAGAAGCTAGAAATTTGGACTTCAAACAAGTAAAACCTCTGAAATTTTAAATGGAGTTAATTCGGAGTTTTAAACTGTGCAGGTATGTGCCTGCCAACTAACACAGGCTTGTAACTGCCGAAGTTGTCCCCAGACCTCCTAGCTCTTCTCTTCTGCTATCGAGGAAGCGGGACCATAGAGCCTCACCCTGGACAGGCGGGGAGCTACACGGAAGCCTTGACAGCAAACAGCCAGGAGGCACTTCTGGTGGTATCTCAGGTCTGGCTGGCGGGGAAGCAGAGGAAACCCCTTCTGGTAGGCAGGCTAGATCTGGCTAGAGCTCTTGGCACTGGGACACAGGTAGCTGGGGAGCCCCACCGGTGTACAGATGGTTACCCCTCTACATGGCTTGGAGCAGCTGCCTGACAGCAACCTGCTCGGATGCCAGGGCAACTCTCCACCCACTCCAGCGACAGCTGCTCCTAGAGGGAGTGCTTACACACCCAGCCTGGTCAAGGGTGTGAGATTTTTGTCCTGATATGCTCAGTTCAGAGAGGCTGGAGGAAGAGATTAAACAACACCCTTCAGATGGAACCACAGTTCAGGGGAGCTGGTTCTCAGAGGACAGGAAACTGCTAGTGGGGAGATTTCAGAAACTCCAGAGCATTTCCCACTGACTGAGGGCTGTCCATGAGCCAGTCTAGCATGAAGTACTTGAATTGTATCAGCTTACCAACGCCTTACAAGGCTTGTCATTCTCATTTTAAAGAGGAAAACAATGAGGCACAAATAGAACAAGGTCACACAGCCAGTAAGGGGAACAGCCAGGAAGTTACTACCTCACCACACTGCACAGAGCGAAGGCGTCACCTAGTGGGGCCTGGCTGAGATCTTGGCCAGGCCAGTTCCTCAGTCAGGGCCTAGATGAGGCCTACCCTGGGATCCTCAGTCAGGGTTTGATTTTCTGAGTGGACTAAAGGGTGGCAGTCTGTGGCTCTGATGGCCATGTGGCCAGAGGCCTGGTAATCCCCAGATCAGAACCGCAGCACAAGAAAAAAGCACCCTGCCCGGCCTGATGCCCACGCCCTTTCTCAGGCCCAGTTCCTCTGACCAGATATCCAACATGGGTCCCCCAGTCACCTAGGACCTCCAGCTTAGTTAAGTCTCACTTCAGCCTCAAAATAAAGCCCTGAGAAGTGAGGTTACCTGTTCCAGTCACAAAGCTGGCTGATGGGTTCTAGGATTAGAGTGAGGATGCGGACCTCCACATTCCACGCTAGAGGGATCCTAAGAGGCAGTAACTCCAAAGATTTTCAAACCACGTTTTGGGGCTCTCCAGGGAATCTGGGGAAGGATGTTTGACTCCCCTTTCTACTCCCAGTCCCTCAGAGCAGCTCCACTCCCCACCTTTTTTTCCTTCTTAATAAGCAATTCCCATGTGGTATTGAGTTCCCTAGACCGACAACCTCCTCGTGATAGAAGAGAGGGAGCCACGGATCAGAAGGGCACGTGCATGAGGATGAGCTGGCAGAGCAGAGGCTCAGCTCTGAGTGCGAGCATGTTCCCTGTCCCCAGACCGAGAAGGGAAATGCTCTCAGATTCCCGAATTGGAGATCAGCACCTGCAGGTATCCAGGAAGCACCTTACCATGGCCAAGCTCCCAGCCCCACCAGACCCCAGATAGCATGCTGACTTTCCACAATCATTCCATGGCTACAGCTTGTGAGGCAACATTCACCCTTCACCCGTTCTGTGCTGGAATCTGCCGCAAACAACTTATTTCTCCTCAGAGACTCATCTGCAGAGTCTGCACTGCCAGCAGCTCTGCCCAGAGGCCCATCCTGCCCCTGCAGGACACCTTATTACCATGCTCCCAAGAGTCCCAGCTTTAAAGTTCGCAGCTTCCAGGTTCGAGGTGCTGAACGTCTTTGCTATTCATTAAGGCTGTCACCACTAGCAGGAGCTGCTGAGGAGCAAGAGGGGATGGCTGGAGTGGCAGGGCTGCTAGGGCTCCAGCCCAGTGCAAACACCAGAAGGGTAGCGTCTTATTGGGTCTGGTGAGGCAGGGGTTGGGGGTGCGGTGTGGAGAATGCAGGATTAGGTTCTTCAAAACTATTTGTTTTTCAATACTTTTTCTAGCATGTGGACAGCACTGTTGCTTTTCCAAAGCCCTAATGTCCCAGGAAGCCAGTCTGAGAGGTACTACTTACTTCTGGGGGCAGATGTCAAACTCTGGTGATGAGTCACAAAAGCCTGGCGCTTTTCAAGCTGACAGAGGCTTCCATGTTCAAAGTCAGATACGGCCAGGCCCTGCACACCTCGATTGCTAGCCTCTTTCGTCATTTTGAATGACCAAGCAGATCCCAGAATAGGAAGAGGGTGTTAACAGATTCATTCACTGTGCCTGGAGTGACAGGTGCTATATCAGGTGACAGAATCAGGAGCCAAGAACCCTGGGCAGTCGAGAGACAGGATGAAATGACTAGTGCAGAACAGAATGGGGAAAACCATGAGTTCAGTTCAGGTCAGCACAAGCCATGCTGCTGCCCTGGTGCCAGGCCCAGGGACAGACACAGGAAGGAAGAAGGCCCTATCCTCAGAGCTTATATTAAGATTCTGAGGTTAGTAAGACAATTACGTAAAAAAGCAGCACATGTGGAAAATACCGTAGTGACTCTAGTGACCACAGACGTGGTCTGAGGTTGCACTAGCAGAGAAAAGGCACAGGACCAGGGAGTGGGCAGTCCCTACCAAACTCTGCGGGTATGGTTTGTGATTCTGGACAATGGACACTGCCAAACTGGAGCCCAGTAAGGAGAAGGCATTCTGCATGGGATAAGCTTCAAATCTGTCCCATTACAAAGCTGTTATTTTCAGAGGGGACCTTGTGTGGGGGGACCTGCATCGGACCTTGTGTGGACGCTGGGTCCTAGGATAAATAGTTCTTGCTCTCAAAAAACTCACAATATAGAGAGACAATGAAAAGCCCCCTCTACTGACCGGGCACAGTCACATGGAAAGCCTGGGACAGACTGAACAAGGTTCTCTCATTATAAGGCTGTCTGATACAGATTTGCTACAACGGGGTATGTGACCCGTGTGTACCATGAGAAGTATCTAGTGTGTTGGTCTGGAAAACAGGCAATTCAGAAAACCATGGCTACTGTCCTCAAATACCCCAAAGACTGTCACACAGCCACGTGATCCAGGTGGTCGCACTCCAACCAGGTGGAATGGGGAGGAGGTTGTTAAGGGGAAGCAGATTTAGCTTCATGAAAAGGGGCTTTGTAAGCAGAGTGGCCTAGGAGGTGGCTAGCTGGGCTAGACAGGCATGACGACACCGGGAGGGAACTCAAGCCCCATGGGTATGGCCTTTAAGATTCCTGCCAGGCCTGAGAAGTTCGTTCTTTTTTTGCTCTCCTACTTCACACCCAGTTCTGGAGGCAACATCAGATACTGCTTTTCTGTGTGTGATAGTCAGGGTCCACCGTTTTTCTCCTCCAGAGAATTGGTACCAATAAGCGTAAAAGAGAGGGGAGAATGCTCACATAGCTTGGCTATGTGAGAAATGTGCAAAGACTAGTAACAGGGCCCCAGACAGCACAACCAGGGGTTAAAACTCCTTCTGGGAAGTCTGGCAGCAGAGTCCTTCCTGAGATGACAAACCCATCCTTACAACATGAGATCAGCTGACCCTTGCAGCCCCCAATCCCTGCTGCTGAATTCCAGAGCAGCCTGTAGGTCAGGAGCCCGAGTGTCAGCGATGCAGGAGCACTCTGTCCTTAATAAGAAAGGCTATCTATAAAATATCTACTGCCCTAGACTGCTGAGAGTCTCTAGAGAAGACAGGTGGGAAAGGGCTTGCAGGGGAGGAACTCCATTACAACAGCATAAGGGACCCACATCTCCTGAGCAAGGGTCCCACACAGCTGCTGCCGAATCCCAGGTCTTCCAGAGGCTCCACAGGGCAGTGGTTGGGGGTTTCTGGCCTGGGGCTATTTTCATCCAGGAGGAATGGGATAGGGGGGTTCAGTGCTCTATCCAGCCCACCCACACCACACTGCATCACTGTTCTATTATTTAGGAGCAGTAACCACTAGCACCCTTTTCTTGTTAAACACTCCTTCCAGACATCTCTCTACCACCTTCTTCATGCCAGTACACCATGTCCTCAGCATCCAGGTCTTTGCACCAGCTGCTCTGTGCCTTGTGGCTCCCTTCCTCCTCCCTAATTCTGCTGCCTCCTTTAGATCTCAATTCCATCATTATTCCCTCCAAAAAAGCCTTCCCTGACTGTCCACTGGGACCCTGTTCTGGCTACCCTAAGGGTCATGTTTAGACTTGTCACAGGCCTTTGCCAACAAGCTCTTTTACAGGTCTGCTAATTTTCTGCTTCTCCTTTTAGACCCTAAGTCCCCTGAAGGAAGGACCACCTGGTTCCCATCCCTATGGCACCCAGGAGAGGAGCCCAGGCAAATGCCTGATGACACATATAAGGTTGAACCCCATCTCTGACTTTGTCCCAAAAGTAGTACAGGACTCCCTGGAAAACATTGAGGGTAGAGCAGCTGAAAACCCTCTGTAAGAGACAACTCGGCAAATAAAAGAAGCACTGGGACAAGACATAGGCTTCCCCTTGCACCCCCAGATCTCTCCCTGTTTTTCTCCTAACCACCTCTGACACGAGATGGTGACATATGGGAAGATCTCTTTTAAAAGAACGCTCACCCTGTCCTCAGAACCTGCCCCCACACTGACAGTGTGAGGCACGCCGTAAAAACTGGCTGGACAGCAGCAGGCCATAGCCATAGTGACTGGCATTTATTGTCTGCTCAGCAACTGGTGGCTTTGTCAGTGGCGCAGTCCTTCACTGTCTGATGACCTTACACCGGCATTCTATACCTGATCTCCAAGAGATGGGTTCACCATCTCCCCTTGTGCTGCTGAGGAAATGGAGGCTCCAAGCGGCTGACAGGCTTGCCCAGCATCACACGGCAATCCACGTTCCAGCCACTAAGTGAGGGTGAACACCCTACAAGTTTCAGTCTCCAGAACCCAACCTTTGCAGCATCCAGTCTCCTGAGTAATAACATGGCCCGCTTGCTGACAAGAAAGCTGGTGCGCATTCCCACATGAGGGACAACTGCTACAGAAAGAAAAGTCTGGTCTCCTCCTGCTGGCAGAACCTGACTAGAGTGACTTTCACAAAGATTTCAAGTCCAAGGCGGCATCCCAAAGAGCACCCAAAGAAAGCGGACTTTACCGTGACAATGTCTACTCCTCTGGGAGCCGCTCTGTCCGATGTTTTTGCAAGCATACTGATCACCTCTCCAGGCTTTGGGCTGACCTGCCAGACCCATTTCCGCTCTCACAAAGAGACCTGTGACAATGCGTGTCTTTCAGATGGGCCCTGTCCTCCCAGGAATGCCACCTGGGGTGTAAGCTGGGGACTGCACTAGGTGGGGGATGGTATGGGTTCCACTGATGTGCTATTCTGGTTGATGCGAAGTGCCTGTTGTGGGTTAAAAAAGGACCCTGAAGCTGTCAGGGCTCAGGGGAGTGTTGAGACCGACTGTCTGCCACAGCCCTAGTCTGGGAAGTAACTGCCGAGTGCGAGGTAATTGCTCCTTGGCAAGACTGTCACCACAGAAATGCTTTAGGACTCTAGTTCCATGATGCAGAAATCATAGTCCTTGAATCCCCACCAAAACCTTTACCCCTCAGCCTCCTTTGCAGGGCCTCTGACATCAAAACTTTGGGGTAATATTTTAAGTCCAGGAAGACAGGAAAGCAACCATCTGTTTCACTACCTATTGTCCTGTGAAAGACAACCAACAAGGAACTCTAAATATCTGCACCTTCTAGAGTGAGAGCAGGTTTCAGTCCAATTTTGTCAGCTTGGGCAAA
This sequence comes from Solenodon paradoxus, assembly GCA_004363575.1. Classification (NCBI taxonomy): domain Eukaryota; kingdom Metazoa; phylum Chordata; class Mammalia; order Eulipotyphla; family Solenodontidae; genus Solenodon; species Solenodon paradoxus. The sequence continues at coordinate 42,649 of RJWH01000764.1, read as the reverse complement.
GTCACTGCAGAGCCAAAGTGACCTTGGGCAAGCTATTTTGCTTCTAATTCTCTGCACCATCTTCGATACAATGGGGATCAGGAGTTCTATTTTCCTTGCATTTAACCATATCTGACCACTGTGCTAGGATTCTCAAAGCTGCATTATCGGTCTCACTGATTTTGGAGATATGCATACCTAGAAATACTGTCCCATTTTTCAGAGGAAGAAGCTGAGGTTAAGGGAAGTGGGGAACTTGACCCAAATCCTACAAGTTAAGTAGCAGCCAGCAGAGGAACTCTGTCTGGATCCTATGATTAAATCCACGGTCCTTCCCAGCCTCTCCTACCTCCAGGGGACTGTGACCAGGCTCCATGTAGCCACCAGAGGCTTTGGAACCAAGGCTGCCTCTGAGGATGAAAACTCGCCCTGGAGAGAAGTCTTTTAACAACTCTGCTGGAACACAGCTATATGAAGATGAGAGCTGCAGTGTGCCTTAACTTGGAGAATTAATCACCCTCCCAAAGTTAATTATCCACCTATTTCCCCCTTCAAATATACCTCCTTAAAATTGGTTAGTGAGGTGCACCCTGGTGGTTTGGCGGTTAGGTCTGCCATCTCTGTCCAATACAAGCCATATCCTCCTAGGACCAGAGTTCACATCCCCAGGTAGATTATCATAAGCCTATATAATCCCTTTCCTGAAATTCATGCAGAAACCACTAAGGTAAACAACTAAATAAAGTGCTTCTTTCTTCTCTCTCTTCCTGTTTGCCTGTACCTTTCCTTTAAAAAAAAAAAAAGTGTGTGTGGGGGGGGCTGTTAGTGAATGAGCCAGTCAAATTCATGCAAAGTAGAATGAAAGATGCCAGGTGTGGGGAGGAAGGAGAGGCAACTGAAATTGTTGAATGGTATAGAGTTCCAATGCTGCAAGATGAACAGAAATCTGGAGATGGGTGGTAGCTGTGAAATAATCAGTATACTTAGTGCCATAGGATGGTACGCTTAAAAATGGTAAGAATTGTTATGTGTACTTCAAATTAAAAAAAAGGGTGAGGGGTCCCTTGAAGAAATCTCTACAAATGGGACCTAGTTATTAGTGTGCTTTGATTTCTTTCACCTCAAACCCAAAAGTCACAAATAACACAAATATTTCAAAGTCTAAATATTTTAATTTCTGATTTGGGTTAAACATGTTTATCAGCAGGAACTGATTTATAATATGGCTATAATCTCTTCCCTGAAATTCAGGGAATATAAAAAAGAAAGCATTCAAATAGAAGATGAAAAATACTGAAAGTCTGTGAGGGCAGTGCTGGATGTGTTACTATCAGAGAACCTTGGAAAGGAGCTGGATGGAAACTGTTTGATTAAAAAAAAAAAAAACACTGGAAAGAAAAAAGCATTCAAGATAAACATATTGTATGACATAGAAAAAAAAAATTTAATTCCACTGCCCTGACACAATTGCTGTCATTATATACCCAGACTTTTAAACTGATCATTTTAGAATGGCAACCTTGCTAAAAATAAACAGAAACATCTGCTTTAACTTCTGAAGCAGAGGGGCATGGCAGCACAGAAAGAACGGTGAGGCAGGGCTTGAAATTATGACGACATGTATGTCATATTACAGGACTTTCAGCAAGTCATTTCACCTCTGTTCCACTGTATCTAAAAATAGCCTGAATAACTGCATCCCACCTCCCTTAGCAATAGAACAGGGCTTTGTGAAGTGAAGTTGTAGCCTCAGGCTGTGCCTGGGAACTATGTGATTATGCAGAGAGAAGAGAAAGTGCCTTTTCTTGAGAACTTATCAGTATGACCATTAAGAAGGTAAATATTCAAAGTTCTGATGCTAATTTTAAGACAAAAATCATGATAGTACTTTCACTATCACTCCTCTTATTCAGTGATACCTCTGCCTCCTACAGGGTGAACAAAGTGATTTGCCTCACACCTAACAAGGTTCCCAGGAGACTGATGATGGGGCCCTTGCAGACCTTGCAGAGAGCTCCAGATAAAATGTTCAGATAAAACCTGCATTCTTCCTTGTTCCCTCAAATTCCCAAACACTTTCCACCTCAGGGTGCTGACCCCTGCTATGCCCAGCCTGCCTCCTCATCTTCCTCGGAAATACCCTTCCCATATCTGAACAGGTCCTTCTCAACACCTACTTGTTCCCTGCAGAGCTTGTACCAGAATCAGACCATATCTTGTGTATCTGGTACCAGCTTGGAAAGGGGACTCCAAGCTGGGTGGATGCTCCATGAGGAAAGAGCACAGTTGTTTTCTGCCCTCCCCTGGCTCAGCACCTGGCACTCTGAGTACATGAATGTCTGACTGAAAGAGAAGTGGAGGAGGAAGGAGAAGGCTGGATGCTCCCCTTCCCCTGGACTGTTCCCACACATTGTGTGGGATCCCTTTAAGGAACTGCTGGAGCAGCAGGAGTAGGAGCAGCCCTGCCAGTATTGGTGCCACCAGACAAGCAGCCACCTCCTGACTGCTACCACGCCCTTTGCAGGGCACGTCCACGTCAAGAAGTGTGGGAAGCTTGGGAAGGCAGAGGCTGGAGCTATCAGATCTTCACATACACTCAATAATGGGCCCCCTGCTACAGCAGGAACCTGCCCGAATGGAGTAATGACTCCACAGACAAACGCTGGCTGAGTGCTCCACTGACTGATGGCCCTGGGCAGGCCCTCTAGTCTGATCTCGGCTTTCTTGGCCCCAGGACAGACCACCCACCCCACCGCTGCCTTCCCCTCCGCCTTGCTGGGCATCCTCCTCTCTGCCCAGCTTCTGAGGACCTGGAGATCGCTTCCCTCTAAAGCCTGCCTTGATTCACTCCATATCCAGCCAGAGCCCCGCACTCAGCAAACTACCATTAGATGGCGGACTCCCTCGGAACCCCACTTAGTCCACTTACATCTTTCCAGACATGGAACAGGGACAGTTTCCGGCTATTTCGAGTACCCACCCCCGCAACAATTCTTAGCTGGTTCCTCAGTACAAGGCACTGTACTAAGTGCTTTATAAGTATTCTCTCTTATCCAAATACTGTGACTAATGATCATCTCTATTTTGCAGCTAAAGAACTCAGGTCCACAGAGATCAGGTAACTTGCCCAGTGTCTCACAAATCTAGGTGGCAGCCCGGGATCTGAACCCCAGAAGTCTGAGTCTAGAGCTAAGCTCTTGACTATGGGTCCACCAACCTTTGGGGTGTGGGCTTCTCTCCACTCTACCCAGCTTAGCTGCAGTTAGGCTTTAGAGGGCCAGCTTTCTGCATTCCACGAGGGCACCGCCAGGTGTAGATCATCAATACGGTCACTCGACGACGACTTTCTGATCACCTTCTGTGTTCTGCCTGTGCTCTCAAGGAGCGAACTCAAACCAACACAGCTCTGTGCCTGGGAACCAGGTGATTATGCAGAGACAAGGTACACACAAATCATATGTATTGAAGCAACAACACTGATACTATCTCTGCTTTGGCAAGTCTGAGAATTTCCTTAAAAAAGCACAGAGAAATAGTAACTTGAGATCTCATTTAGTTAGATAACAACTAATCTTTGAAATACACAGGCCTACCAAATCGGTGTTATGATACTCTCAGGAGCTTCCAAGGGACCAAAATCGATTCAATGGAATAGCAGAGCTAGAAGGAACTCCCTGCTGCCAAGAAACAAATGAGGAATCTGAGGCCCAGCACTGGGGAGGACTTGCCTGAGGCCGCAGACCAAGTCAGCAACAAAGAAGTGAAAAACTGTGGCTCCTGCGCCCTCATCCCATCACCTCCAAGTCTGGAACCAGGGCAAAAAGGCTTTTCTGGACTTTTCGGTCCTTAAGAAGAAATCACTAGGGACTGAGTCAGTGCCCACAGTGACAGAAAGTTTGAGAGTCTCTACGTGGGAGGCAGGCTGCCCCTTACCTTCTGGGAGAGTGGAACTGCTCTGTGAAAGCTGGATTCAGGAGGCTAGGATTTCTCTCCCAGGCCAGCACAGGCCCAGCTCCAGCTCAGCCCTGCCCCGGAAGGACGGGAGTTTAAAAGGCAGCTCCCACCTGGGGCCACACCCGGGTAAGGCTGACTTCACCAGGGAACTCGTTGGACTGGCTGTCTCCCAGACAGCAGCAGGAGGCCAGGCCAGAACACCCCCACCTGTCTGTGTAGCCTGGCACCTCTCCCCACAGGCCCCTCCCCCAACCAGGCCTCCAGAACAAGCCTGGGGAAGAGGCTCACTCAGTGAGTCCCCCAGGGCCCACCCCACTCTCGACTAGGGCTAAAGCACCTGCTTCCTGCTTTGCCTTTTCCTTTCACTTTGGTTTCTAACTCCAAAGTGAAACTAAATACAAGGATGATGTGGGAAAGGTGGTGAGGGTTAAGGACCAGGAGAGTTGAGCACTTGGTTTGTAGTTCCAATAAGGCTTCAAACTCACTAGGAAACTTGGGAGTAGGCCTGAATAGAACAGGATGGAAGAACTAGGCTAGTGACTTTTAAATATCATATTAAACTAGAAAAATGATAGAACTTCCTTTTCTTCATCCCTGCTACTACTAAAGGAGCTGGAGAAATGAACTGGGGGGAAACCTAAAAGGGCCTTCTGTTGACTTGCAGGCAGCAAAACTTGGGCTGCAAGTCTGGAGACCCTTCTGGTCTCCGTGACTACCACTCCCCAGCTAGCCTCTGAACCTCCTGGAGTCCCAGCAACCTGGAGCAGAGCAAATTCCGGAAGCTCCTCGACATGAGCTCGACTTTGCCTTGGCACACCAAGAAGAGACACCCACCAACAGCTGCCTGAAAATCCCCAGTCCAAGGGCTAACACGCCATCCACTAAGACAGCAGCCCCCCTAGGTATGGCCCACGCTTCAGACTCTGTTGACCCCACGGTGCCTGGCACAGTGTCTAGCTCAGACCGCTGTAATCTGTTTTATGGCGTTTTCCCACTGTCTGGTTTACCAAATCTTCCCAATAGCCTGGTGACAGGAGAAAGACTGGGATGAGCCTCTTCACTTTTCAGATGAGGGAAACTGAGGCTCAGAGAAAGGGGGATACAGCGGCCCAGTCAGCACTGGGATTCAGACTTAATGTTTGCTGGATGAATGAGCTCATGGGCTCAACTGTTGCCGGTCGCCAAGCAGGTGCAGCACGTGTCAGAGAAGGAAGGAGGACGCAGTGTCTGTAAAGGGAGGGAGTGGAAGGAGAATGCCTCTCCCTGGAAACAGACACAAACTGGACACACATGTGGGGAAGAGTTCCCTACCCCCGATCCTGACTCCATTCCCGTAACCCAGCTAGTCCACTCCTTCCCTCCCATTTTCGTCTTATGCTGGAGACAGCTCATTGGCCGAGGACTGCTGAGTGATACTGGCCAATCCTTCCCCTTGCTGAGCTGGATTAGAATAGCTGGTTCCTAGCCAAGAACGTGATTGGGCTAATATACACATCTTTAGAACATGAAAGAATCTGAAAATACCTAAGAAAAAATTTTAGCAGCTGGCGTGCCCTGGTGGAGTAGCAGTTCGGTCAGCTGCCTTTGGCTGAGAGTGTAGGCCATATATATCCCAAGGACCCGAGTTCAAGACCTGGGCCCAAGATGAAAACCATGATGACCTACTAAATAAAATAAAGTACTACTTCCTCTTCTCTTTCTGCCTGCCTGTCTCTGCTCATCACCATTCCTGCCTGCACCTTTCTTAAGAAAAAAAAAAAAAAAAATCGTCACAGCAAAAAAAGTGCAAACATCAATCGCCCTGGCAGGAATGGCTCTCATGGCTATGCACACACACAAGGACACATGGGGAAGGGTGCCCACTGCAGCACAGCTCCCAGCAAGACAGGGATCACTGCAGGTGTCCTCGAGCAGAGAACTGGACAAATAACTGGTGGTCCATCCACTGAAGGGAAGGAACGCATGCACCGCTGTGCCCAGTGGGAACCATCTAGAGCAGACTTGTGAGAAGACTGAATAGAAACAGAGGTAGAGAACATCCACCATTTACGTAATAGAAGGGATGTTACTGCCACTGCAGTCCACATGTGCAGAGTATTTCTAGAAAGAACACCAAGACTGCTCACAGTAACTATCAATAGGCCTAGATGAAAGACTCATTTTTCAAACACCACTTTTTTCCAGTTTGAAATGTATAACCAAATACATCCATTTCTTTTTCAATAAAAACAATCTTTATACACAAAAAATAACACCCGCAAAATGCACCCAGAGAAGCCTCCTTCTAGGTCTTAGGCACAGACTCCCTGGCGGCAGGCCCAGGTTTCTGGACTTGGAAGTCACCGCAAAGGCTGCTGGTCTGGCTTGCAGGACAGGTGGCCAGCCTCAGAGTACACAAGGGCAGCCTGGATACTACAGGGCTCTGGGTGGGGGCAAGTGCCAGGTAAGACTTAGGGGAAAGTTGGCCTTGAAGGTTTAGGAAGGATTTAAAGAGAGCTTTGAACATGGACACCTGGGAGGAGCGGGTTTGTACTGAAAGATGGGGGAAATGAAGTTAGGTTGTCTCTCAATATGTGATCCTAGCAAGCCCCCTCCCCTTCTAGGCTTGATTCTCACTCAAGGGAACCAAGAGTCCTTTCCAGACCTGCTATCTTAGGATCTGCCTTTATTTCATCTCATTTAATATTAAAGGAGGCAGGGAGGGTCCCTGGCTCAGCACATGGCCATAGGGCTCCACACCTGTGCAGTCTGTAATGAAATATTTGGAGACTGCAGAAAATCCAGGCCAAGATCTTAGGTACAGCAACCCTTGGGTGACTTCCCCCGGGAGGAGAAGCAGATGGCTTTCTGTTGAGATGCCCTACCTCACTTTAATAATTAAGTCATAACTGGAGACCTCTTCTGTCACTTCGGAAATTCAGTTTGTAGAGCCTTGTTACTTTGGCTTACTTTGCCATGATGCTCCAGGCTGAGGGCTCACGGGCTACCCCAGTCTAGATACTAACCACAGGCCCAAACTACAGAGGTCTGCAACGGGAAGAGCCCGCTGGTGGAGGTCAGGAGCACTGGCGTGGATCCTGCCAGACCGCGAAGATACTGTGGACTTGGCGTGGTCAGAAGTAGTCTCCTAGAATGCTCTGTTTGCCACAGTAGCCCTAGGACCAACCCACCACTTTGCACTTTTGTTCAATAAAGGGGTAGCTCAGTCAGTGAAAACCAGAGTGACCTTGGACAATGAGGATGAGAAGAACAGTAACGACCTTTCAGGATTAAAGATCTACTGAGATAACGTGGATGAAAGTGCTTTGCAATCAAATATAGGGCAAACAGTACCAAGGACACAGAACCAATGTGCTGAAAACAAAACAGAATAAATATACATGAGAATGATCACATGTAAGAGAATTCACCTGGCAAAAGGTAAACACTAATCAAATTAATCTACTGTTCCAATGTCAAAATGATAGTTCTCAGGCTGTGTCTATCCCAAAGGGACACAAAAACTCATCAAAACCCTTGTCCAGATACTGGAATGAAAACTTGGGTAGTTACAACTGCTGCCTTCATACAGCTGGGCTGAGTATCTGCCAAAATGACTGGCATATGCATCCTGTGGGCGTTTACCGGAGACAGGGGAGGAGTGGGGTGAGGGGAACATGGAGGCTTCCTTGTGTTACTCTGCCTTAGAGGGACACACAGAGAATGAGTGACTGAGTCATCAGTTTCCTAGCCTCATACTGGGAACAACCACTGCTCTCTCCCATGGTCATCACCTAGTACCAGTTCCTTCCCTCTTCCCTCTGCCCAATGAGGTTATCCCTGGCTACAGTCTGCAAAAGTCGCACTGGGCTCCATTACCGGGCTTTCCTGTGCCAAGAGCATGTTGGAACAAGTCTTTCTGTCCTTGTGGGTGAGTGATTCCTCTGGCTGAGCCAGGAAACACCCTCTGGGTGGGGACTGACTCGGAATCCCAATGGGTCCTGTCAGATAACCAGACACATGGGAGGCCTACCTCCGGAGGCTGCTTACAGCCCGGTGAGTGTAAGTGCTGACGTGAAGGCTCCTCACTTCTCCGATTTTCCTACCTTGAAGAAATTCTAAGCAGGCACTTTCTGGATATTTAGAAAATAGGGATGTGGGAGCTTTAGGGGCTGTATCTGCATGCCCCCAATTTGAGGGGGCAGGAAGGCTCGGATTCCTGGGATCCTCACAGCAGCAGTTCCCTTTCTAAGAACACAGCAGAACCACGTGGAGCGAGGCAGCCTTGGGCCCGAGCCACATTTTCCGTATCTGTAAAACGGGTGGTGCGTAGTCCACCTGCCTCAGGCTTATTGTAGGGGTTCCCTGGGGTGCCCTGGGAGGCCGTGGCACAGAGCCCGGCACGGGGCAAGCACATAAGCTGTGTGCTCAGACTGTTACTTCAGCCAAAGGAGCAGCCTCCTTTCCCTCAGGCCCATTCGGCCCTGGTGAGCACTCCTCAGTGAGCACAACACCCTCTCTTCCCCAGCTGGCCCTTCCCATTACCCTGGGCTCCACCCGAACCTCACCCTCTCCTTTCATCAGGATGCTGGCAAAGCTTCTTCCTTGTCATCATTTTCACTCAGTCCAATTCACCCAGCCTGACTCATGGTGAAAAAGTCCTCCCATGCACTACCCCTACTTTAAAACATTCCATGGCTCCCCCAGATCTGTTCTTCTCAGCTGATGTTCGATGATGCTGCCTACAACCCCCTGCCTCCTCTTAGACTGGCATCAGCAAAACTAAGCTACTCACCATTTCCCTAAAGAGGGCTGACCTTCTGGTACCCGCACCTCTGCCTGCACAAATCACTCCGGGGAATGTCAGCCCCACCCTCTGTCTCTGCAAATTCAGCCCCTTCAAGAGGACTCTTGTTTCCTCTGGCTCACATTCACTTCTTCCTTCTCAGACAATGCTTCTTCTCAGCAGACGCTTAATTATAGACTGTCACGCAGTCTTTCATAATTGGAGGCCTTGTCTCCCTGTCAGACCATAAGTTCCCAGGGGCAGAGGCTCAGTCTATTCTTTCCCATCCTCTCTGAGCCTGGTCCAGCACTGGGAGAGCAGGCCCCTGGTCAGGAAGTGTTTTCCAAGTGCAAATCAGCTCCAGGTTGAGCTGAGTCTAGTTTCAACTACTTGGGATCACGTCTCTTGCTCTTGTGCTGTGAGGAAATGGCTCGGTGCCAAACCAGACCTCAGTGATACAGCTCTCCACTGGGTGATCCAGGCCAGTGATGCACTGAAACAAGGCGGACCTGGGCAGGGGGCACGGCTGTGGCTCTGGGATCCTAGGCCCATCCCTGCCCCCATCCACCCCCTCTCTGAGAGTTTCCTTACTGTGACAAAAGAAACAATCTTTTAGCTCTAGAATATGGATTTTATTTGTATTTAAGGTAGCCTTGGTTCCTAGGAGCAGGTGGGTGAGCAACCAGCTGACCCTAAAACAGGATGAGGGAGGGGAGGCAGTCACAGCCAGGACTGAGAAGCCCGGGCACCTAAGAGGCATTCACGCCACACACCTCATCGACCTCATTAAATTCCTGTTGAGGACTGGACTGCATTCCTGCCAGGTGCTCAATTCCACAGTTCTCATCCTGGCCAGCTCTGACAGTGTCTGCTGCCAGGGATAAGCAGGGGAAGGGTAAGTGACTTCTAGACACAACCACTCTTGCCTGAAACAAAGACAAAGATGAGGGCGAGTTTCCTCATCTGTAAACTGGGGATAATATTGGCACCTGTATCACAGAATTGCTGTGATGGTGCAGTAAGATGCCCAGTGAAGAGCAGTGTAGCCCAGAGGCTCCCATTGCTTGAGCCCTTTCCTGCATTCCTTCTCATCCTCACAGCATCCCTGTGAGGCAGGTATTTTCATCCCAATTTGACAAGGAAGAAAACCAAGGTACAGAAAGCTGATCAACCCAAGCTCACACAGCAGACAAGCCCAAGAAACTCTCAGTTCGGATTTTCTCAGAGTGCAGCCCACAGGCTCTCAGCAGGATTACCCCAAAGGGCTGGGCTTAAAGTATTGACTCCTGCCCCTAGATCTTCCAAATGAGAATGTTCAGAGGTGGAGCTCAGAAACCTGAACTTTATAAAGACGAGGAACCAAAATGTTATACATGTAGAAACTGAGGCACAGAAGTGAAGTGACCGGCTAAGGTCACACTTTGAGCAATCTGGGTCTGAATTCACAGTCTAACCCACTTCCCAAAGGGGGCAGCAGTGTGACAAAGTGGGACTTGAAGGGAAGAGAGGGCGCCACCGCAGGAGGGTACAGCACAATAAAGGGCCTGGAGCAGGAAAGACCAAGAAACAAGTGGTCAATATGGCGGGTGAGTCCAGATCCCTGGGGAGCGCAGACATACACATGCAGCTATCCCGCAGCCTTCCCCTAAGAGCCCAGGAGGGCACTCCTGAGTCTCTGAGCTTCTTGGACGAAAGTCTGTCCTGTGTGGTGTCTACAAAGCAGGTCTCTGGCAGTGGCTCGCTGGGCGTGTCTGACTGCTACTCAGGAAGAGAAAGCCTGAGAGAAGGTGGTGACTCAGTTCTCACCCAGCCTCAAGCTAGTCCCATTTAAACCTGCGATGAGCTCAGAGGCTGGGGATGTCAAGCAAACCCTCCCTACAGAGGAGATGCCTGCCCCAGAGAAGGCGGCCTGAGGGGGAGGCTACCAGGCAGAAGCAGTAAATCTAGAGCAAAACTGTGGAAGCGAGGGAGGAAAAGTCAAGCGGCCTGACCTCTGGCCTGGCCCACACACTCATACTGTAGGCCCCTGACAGAGCGACCTCTCTGGCCCCATTCTTCATTCAACTCTGAAAGGGTGAGAACTAGACTGGCTTCTGACTTCCTCTCAGGACTGTTGTGAGGAACAACTGTCAGGAAAGAGCCTGCAGATTACACAATGCCTCACACAGAAAGTGAGAGATTAGAGGATCACTCCTATTTATGTGAACAGCACAAGGTACTTCCCTTGTTACCTGAACCTCGACCACAGCAGGCGGGGGAGAGGCTCGACCCTCTATCTTGTTCTCACAAAAAGAAAAGTGATCCAGATATTACTGGGAGTTGAACTTCACATTTCTTAAGTGCCCACTGTATACTAGGTTTCTGTTATTGTTATTTTTTTAATATATAAACCCAGTTAATCTTCATCACAGTCCTGCAGTATAAATATGATTACTATAAATCCAGATGAGAAAACTGAAGGTCAAAGAAAGTAAACTGCTCAAGATTACACAGGCACTAAGTGATGCAGACCGATAAAACCAGGTGTTTGTGGCGCTAACACCCAACTATTTCTACTCTTTGGAACAGGTAAGAGGCAGAACGTAATTAGTATAGAGGTCCGGCTCCAACGCTACTTCCTCCTGAAAGTCTTTCTGATCCCCGTGCGCACAGAAAGGTTCCTATGAAACCCCAAGGCAAGTCATTAGCACACATCCAGCAGCATTCGGCACTATAAGGGGGAAGATGCAGGTACAAATAGGTATCCCTAGTTATCTTAGAACTTAAATGTCAGAGTTGGAAGCACCTAAAAGACCAACTCCCATTTTCCAGAAGGAAAAGTACAGGGTAGAGGCTATTTGTCTGAAGTCACACAACATCTTAACAGCAGAGCCAGGAATAGAATCTTGGCCTCCTGCCTCACAGAACTTCTTCAGGGATTCTGTGATTTCAGAATCAGTCTCCAGACAAGAATGATCATCCCAGTTTTATAGATGAGGAAGCTGAAGCCCAGAGCTAAGTAGCCTCCCTGAGAGTGGGTGTGATGTGGGGGCCAGAACCCTGATCCCCTCACATCCGGCCAGGGACCTAGCCCTTCTTCCTTCCCTGCAACTGTTGGTGTAGTGTGCCACGTACAGGCCACACAGTAAGGTCAGTGGATGTAAGAAATTGTCATTATACACCACTGGGCAGATGACACCAACCTGACAGTGACCTCCTCAGAGGCAGTGCAATGGAACAAACCCCAAGAGTCCTGGCCTATTCCTCTGTGGGTCCCTGGCCTCTTTGGGTCTCATCAGAAGACAAAGGAGCTACAATAGCTGATCTCATCTCCTGCTCCAACGTTCTGGGACATCCTGGATTCTTTGACAGCACAATCCAGCCTCTTTCAGCTGGAGCCTTTGTTCCCCCACTCTACAGGGAAACAGGAAAAGCAGCTGGGGCTCACAACTACCAACTGACTGACTTTATTCCCATGTGTCCTTGGCCAAGCAGGGCCCACCCTTAAACAAGGGGATAGAACGTGGAAAATCCAGTTGTCTCCCAACATAGACACCCAACTGGGCACAACTGTCTATCTTTACGAACTGAAAATATGATGGGAATCAGGGCATAAATAAGGTGCAGTCTACTTCCTGCTCTATTGGAAGGGCAGGTGTATTCCTGAATAACAGGCAAGACAGTGGAAGGTAAAGACACCTGTACTGTGTCTTGGGTCTGGATCTGTCCCAGCTCTGCCATGAACTAGCTATGTACCATTTACAAGATGTTTTCCTTTTGTGAGGCTTAAAGACAGACTGACAATTACAGAGCACAAGAGGATTCATTTCATGACAACCTTGTGAGGCCTGCACATTTATTCCTCCTTTACAGATGGGGAAACTGAGACTTGGAGCAGTCAAAGGTCTCAGTCAAGGTCATGGCTTGAAACTGGTAGGGGTCTTAAACTGTCAAACCCAGTACTCAAGGGTGGTGAGACTGAGAACTCTTCTCACCCTGATTAAGTCTCAGCAAGACCAAGGCAACAGACTTTTGTTCATTTGTCCAGTCTGGTGGTCTGCAAAAGTTCTGCCTACAAACCCCAGAACCCAGCTGCCTAGGAGGCCGTACCCCGCTGCAAAATTTTATTACTCAAGTTGGCAAAAATGCAGCCCCCACCTCCCATCCCCAGTCGGTCTAAATAAACGCCCAAGTGATATCACATCCTGCCGGCTCCAAAATAGCCCAGGCCTGCCCACAAGCGATCACAAAGTGCCAGGCCATGCAGGGCCAAGTGGGCAGGGCTGCCCAGCCCGTGACACCCTCCACACACTCAAGCAACTAAAGCAGAAGCCTGAAAGCAAGAAGGCCCCCACTCCCACCTCTGCCAGATAGCCTGGCCCCTCCCTCCTTGCCCCCTTTGTCGGGAGGCCCCAGGGCCTCCTGCCCCAGCGCCAGCCCCTGCCCCTGCGCCAGCCCCACGGAGCCTCTGCCGCGGCCAGCCTGCGGGCGGACTCGGCCTGACCCGGACACCCCACCACTCACATTGCTTCAAGAGCTCCAGACACAAAGCCATGAGGGCCGGATGGGGGTCAGAGACCCAGAGACCGGCAAAGACAGAAAAGGGGAGAGGGAGAGACACGGGAGCAGAGAGCAGGGGAGACGGGGCCGGAGCAGAGGAAGCAAGGGGGGCCAAGAGCCCTGGGCAAAGGAGCAGACTCCAAGGGGCCTTCAGCGCAAAGGACACGAGCGGTAAGACCACCGAGACAGATGTGGGGCAAAGAGGCCGGGACAGCAAAGCAGGGGACCCCGATCCAGAGAAACGGGAGAGCGCAGAGGCCCCAGAGAGAACAAGGAGAGGCAACGACAGGAACAAAACCAAGGCAAAGCAGGGAGGGGCTCTGAAGTCAGGGAGATAACGGGGTTCCGAGGAGAGAAACCCCAGGGGGTTTCGGAGGCACCAGCGTATATGGGGGGCACTAACAGGGAAACCCTGAGTAAATGGGGTCTCAGGGGACGCAATACCCCGGGGATTTGGAGGTACAGATGGAAGGGAGGACCCCCAAATGATGTGCAGGAAGCTCAAACTGGAGCTCTCGGGGAGAGTGGAGGGTGTTGTGAAGGAAAGGCCCCCCAAATATACAGGCGCTCTGAGGGGTGGGTCCCGAAGAATGGGGCGCTCAGAGGGTTGAGGAGCGCTTTGAGGGGGACCGCAGATGGGGGGCGAGGGAGGGGCTGAGGCAGCGCCAAGGCAGAGACAAAGAGACAGCGAGTCAGGGAGAGACAAAGCGGGCGGAGCGGGGAGACGGGCCCAAGGGCTGGCGGCCGGACAGACGGACAGCAGCGCGAGCGAGCGGGTGGACGGGTGGGTGGGTGGGTGGGTGGGTGGACGGACGGACGGACGGACGGGGAAGAGGGCGGGGGCAGGGCCGGGCGGGGGCGGCGCCCGTCTCCACGCCTGGCCGCGGCTGCTCCGGGCGGCGCTGGGCGGGCCCCGGGCGTCCGGGCTGAGAAGGCGGCGGCGGTGACGACGACGTCGACCGGACAGACGGACGGAGTGACGGACCGGCTGGCGGCAGCGGCGGCCAGCGGCGGGCACTCACCCTCCTCCCTCACGCGGCCCGGCCCGAGGCTCCGGTTTTGTACGCCTGAGGGGCGGGGCGTCTGAGTTAAAGCCCCGCGCCGGCTCCACCCCGCCCCGCCCCCCGCGTCAGCCGCGCGCGCGCGCGTCGCCCGGGACTCCCGGGGTGGGCGGGGGCGCGCGCAGCCTGCTCGGCACGTGGCCCATCGCATGCGCGCGCCCGCACTTGAGTTAGTGCGCAAGCGCGTGGGGCGCTCAGCGCAGCCCACGCCACGGCCGACCGACTGGGAGAGGTAACGCGCGCCCACATCGGCACGCGCATGCCTGAGCACGTGGGGCAGGGAGCGGGAGAGGCTCCGCCCCTCCAGCCGCCCCGCCAAACCGGTTCCAGCTGGAACGGGACGCAAGCTAGGGGAGGCGGATGGGTGGGGTTCGCACCAGTTCACTGCTAGGTGTCTCCGTTTGAGGACAGGTGAGGGAGCCCAGGCTCAGTACAAGCAGCCTCAGGGGGTCTTTTCATCCCTGCATGGTCAAATTGCCTCTTTGTTTCCAGTTGTCCCCTCCGCTGCATCCTCCCTTTAGTGTCGTAAACCGGAGTTCTCCAGATTGGGTTTGAATCCCAGCTCAGCCTCTGGAAGCCTGTGTGACCTTGGACAATAAGCTCATTCAGCTTCCCTGAGCCTGTAGAACTTTTCTCCTTGGCAAAATAAAACTAGCACACCTACAGTGCCCGGGAGGGCAAAATGCATTCAGTAGGTGTTGCCTAGATCGATAAATTACTCCCTTCAAAGTCTCCTGGCCCTGCCAATTCCTGGCTTCTCCCTTTCGAGTCCCCCACTCTTGGTCCTAAGTCCTGGTCCTCAGTGGTTTTCCTTCTCTTCTCAGTGCATTTCTTTTGCAAATGGAAAATGGGAAAAAAAAAGAATCACTGAAGATGATACAATGTTTGCAACAGCACTGTTAGGATTTTTGTGTAAAGGTACAATAAGAAAAGAACTGAGGGTTATTAAACTGTTTTGGTACCAGGCACTGTCTAAGCTTTAACGTTTTTAAAGTATTTGCTTCCTTTGTGCCACCCATGGTCACTAGACTACACCTGCACCGTTCACTTAGTGCTTATCGTTACATTGATTTCCTTAGAGAAAGCCCGGCGGGCTCCTGGTACTCCTCCAGCACACCAAACAGCCTCCCGCCTCGGGCGGGGCCTTTGACCACTCCCCCCGCCCCCCCCCAGTACATCCCCAGCAAGACTCACTTCCTCAAACTGCTTGCTCAAACATCTCTTTCTCAATGATTTCTAAGCCCTACCCTGTTTACATGGCAACCCGCCACTTCACCCTCTCAGCACTCCCAGAACACTTTACTCGGCGCACTATTTTCCAGTGAACTATCATATACTAACTTGTGCTCTATGTTTATCATTTTATTTGGCCCCCTCAACAGAATGGAGGAGTGGTTTCCTGTTCATTCACCGATATGTACCTGCTGCCTACAGCGCAGCTTGGCTCACTGTAGGTGAATAAACATATATTCAATGCAAGGTCTAGTCACCATCTATTCAATGATTGAAAGACTCGCATTCTTCACCACCACACAGTAGGTCCCCAACGTTTAATTTAGGCACCTAGTTTCTTCTCCTTTGGCATTGCCTCTCTACCCCTGATGGTGCTAAAGAATTTCAATCTGGGCTTTAACGGCTACCCCCCAGTCCTTAAACCCAGTCACTATGTTCCCAGAAGTTCAATGGGTCTGCCTAAAAACAGGACTTAGGAGAGTGATGATCCATGAACGAAGCACACAGTGGGCACTTGATTAACCAGGCACTTCCTAATCTAAGGTCTTGGTGCAGCCAGAAATCTGCCTTCTGCAGAGTGACCTGTGGAGTGGTGTCTATTTCAGCAGTAGGGAAATTTGGCTCCTCATTTACTCTGGGAAGGCCTCTCTGACCCTGTGGCCTTCCCTGACCATATCACCCTATTAATTTCTGTCCCTATGGCCCTTGGTCAGGCCTCGCTATGCCTTGCCTAGACAACTGCACCTGCTTCCAGTCCATTCTGCCCATGCTGCCAGAGACTCTGTCTAAACGACTGTGACTATGCTTCCTGCCCAGGGCCTTCGGTGGCTCTCACCCACTTGGGATAATGGGGAGCTTGGGGTTTTAGAGTCAAGCAGATCCAGGTAGAAAACAGCTCCTTGATCTAATAGCTGGGTGACTTTGACTTGACACCTCTAGACTGCAGTTTCTTTGTAAAATATACATAAATATATATATATATGAACACACCCTGATGGCTAAGTGGTTGCTTCTGCCAGGTGTAGTCCACATACATCCCAAGGACCAGGGTTTGCAACCTGGGGTGGAGGTAGCAACCAGGATGAACAACTAAGTAAAATGAAAATGATTCTTCCTCCTCTACTCCTTCCAGTCTTCTCTGCTTGCCTTCATTCCTGCCTTCACTTCTACTTAAAAAAAAAAAGTATGTGCAGATGTATGTGGGATTAAATTAGGAATGCCAGATATGTGTAACTACTCTGGCCATGGCAGACATCACTAATCAATTATGGCACACTTTTGCTTAACTGAATCTCAGTCCTGAGCTCTAGGGACCAGAAATGACACATGACATCTCTTTCCTCTCAGCCCTGACTCTCTGGGGATTGGTGTGTTCAATCTGGCAGGAGCCTACAGTACAATAGCCAGAGATTGAGGCTGGCTAGACCTGAGAAAATGGCTTGGGAGACAGGCAGACTAGAGGGCTGACTGCTTACTGGAATTTTATTGGCATCCCTTCCTGTGTCTGTGGAGGGGAGTGAATCAGAGAAGAAACTGGGAGAGAAAAGAATTCCGGGGAAGGAGAGAAGGGACAAAAAAGGGAGGGAAGAGCATTTTGTGACATGGATGGGAGGTGCTTGGGGGTCCCCAAACCCAAGACTCACAACATTGATGGAGAGTTTGAAGCACAGAGTGGAGCCAGGACCTACGCAGAGTGAGACAACAGAGCTGAAACTAGAACACAAAAACCAGAGCAGGAGCAGAGGTGTTTTCCAGGTCAGGAATCTCCCAGCTCTGCTTAGAACCTCAGCACAGCCAGGGAGTGACCCCAAGTATGTGTACAGGTGTGTGTATTCATGCATGTGTAAAGAATGCAGTTGGCAGACCAGTGCCACCCAGCAGCCCCCCACCATGCCTACAAGGCCCTTGGGTGATGTCACAGCCTCTTGTGATTCAGAAGGAGTGGGAGAGAACACAAAGGGAGGCTGGGGAGGGAGGAGGGCCAGAAATCAAGGAAGAAAGGGAGAGAGGGTGGGGGAGAAAAACAGAACTGAGGGAAACAGATGGAAGACTGAGATGGTGGAGCCGGGAGAAGGGAGAGGAGCTGGAAGAAAGGGATGGAGAAGAGACTGCAAGAATGGGAGAGGGGCAGAGGAAAAGGGAGCGGGAGTGTTTTCTCTGTTCTTTCTTCCTCTCTTTTTTTCAGAGGCAGAAAGAGGAGAAAGGATGGGGCAATCTGAGGGGTGATGCCCACCGCGCCCCCCCACATGTCCCTCTCCAGGTAGGTACTTTGGCTGAGGAGGGACATGTAGGAGCCAAGCTGCTGTTTCCCTCACAGTCCCAGCTGGAACTGACTGACCCTGCCTGCCAGTCACCTGCCAGAGCTATTTCTGGAATGTAGAATCTGGGTCAGAAAGTGGGAGGGAATGAGGGGAGGCAGCGGCACAGGCAGCTGGGAAGCCTGCCAGCTCTGAGAGGGTGGGTGGGGCGGGCATCTCTGTACCCTGCCCACAGCCACTGAGAGGGGCTCACCCCTTCCTGGCTCCTACTCCCTCAGTAACAGCCCCTCACCCACATCTCCCACCTGCCTGTGGATGACCTGAGTGCACCTGTGCCCATGTGAGAGTAACAAAGAGCTTTCGTGACCCTTGGCAACTTGGGGACTCAGAACTGCCCTAGGTGGGGAGCAGGGCTAGGCCACTTTCTCCTTGGAGACAGACGCTGAGGAGGGGACAGCCTTCCAAGCAGGGTGACCCCTGTAGGAAGAGGGGCTGAGTGAGGGTGTGCCCCTGTGTTGGTGTGAGTTTCTATGGAGGGAGGGGATTATGGGCAGGATTGCCATGTATGGTTGTGGCAGTTTCACACTGATTAAGGATACCGCATAGAAGAAGGTACTGTCCACCACACAGACATAATTGAAGGAGATACTACTTCTTAAGGCTAATTTGTGGCAGGTGGCAGAAAAGGGCCTTATTCTAGTTAAAACTACATCATGACAGTTTTCCCACAGATGGTAGTTTTTTTGTTTTGTTTTTGTTTCTTTTGGTCGGGGGAGGGTGTCCTTTCCTAACCAACACAAAGGTATCATAAGGACCAGAGACAGTTCTGGGCACAGGTTTGAAAATCTGGTGTCTTTGGTTTCCCCTCTGAGGTGAGAGGTGTATCTGCTGAACATGAGGGGATCAGAGGGTAGAGGAGAGAGGAACACATAGGAAGTGGTCACTGTGGGGACCTGGAGGGAGGACTGGCAGGAAAATGTAGGGTAAATATTTTTGGTGCCTCCAATCTGCTAGAGGCATGTTTCCTCACAGGTATGGAGGTAGCATGAACCTTGAAGGAGACACATGTATGGAAACATGTGTAAGTATATGTATATGAAGATAAGTGTTTTCTTTTGTTTTTTAACACAAAGTATAGGCAGGACTGAAGGCGAGTAGGCACTCAGGCAGGAAGAGAGAGGAGGAAGAGGCATTTTATTTTATTTCCATTTTTGGTTGTTTTCCCCCAGACACAGGACTCAAACTCAGGGGTATGTGACTTGCTCCTTCGGAGGTGACTGACCTAACTGTTGCTCCACCAGGGTACACCCACATGTTTTTATATTTGTTTTCATATCATAGATAGGCTAAGGGTACAAAACTTTCTGTCTACAAGTAGGTATGTATGTGCACCCCTCTGAGTAGATGTGAGATGTTCTACAGACCTTTCTTAAATGCCTTGGTTCAGGCTAAAGTCCCTAAAGTGAAAACGCATGGAGTCCCACGCCCCTACATATAAAGTCAGATGTTGGTACAAGACGTGCTGGGGGTGGGAGGGACTGAGATTGTTTGGATTATTAACCTCAATTCTCAAGCTTTCCCTGTATGCATGCCATTTGCTACATAACTGCAGTTTCTCCCTCAAAACTCCTCCTAGGAGTTTATTTCCTGGATCCCTTGGCTTGGGTTTCATGGGATTTGCTTTGACCAACCAGAGGTTAGCAGATGTGGCACAGAGACTTGGAATGTACTTGCACAGTGGGGGCTGCCTTCTTGTGCCTCTGCCTCCACTCAGAGGAGTGAGCCTTGGATCAGGCTCTGATTCGAGGAGCCCGCTTTGGTTCCAGGAGGAGGATGAAAGAACCAGTTGACCGACAGACTCATGCATGAGAACTAATTGTGTGCCACTGAAATTATGTGCTTGCTTGTAACACTGCTGTGAGAACAGGTGACTGACCCAGAAATCTGGTACCAAGAATGGGGTTTATTAACAACAAAAATGAAAATTTGTAGCAGTAGTTCTGCAGCCAAGTGGTGAGTAGTGGGTAAACTGTTAGAGGAGGCTTGCAAAAGACAACCCATATCATGTAGAGACATGCATGATAGACTCTCAATCAACAGTAACTTGAAGAGAGCAAGTGGGTTTGGACAAGACAGCTTCCAGGTAAAATTTGAAATCAAGAACTGACTCCTTTGGCTGCACTTGATAAGGACTTCCAAGGTGTTCATAAAAGAAACAGGAAGTACTGCAGGAGTTCTGAAGGAATATGGAAAACCCAGAAATTGCTGAGTAGGAAAATAAATCTGCCAACTCCAGCCTCTCTAGCCAGTAAATTATTCTCAAATCAAAATACAGCCTGAGTTCTGGCCAGTTCAGATACAGCATGTGGACCACATGAAGTCAAGGGCGTGGTTCTAATATCCTTTACCAATACTCAAAAACAATAAGATACCATCTAGTAGATGTTTTCAGCTGCTTTAAAGGGTTTCCAAGAAAGTTTAAAGACTGGAGCTGACACAAGCATGATATAGCCAGTCATCATAATTGGTTTTAAAGAGACCAGCATGACTCAAAAATAATTGTTGGTGTGGCTTTTGGCACACGGAGTTAAGCTGAATCAAACACGTAGAATACCCATAAAGTGTCTGATGTCAATGCATGGCTAAAACAAAGATCAGCATAAGCTAAAGGGACAGAGACCATTCAGATGTAATAAGGCATGTGGGTCCCTAACTCTCTGCAGGCAGGGCGTAAACTAAGCAAGTTGTTTAGTTGCCCAAACAGCGTTCTCCAATGTGTTCTTCAGCCCAAAAAGGTTAATGGAAAAGGCAGGGCTTTCAGAGAGCAGAGCCAAGAGCTGTGGTGAACAATGGATTAGGGAATCAACACCAGAGAGAACTTGGATGAAAGAACATTCCTGATCCCAGATTATTCACCCAACATTTGCCCAGAAGGACTTCAGAATTATCATGGATCTGTAAGTCTCTGAACCCCATGCTCCCCCTTTCTGACCAGGAGTGTGAATCATAGTTCTTCTGTCCCTACTGCTAAGGGTGGGAGGCAGATAACTTTCTTTTTATATTTTAGGTAATTGAATCACGAGAAGCCTCATCCAGGTCATAAGATCTTGACATTATGATTGGATGTGATCTGGGGGGTTCTGGGGATAAGCATATTTTCTATGTGAAAGGGATGTGTATAAATGTAGCCAAAAGAGTGGACTACAGTAGGCTGAATTATTGGTCCTCATTCTTCACCCCTCCTGTAGCCACACCCCTTGCCATCTGAATAGAGTTCCTTACACAAAGGTGCAAGGGCAGTTCTCCATCCCTTGGCTTTGAGCTCAGTCATGTGATTAGCTTTAACCAACAGGATCATAGCAGATACTATGTAAGCATAATGACATCTGTTTGTATTAGGTTCATTCTCCTTATCTCTGCCATAGCCATGATGAGGACATGGATTCCAGGAGAACCCTTTAGTACCAGGAGGAGGAGAAGACATATGGAGCAGAGCTGTTCCAAGCTGAACCACAAACTTGGGAGCAAGAAGTCAGTGTTCATTGTTGCATTACACTGATTTTGTGGCTGTGTTATGTGGCATGATTGTACCAAGAGCCAGACAATACAGGGATCCAAACAGCTTTGGGACCTGCAGCCCATCACCCATCCTCAACCCGTTCATGAGCGAGTAGGGCTGGGGGAGACTGGCGAGTAAGGGTTTATTTGAGGAAAACTGCTGTGTGTCTCCCCATACCCACCTCATGCTTAGCGAACTTCTCAAGAGCTCAATGATATGGGACTCTGATCCTTTACCTGAGTTTCCAGTGGGACTGTACGGGAGTTCTGGGCTCCCTTGGATTTAGAGGCCTTGAAGATGGAGAGACTGACAGGGGTCTCCGAGACACTGATCTGAAGGAAGGCTGTAGCAGACCAGTCCATACTTTCACAGTTCCACAAGGCAACGGCTTCATTTACATGCATTAAGTGGGAATCAAGAAAGAGCATAGGGTTGGCGTTATCTCCGGAGGATTCTGCCCAAGGCCTGGCTGGCAGGACCCAGGCTGAGTAAGGAGGAGGGGGCCATGGATGGAGAAGCTGAAGGGGAATCAAAAGCAGTGGGCTGGGCTGGGGGTTGCCCCTGCCAGGAAAGAAGGCGTCATGAGGATAAGAGATACCCCAGCATACCACGTAGGAGAAAGAACCAGCATGAGGCCTCGGTCTACACCAAGTTCTCATGTCAGACAATGGCTCTATGAGCTGTCTTCCTCTCCTATTTAGAGGGACCAGAAACAGCTCCAGATGATCAAGGAGCAGAGAAGACAATGGTCACCCCACCCAGTTCCCCACTGTGGGCTTCCCAGTTTCTGACAGGCCATACCTGCAGGAGCATGAGATTTGAGGTGGATGAGACAGTTTTTAAATGAGACCTGATGGACACTTGCTACCTGAAAATGAGACTGTTTCTTAACATCCACATGAGACTAGGAAAGCTGAGGATCTGCTCAGGTATCACCCAGGCTTTGAAAGGCTATAGTGAGACAAAATGATTTCTCGCTCTGACCCCTGCCAACACCAGTTCATTCAGTCAATACACTGACTTCCTGTGTATAGAATATCCATGAGATTTTGGGTCATTTATTTACTACATCAAACACCAGCTGAGCTCTTGAAACAGCTGTCTTTCTCCCTACAATTCAACCCCATTGCCTTTGATTGTCAGGAAGCTCAGAGTCAAGTCTGAGAACCAGTAATAACAGATACTACATGACAGCTCCTCCCAGGCCCTACCTAAACACACTCTATGCACAGTCTTCTTTCATCCCCGCAAGAGCTCTGCGATCTGGCATATGCCTTGAGTTAGAGTTGGGAAACTGCAGCACAGGGAGGAGCGCTCACAGCTTTTGCTATCAAACCGGATAGTGTGCTGCTTTGCTTGGTACTGATTTTCTTGCCTTGCTCTGTGACACAGCCTTCTCTTTTTTTCTCTGATGGCGTATGGGTTCTCTTCAGAGGCTTTAGAACAAGCATCAGGAAGGGTATTTGTCCCTGATTATGAAGACAGAAACCTGCAAACTCATTACTTTGGGAAGGCCCAGTGCAAGATGCCATCCTCTCTGTGCAGGCTCTGTCTTCCCTGCAGGTCCAGCCCTCCCACAGGCTGGCTCCTTGCTAGCCCAAACTGGTAGATAGGGCTTAAGTAAGCCCTGCCCGCCAGCAGGTGGCAACCAAGTATCCAGAAGCTGGAGCCCTCTCGGAGCCCCACATCCATCACCAGTAGTGGGCCTGCCTCTGTGACCCCCATTTGAGCTCTGGTTTGCTAACTGATAGGGAAGTTCAGCACCAGGATCTCCAGCTTTTTCTCCTAACCATCCCTCCAGCTCTGGATTTCTCAGCATTTCCCAGTAGCTGGTTAGGCTAGGAATGGTTTCTGGACCCCGTACCAAAAAAGGAAAGATAAAAAAAAAAAAATCCCTCCCTCCATCCTGGTACTCACTTGGAAGCGTGTGACTGTTGCTGAGGCTGCCAGTGCTGGGCGGAGGAGAGAGGGACTGCAGGGAGACACTGTCCTCCTCCTGCGAGCAGCCCGCCTGGATGGCGCGCAGGTAGCTGTGGCTGCGGGAGCGGAAGTAGCTGGGCAGCGGCAAGTCAAGCGCCTCCGCCGCTGCCGACTCCGCTTCGCTGCAGGCCGACTCACAGGCCGCCTCATACTGGTCGCTCAGCTCTGCTTCCCGTACCTGTCCCGGCAAAGGCAGGCATCAGGGGCCAGCTTTGCCCATTCTGGAGGGACGGGGTACTTGGTGGTCGGCGCAGCTGCAGGGCCTGAGAGTCTGTGGAGCCTCAGCAGCCCCACCCCTCCCATTTCACTCAGGGTATAGGACGGGCATGTGAAACTTTAGGACACATACAGTCCCTCTCACCTCTCTGGGCCTCAATTTTCCCTCCTGTACAATGGAGAAGAAGCCATTAAGGGTACTTTCTAAGACATGAACTAGATTCTATCTTGTGTGTCCATACTGATCAATGAGGTCACATCTGAATTCAGCAGGAAAGGTTATAATCGATTAGTAATGTCTGTTCTGAGTGGGGGCGGGGTGGTGCCAGGACATATACTGCTTATTTACCATCTTATGGTCCAATTCTTCATTGTCTGAGCAAAGAAACTAAGGGGCAGTGAGGGGGAAGATGTCTGCTGGGGAATACCCCATGAAGAAGAGGCAGAATCAACATTCCAAATGTGTATTTAAAGAATGTTCCATCTAGCCCTGGTGTACAGAATGGACATTGGGAAGGGGGGTCTAGAATGGAAGTTGAGGCCAGAGATGAAGCTGATAAAATAGTCTGGTGAGAGGAGCTAAAACTGGAATGGGAGCAGCAGCAGTGAGGACTGATTAGTGATGCCAGCAATATTCAGTATGGAGAATGGCCTCAGGTATGCTGTGTACCATCTCACATCTAGTTCAACCTCATCTTGATGACTCCTAAGTCATCAAGATGACTCCTAAGTCCTCCAGAGGGGACCATCTAAGATCCTGGAAATCTGTAGCTGGAGGTGTGAGCATAACGGGGCTTCGTCATACATAAATATACTCTCCATGGGTTCCGGAAGGGTCTGTCTGACCCATGTCTCAGGCCATGCTGCTCAGTGGGGATTACACAGAACCAACTGAGGAGTTGTCTTGCTAAAGACAGACACTGGGTGGAGGTCTTTGGGGAGGCCTGGGCTGGGGGTGGGTGGGGCGCAAGTTCACTGGGCACCCTGGGGAGGAAAAGATGGAGCTAGGCCTGGGGTCAGCACTGCCCTGGACCTGGCTGTGTGACCTTAGGCCATCACTATCCTCTGGGTCAGTGCTTTCTCATCTTCATGAAAAGGAATGCCTATGTACTTGCTTGGATTGCATCAGGTACAGCAACTAGATGGATCGTCACTCAATTTGGAGCATAGGTATGGAAAGATCTAAATCTGAGCTGGGCAACCTGGTAGCAGCCAACCAAAAGTGCCTATTAAGGTTTAAATTAAATAAAAAATTTAGTTACTTCGTCTCTTGAGTCACATTTCACTTGCTGACGATGCTTTATTGGACAGCATGGACAGTGTTATGGACATTTTCATCATCGGAGAAAGTTCTCTTGGACGGCAATGATGGACTGTGTGGCATACTTAAAATCCAAGCTTGACCTGCGTACACTGAGAGGCCCTCGTGACGGCCAAGAGCAACGAAGTCTTACTTTGGGATTGCACAGCAACGGTCCAGCTCTGGAACTAAGCTGCTGGGGTTTCAATTTCAGGTCCAGGTCCAGCATCTCCTTGCAACATGAATGCAGGCACATCCCTTAACTGTCCTGTGCCCCAGTCTCCCCATCTTTAAAATGGGGGCTAATTATAGGCCAGATTTCATAGGCTCGTTGTCAAGGTTAAATGAAGCCATTTAGAGCATGTGCTAAGAATGGGGTCTGGAGAGCAAACACCTGGTATCCTGTTGGACCTGTTATTACAGGCAGCCCTAGGGGGTGAGTGTGGAGATTTGCAAATGTTGTTAAGCTGCTCCCTAGATCTGGGAGGGGGAGGTCAGCTGGTGACTGCTGCACAGCTGTGTGCAAGGAACTGTCTTGGGGGTTTTGTGTGTTAACACATCACATCTTTACCATGAGCCTACTGAAGTTAGGGGAGGAAGAGGTTACCTAGCCCATTGTGGGCTCCCTGAGGACCGTCTGGAATAATGTGTTCAAGAGGAACTACGGTATGGGTTGGGAGGCGCATGAAGTATCTACAGATGGCACGAGGAAATGGGGGCCAGTCCTAGTTTTGCTCCTGCAGGATGTGTGGCCTTGACAAGTCACTTGCCCACTCCTGGCACAACAAGGGGTTGAGCTGTGAGCACCTTTTCTGCCCCAGAACAGGTCTAGGGACTGGGATTTGGCAGGGAGGAGAGCATCACTTCCAGGAGGAGGGTGGGTATGCCTGTGAGGGGGGCACCCTTGGCACCAGACAGTGCTAGGAGTGGCAGGGTCTTCACCAACTTCTGTAAAATTGAAGTGTCTGCATTCATTCTAATGCCCTGACATCCTTCAAGGTCTCATTGGGACCCTAGAAAGGAGACGAGTCAGAGGCTCTGGGGACCAGGACCTGGAGGCCTAATCTTCTAGTCTTCTCAGCCCTTTTCCAGGCTTTGGGGGAGGTAAGCAGAGACAGAGTCAGAAGACTCTCAGGGAATGCCTTCCCTTATCCTGGGGTTATTTCTTGCACCGTCTACAGAACCTAGACCTTTCTTTCCCATTTTGGAGAAGAGGAAACTGAGACACAGGCAGGGGAAGCAACAGGGCTAGGGAATGAATGTCAGGGCACCAATGTGAGCCTCAACTCCACCCTCACCGGACGGGGTTTTCGTGGCTCTGGTTCTGCTTGCACGGGCTCAGGCGGAGGTCTAGGACCATTCGGATGCCAGGCTTAAGACCCCAGCCCTGGACTCTGGGATTGGGGTATAAGAGAATGGCAAACATACTGACCTGCTGCTC
Organism: Solenodon paradoxus; assembly: GCA_004363575.1. Classification (NCBI taxonomy): domain Eukaryota; kingdom Metazoa; phylum Chordata; class Mammalia; order Eulipotyphla; family Solenodontidae; genus Solenodon; species Solenodon paradoxus. Next base: position 16,364 of record RJWH01000764.1, on the reverse strand, counting down.
ATGGCCAAACAACTGGGGGATCAGAGAGGCCTGTCCAAATATCTGCAGGAAAGAGAGGGGGAGGGTTATGGGGAGACTGAGGCTGGGGACCGGGGTGCAGGATTCAGCTTGGCTGCAAGAGAACTTATGGCTGGCTGGTCTGACCTCTTCCTCTGACAGGCTGCGATCCAGACACTAGGAGGTCTTACTTTTCTTCCTCCAAGGTTAGGAGGCTCACTGCTGGCTGGGCGTTGCTGGGGACTCGTACCCTGCTGTTTACACGTCTGTCTCCGTCTGGCTCCTGGGACCATGGGCACCCAGTGTGCTGCCTCTCACCTGAGCAGGCAGTTCACTGGATGTATACATTAGGTACAGAACCCAGAGTTCCCGGGACAGGGCCTGTGCAGTGGTGGGAGGGAATCCTTCTGGCTTCAGAGACACAGCCAGAGCTGGGACTTCTTGGACACTGGGGACATATATGTAGGTTGGGTCACTCAAGTTTCTCGGGGTGAGGGTTTGGGGGATTCATAGGACTCTGGGCTAAGAGAGAGCTGGAGCTGGGCAGGAGCTAGTGAGAGAGACCTGTTGGGGTCCCCAGCCTGGCTGATTCCATGTGCCCTTTTGTGTGGTGAAAGGACAAAAGTGCCCCAGGTATAGGAGGCAGGCTGGGGATAGAGATGGGATGCGTGAAAGAGACAGACAGACTCAGAGAGAAGCCTGGAGCTAAGACACGCCAGCAAGAGACAGAGAAAAATGTGAATGAGGGAGCTAGGCCAGAGAGAGAAAAGCAGAGGGAGACAGGAAGACAGAGACAAGAGAATGTGGTAGGATGGGAGACAGGGAGGAATGTCGTCCATTCAGCAAATACCTATGTGCCCTGTCCTCATGCTGGGGACACTGTGGGTAACAAGACGGCAAGGTCCCCAACTGCAGGGTCTCCCAGTTTTAAAAGCTAGACAGACATCAAGTAAATAAGCACACAAACATAATCCCAGGTGGTCATACGTGCTTCAAGAAAACTAACCAGGAAAAGGGAGCAGAGCCCGGGGCTCCTTTAGACAAGGAGGGCCCTCTGAGGAACTGACATTTCAGCCAGGACCCGGAAGAGCCAGCTGTGCGAAGATCTGAGTGAAGCTTCCAGGAGTGGGAACGGCGAATGCAAAGAGTAATGCAGGAATAAGGAGGCACTGAGGTGTGAGAAGCGGTCTGGCCGTCTGTGTGGGTCTGACAGCCCCAGGTCCAGCTCGGCTTTGCCTCCTTGCTGGGTGACCTCACTTTGCTGAGAGTCAGTGTCCTCATCCACGTGCTGGAGATGTGGATGACCGCCCATTCGAGGGGTGGCGGCGAGGGTTGGGAGAAGTGAAATGTAGAAGAGCGCACTGACTGCCGTTTGTGGCAAAGCTGCCTGGCCCTGAAAGCCAACCTGCCCCAAGCTGGCAGGACCTGCAAGTCCCACGGAGAGAGGCAGCTTGCTGGAGGCCAGACAGCAAGATGACAGCAGCTGGCGTCAAGGCAGCCTCGCTGTGGCATCGTTACCTCTGGCGTTCCTTGTAGCCCTTCAAGGCCAGACTTACTTCCCTCCTGAGTAAACCAGGAAACGAGGCTCGGGGCAGGGGTAACTGATCCTGGGTTCATACTGTCAGGGTCAAGGCTGGGACTCAACTCTGGTGTCCAGTTCCCTGTCTTCATGGCTCTAAACTCAAGGAGAAAAATCAAGGCCCAGAGGTCCCCAGTGGAAGCTGCGTCTCCAGCTGCGGCGCGGCCCCTGCCTCGTGGTCCTCATCTTTGGCCACGATGTCAGAAACCATGACTGCTTTCCAGCCACAGCGGGACAGAGAGACACACACTGGTATTTTTGAATCAAAGACCGGATATCTGTGTAGTGCAGACTTCTAGGGACCCCTCAACCACTCAACTAGCGATTGGGTCTGGCTGTCTGTCTCGGGGGGGGAGTAGGGACTCTCCCAAGCCCACTGACCTCTGGCTGCCCATCACCCTCACCTGGCTGATGCAGCTGGAGTCGTTGAGGCTGTCGCTGATGGGGTTGTAGTCCTCCTCCCAGCTTGGACACTTGGAGGGTAGCAGCATGTCCACGGAATCCAGGCGCTCTAGACTCCTGGGGGGCGAGGGGGGCGGGGACAGATGGGCTTAGCCCGGCCACTGTTCAGCTGGGAAGCTGCGGCCTCAAGGGAAAAAGACCGACCAGGGTCATCCAGTGGCAGAGGGAAGAATGGAAGTTACTGTCAGCCTGGATAGTGTCGGGGGTGATGAGTAAGGGGAGAGCATCCAGCTTTTGGAGGCCTTGTGGGTCTGGAGGAGGCAGGTGGCCCCTGCCTGTCATGCCTGCCGCAGCCATAAGGTGGCAGCACAAGCTTGCTTTTGTTCCAAACCACAGGCAGCCCAAAGGAGTGGGATTCTACCTACCTCTCCAGCCGGTCTGGGCCAATTCCAGGCAGGTGGATTAACGGGATAGGTCAAGGTCACCACCTTGACCTCAGACTAGGACTGCACAAAGGGTGTCATTTTCCACACAGGTGGCTCCGCTTGGCCCCAAAGTCACTGATTCTCTCCCTGCCTCTTGCTCCTCAATCTCTCTCACATCCGCCAGCTCCTGGGACTCCCCCTGCTTCTGGGGATGGGGTCCAGGCAGCCAATCGCTCAAGTCCTTGACACAGAAGGGCTCGGAATGGAATTTAGCTTTCTCATTGGGTGACCCTGGACAAGTCATCACTTAAGTGCTTAAGTGTTAGTTTCTCACCTGTAAAGCGGGTGCGGCGCAAGGATTCAGCGGTGCAGAGGGCAGCGCATCAGGGCAGAGCCCTGTGTAACAGTGGCACCCACTATTGTCAACCACTGTTGTTACTGGTTTCCTCTCACGCAGGCCGGCCTTGGCCCTGGCCACCACTCCCACATTAATGCCCACTGGCCAGTCACAGTGGGAGGACGGCAGGACTAGAGAAGTTCTGAGAGATCAAGGGCTCAGCCCTATCACTTACAGATAAGAAAACCAAGACTCCTAAAGGGGCAGACCTGGGACGGGCCAGTGGTGCTCAGAATTCTCACCTGGAGGCCACTCCCAGCCTTCCGTCCCAGCCAACGGGACTCCTGACTTCTCCAAGTGCCCTGTCCCTCCCTGCCCCAGGCTACTGTCACCGGACTGGACTGCTCTCCTCCCTTTGTGGCAATCCTCCTGCTACCTCCAGGAAGACTTGGCTCCTGCCCCCACTAGCTGAAGAGCCAGCATTGTTTGTTCCCTTTACCTCTTCCAGGTCAGTTTGCTTCCAGTTCTTGTTTCTTCTCCTCTGTGAACTCTCAGTCCCCTCCACTAAGTTTTATTACTTTTGTGCCTCAACTCAGTAGACTTCCTGTAACTTTCCTCTTTTTCCTTTGTTATAATTCCCACAATGACTTTTGCATGTGAAAGCCTCACCTCTCCCTAACACTTTAACTGTTGCTTTCTATGTGCAGGAACTGTTTGCTCATCTTTTCACTAACTCTTCCAGTCTTACAGCAACAGATTGGGTTTGAATGACAGAATTTCAGCAGGGTGCTGGGAACCAGAAAGGCCGTCTATTTCCCTTTAACTTCTGGATCCGCCCTTTCCCAATCGTGGATCAATTACAGGGGCATAAGCAGAGGCTTTGGCTCCCTTGGGCAGTGCGGACATAAGTGATGAGTGCAGAATTCTCCTAAGCAGAAGAACTGGGTCCCCTGGGTCCACAGTTCCCCTGCGGGAGTGGAACTCACCCAGGTGGGTGGTTCTTTGGGGCAGAATTACCCCAGCCAGTTACGCTAGAGAGGCTCTCCTGGTTTATCTCCTGGTTTATCAAAGGATGAGGCTTATCAGATGACAAGGCTCTCTGGAGCCATCTTATCAAAGTGCCGGGGTCAGCTCAAGGATTTGGATCTCGGGAACTCGGGGACCCTGAATGCGACTTCACCTGGGGGGCGTGGGTCACTGTGAGCCCCAATTGACTTAGAGCTGAGGCTGGAGAGGGCAGTATACATGTGGGGTGTCTGGGATCTCCCGCGGCGGACAGAGGGGAGGAAGGCGACGTTGCCAAGGGGCGGGACATACCTGTGAGGGGCTCGCCGAGCAAGGCTTGAGGGTGAGTCTGGTGCGCAGAAAAGGCTTCCCTAGACGAGCGCTCAATTGGCCCCAGGGACCACTTGAAGGGGCGGGGCTTCAATGGGGGTAGGTTTAGCGTGTGGGCGGGGCTCCCACGGCTCCCTTTAAGGGGCTGGTCTACTTCAGGAGCAGAACTCACAAGTGGCCTGGGCTTCTGGTGGGCGGAGCTCACCCCAAGGGGCGGGGCTCCCTGGGAGCGGGACGCCTTAGAGAGCAGAGACATCTTGGGGTGGGACTTGGACTTGGAGTAGGGTGAGGCTCTCTCAGGGGCCGGCCACTAGGGGGCGGGGCTGCGCTCTCACCTGCGGGGGTTGCTCTGCTCTCCCAGCGACTGCTGCGTGGCTCTCAGGTAGCTCTGGCGCCGCGCCGCCGTCTTGGGGGAGGGCTTGGGGCTGCCGCCGGACTCGTCGCTGTCCTCATCGCCCATGGCTTTGATGTAGCTGCCGCTGCGCATGCGCCGGCACGGGATGGGGCCCTCGGTCGTGGCGTCCGCGTCGCGCGGGGACAGTAACGCGGTGCTCCACTCGCCGCCACCGCCCGGCACCTGGGGATGGGCGACAGGCCTCAGCGAGGTTGGCGCAGCGAGAAGTGCACACTCCCCAGCGTGCCGGAGCCCAAACTCTGGCTGGATAATGAGCCGTGAAGCTGACCTCACTCCCCACTGGCAGAGTTCTGCCTTCGGTGCTGGGAACTGCCAGCATCAGGGCAGAGTCCTGGGCTGGGAGGCACACCTCGGTTCCAGAGCCAGCTCTGCCACAGCTTCACTGTGTGGCCTTCTGCGAATCCCTGCCCCTCTCTGGCCTGGTATCTCCCAGCAAATCCACTCAGGCAGTGGCCTGAACTGAGCACGAGGATGTCCCCATCACTTCCCCTGCTGTCTCAGAGGACAGCGTCTGATGCCACTACACAGAAAACAGCAGGCCTGAGAAAGGTCCCCCATCCCTCTACCTGGAACCAAGACCTGTCCCTAGGACATGGGGAGGACACTCAGAAGATCCCAGAGCATCAGCATTGGGGTGAGGCTCTGGGAGCCAATCAATATTCCCTTTCCCACAGGTGTGTAAAGGGAAGTAGCGAGTGGCCTCCTGGGACTGGGCAGCCACCTGATGAACTGGTTCCCTTTCCCATATGAACCTCACCTGGGAAGGGGGCTGTGACAAAGCAAGTAAGGTCCCTGGTCCCTAGTGGTGACGGTGACAGAAACCACCTGAGAGGACCTCCCTAGTCCTTCCAAGGTCAGGCTCTTCAAGCTGCTCCGGGGCAACACAGTCCACACCCCTTTCACTAATACACACGGACAAGTACACGCGGGTCACCTCAGGTGAACGCATGCGCTCATCTCAGGATTTAGACGTGCCTCAGCTGCGCAGGGAGCGCGCCTCGCGTGAACACCGCGTACCCTCCTCGGCACCGGACCCACCTCACCAGGGATGCACACCGCTTCATCACGCGCACGCCCCTCAGTGTGCACACAGCGTGAACCCAGACCACAGTCACACTTCTCATGTGCACACTGGCCGCCATCACGCTGCAGACACCTTTCACCCTGTCTCCACCTCACCGTGTCCTCCCCTCCGCACAGAACACATCCTCGCCAGGTCTACTGGTCACCACGGACACCAGGCACGCCCAATTCTCAGCGTACACAGCAAATCCACTCTTGCCCACATTCACAAGTACACACTCCTGGCAGCACCTCACCCGCACAGACTTACATCCTGCACTGTCTGCAGGGCTAGTGGGTGATTCCTGGCTGAGGGAGGGTCCCTGTCAAGGACTCTTACTCCAGAAACCCGGCTCCGCCTTTCCATAAACATGCCCCCTCCAGCTGAATGCCCAGCCAGCCACTAGGGCCTGCACATTCTACTTCCCCAATCACCTGCTAGTCCATCCTCCCCCTTCCACCTGTCCCCAGGAAAGCTGGCCATGTACACCCTGCTCCAAAGCTGCTGCTACTCCAGCCCCTACTCCCCCACCTCCCATCACTCAAAGAGGCAGCACAAACCCCGGGGCCTGCATGCTCACCCTTTCATGTTTCTGAAGCATTTTCACATCATCAGGCCAAACCACAGCATTTGGAAAGTAAGCCAAGTCACATACCTCCCTCTCTGGGGTTTCTAAACTAAGGAGGAGGATTGAGAGCCGCAGCAGCATTAAACATATAAAATACTGCTTAGATTTAATTTCTTCCTAATTAAAAAATAGCTTTCCCCTCCACAGTCTCACTATCTCTGTTATTTCATATAGAATGACAAGTACTCAGGGCTTTGTCAAACTGATTCAAGATGTATCTAATGTTCCCCAAGCTGGTCAGGGCTGCACTGGGAGACTCCCGCAGAATGAGGTACTCAATACCGATAGAAGCAGCTCTTTCATCTTGCCAGGTCCTGAAATCCGCTTCCTGTAACTCCCACTCAGAGGCTGGGCTCTGCCCCCAGGAACCACCCAGTTCATAGCAGAGATGTGTCTGAGCCTTCTGCCACTCTCCGAAGCGTGGCCTCAGTGCACAGTAAGCTCTTCAATAAACATGACTCTTTGAAAGAAGACAGTAGCCCGCCAAACTGGGTTAGGACTTCTGGGGTCCTCAGCCCTTCCCACCAATCTCCATTACATTCTGCTCAAGCTGCTGTGACTGCTGCTGTTTTTCTCTCCGGTGTCTTACTTCTAGCTCTGTTCATGTAAGTGTCCATCTGTGCATCCACCCCTCTCTCCTCTCACCTTTCCTGAGCTCTTCCTCTACGCCAGACCCTAACCTGGGCCCTGGGGACACACAGCTGCTTCAGGTGTGATTCCTGTCCTCAGGAACCCTGTGTGGTGAGGGTGGCAGGTAGGAGACTGACCATTAGAATGCCAAGCGACTGCTCCTGTGACAGGGATGGATGGCACAGTCTAGATTTGTCTGTGAAAGGGGGGCAGGGACATGTTTTAATGCATACCCAGGGCTAAGCTCAGAAGGGCCCTAATTAATGTCTGCCGAGAGCATGCCTTGTGGAAGGAAAAGCCTTATTAGTAGGTACCGTCAGCCACCCAACTCTTAGGGGAGTAAACAGAGGCAAAGAGTGAAGGGACTTCCAATAAATCTTGAGTACACCCGCGTCTCAAAACTGGTGCCTTCCCCACAGCCCTCACCACACCCCTGGCCCTGGCAGAGACCCACCTGCAGGTAATGGTAGGCTAGACCCTGGTGGCAGGATTTGGACTTTAGCAAGCTCTTATCCAAGGTGGCCGAGGTCTTCTGGCAGACCTCATGGGCGTGGCTGAGGGTCAGAGTGGACCAGGAGCCCCGCTTGACATAGTTGGTGTCGGTTCCCACCCCAAGGCTGGGGCAGGCTGCTGGGGGCGCAGGCGGGGGTGGCGGGGCGGTCAGCTCAGCAGTGTTGTTTTTGGTGGCTTTGAGCATGTGCCCGCTTATGGTGTTGTAGGCGTGCATGAAGTAGCGCGGCTGGCTGCGTTCTGCCTGGCGGCCCAGAGTCATGAGGCCAGAGGCTGTGCCGCCGCTGCGGAAGGCGCCGCCCTCGCCGTCCAGGTTATCATCCGAGCTCCACCAGCCAGAGATGTTGGAGCGGCTGCGCCGTTTGGGCTCCCCAGCCTTGGCCCGCTCCTTGCTCTTGGCCCTCCGGCCCCTGCCGTCCTCCAGGCCACCTCTCTTGCTGCCATTGCCCCCCATCTTGCCTGCGGTGCCCTCCAGCGAGGGCGCCTTGGTGAAGAAGAGCCGCTGGACGGAGTGGACCAGGTGGCGGATGCGGCCGGGACTCTCGCCCCGAGCCTTGGCCTCGCCTCGCGGGAACTGGAGCGTGCTGAAACCATCTCGGTGGATGGGCAGCTGCTTTTCAAACTGGTCCAGCAGGTTGGCGGGCAGTCGGTTGATCTTAGTGGCCTGGGCGTGGCTGGGGAAAGGGCTCTCCTCTGGCACCTCGAAGTGGGAGTTATAGTGGATGCGGGGGAAGGTGCTGCTTGGCGGGGGCAGCTGGTTGTTGAGTGGGAAGAGGCCATCCCCTGGCAGGGCATTCTGCCCAGGGAAGCGAGCCTCTCTGGCAAAGGCCTCCGTGGGTGAGAGCAGGTAGGGGTTGCGGTCAGGCCCGGCGAACAGGGGCTCATGCGGTGGGTCCAGGCTGTCGGAGAGGTGACGGGGGCGGCTGTCACCGAGGCCTTTCATGATCCCGGCCCTCAGGACCGGGGCCGTCGCCCTATTGGGGCGCCCAGGTCGCCTCTCCCGGGCGGCAGCTATCCTGGGGAGAGAAGACAGAGAGGAGTCAGCTGGGTTTGGAGGGGACAGGGTGCTGGGAAGGTGAGCCATTCCCCCACAGATCGCAGGGTGGGGAGGATTTCTGAAGACTAACATCATGATGCTGAAGACGGGCATCCAAATGGAGGTCCGCACACCATCCGTATGAATAAAAGTTACAAGTCAGGCTAGCAAGCTGTTCAATGAAACATGTCCTACTCCCCGACTCTGATAAGCATATCTTAGAGTAACGGGAAAGCCGGTTCAGACTCGGACTTCCGGGTCCCCTCCAAGTCCCATGCTGGGAAAGGCTGGGGAGAAGTGCCAGCCTCCAGCCTCCATCTCTGACTGTCCTTCACCACAGGGAGCAGCACACGCATGTGCACACAACCTGCTCATCCCACTCACTCAGGTGTCCCCAACAGCCACCCATCAGGCCCAGGCCTGGCTCCACGGCAATACAGGTCTCTCAAGGCTGGTCCTGGGAGCAGGGTGGAGGCCAGCCCATGGGCAGGGAATTCCTGGGTCCTCAGTGTCCAGAGTATGGACAAGGACAGGGGTCCAGGCTCTGGGCGGGCATGTCCACTTGGTCCCTAACACTCCTTGCCTCGTAGGGAAGGAACGTGGTCAAAGAGGGCCAGAGAGGACCTCCTGTCCTCCATGTACGTTTCTTTCTCTAAAGAGCAGGGCCCTGGACAGGGGTCTGTCTTACCTGGGGCTCGCCACTCCTTATTTTAGCAGAGGAATCCTTACATCAAATGCAAATTCTCTGTGAAAACCCACTCTGTCCTTCAACACCTCTAGACCGGGCACTGGGGGCTATAGACGTCAGAGGCCAACAAGCCATCAGCCCATCATTTCCAACTGGAGCGAGTCAGTGCCAGCCCAGCACAGGGCGCTGGGTGTGTCCACAGCAGGAGCGCGTCCTCAGGACCCGGTGGGCAGGACGAAGCGTGACAGAGGATGGTGTTTAGGCAGAACCACTGTGCCTCACTGTCCCCATCTGTCAATGGGGCAGTTGGACCAGTTGGATTTCCCAGTTAGGATCATCCTATAGATACCAGCCCCAGCCTGAGAGAACCCTTTCCTGGACCTGTCTTCCCATCTGTACCGAGAAGCAGAGGGGAGACCAGTGCGGTTTCCAAGCCCTGGGCCCCACCAGCCTGGCTTGGAAGAGTCCCAAGGCTGGATCAGGTCTGTGTTTCTGCTGTGCTGAGGACATGCACAGAATCGATGTGGCTGATGCATAACAAGTGAAGCCAAGGGCACTGGGCAGAGCGCTCTCTGAGGGCCTGGCCAGGTCAAAGAGGACAGGCTCTGGCTGAAACCAAATGTGGCAGATGGAAAGATGCTCCCGAAGACACCCCCTTCCTAACCCCCAGAATCTGTGGTTCTTGTACCTTATATGCCAAAAGGGAGTTTGGATTAAGAATCTTGAGAGGGGCCAATCATCCTGGATTATGCAGAGGGGCAATCACAGGTGAGTCCTTATGCGAGCAGGCACAATGGCTGAGGGGATACGAAGACTGATGCAGACAGGAGCAATGTGGGGTGGTGAGTGAAGGAATTTGGGAGACTTCAGAAGTTGAGGGCCAAGGGGTGAGCGTCTCCCCTCCAGGCTCCTGAAGGAATGCAGCCCGATGGCCCATGTTAGACTTTCAACCTCTAGAACTGTAAGAGAATTAACCTACATTGTTTCGAGTTACTTAAATTTGTGGTCATGTGGTGCAGGAGCAATAGGAAACGAACACCCCAAGCATGGGTTCAGAATACCTCTTGAGACAGAGCACTGCATGAAAAACACTGGCCTAGGCTAAAACTAGGGAAAACCGAGGCCCGCAGAGTAAAGAACTTTCTCAGGATTCAACAGTGGCTGAGGTCCGCCAGGGACCCACAGCGCTTTCTACTCCTCCACATGGCGGCTTTGCAAGTGTCACCTGAGCTGGCTGGTCCCGAGACCCTGAAGGATCGTGCATTCCTTCGGCAGACCCAACTGGTTTCATAAGCAAAGTGCCCTAAGCCCTCCTAAGCCCTGAGACTTCTGCACAGTCCGCCTGGCTCGAATACTCCCCCTTCTCTGCTGGAGTCTCCCCTGGCCTCTAGGAGTCTGGAGGACCCCACTCCTGGGGCCCAGAGCACTTCAGTGGCATCTTTGGGCTGCGCAGCAGCCTCACCACATCTCTGCTCCCACCAGGTGGCCTCAGTGAATGTCCGCAGTCAGGAGAGGAAGTCTGCTGACAGCTGTGTGTCTTCATTTCACCATATTCTCAGAGCAGCCACACGAGGGGGCCACTATCTCCATTTTACACATGGGGAAACTGAGGCAGTTCTGGCCAACATGAAATAGGTCACTTTAGCCACCTCATCGGTATCCTGGACAGTCAAGGATCCCCCCTGCAGCCCAGTCAGCAGCATATCCCTATGGGCAAATCTCCCTGAAGACAATTTCAGGCAAATGCAAAACCACCTCCATATGCCTCCTGCTCTCTGAACTTTTTCTCGGCCTCCAGACATCCCATGAGAGCCACGGGGATCCCTGTACTCAGGGGCTGCCCGCTTCGCTCTCTAGCTGGAGAACGGTGTGTGAGCAACATGTCTGTGGTGTCCACTCACATTAGACCCCTGGTCCTGACAAGTGAGAAAACTGCAAACATAGCTCGCCCGCTCAGCAGGGAAATGGCTCCCTAGAAAGGCTGGAAGGGGAGAGGGCTGGTCCCGGGAGCAGAAGACGTCTGCAGAAGTACACGTCGCACTCCCAACCCCAGGGACCACCTCCAGCCCTCCCAGGGAGAAGCTGGCTTTGATTTCACATCAGGGGCTGCCTCCGGAGAACCATGGCTGCCTTCCAGAATGCAGCTGTCAAATGGGGCAGGAGGAAGAAGTGGGGATGGTGCTTGGTGAGCTGTGAAAGGCAAGCGAAGGTTTATTCCCTGGGGGCCAAACCCTGCCTTGCAGGGGAAGGCTCCACCTGACCCAATCCTGGTGGTCTTGACTGATGAGGCCGCTCCCTGGCTAGCAGGGGACAGGTGCCTGCCTTGAAGGTATCTCTGGGATGACAGGAGAGAAAGTGGCAACTGTGACTCTCAGGAAGACCGCCAGGGACTGCCTTCCCTGGATTGGGCCCTCACTGGTAGAACTGTCTCTTCCTCAAACTCCTGGGGCCTTGCCTGTCTATCCCTCTACCCCACCTTAAATGCCAACACATCCTAGAGCTTGGGGCCGGCTCATCAGCGTCCCTGTATCAGTAACATGCGTCACTGTTATCCAGTGTGGGCTGAAGTCAAACACCGAGCATCGCCTTGAATTTTTCCTTCCCCTGACCTTCGTGTCCTTCCACCTAGCAGCAGCCGCTTTGTTCCTGGAAGATGATTCTGCTTCAGTCTCAGTTCCCATGCTTTAGGTAGAGCCAGCTCTCTCCCGGAACATACGGTCAGAGGCCTGAGCCTGGCCAATCAGAGCCCTGCACCCTTGAGTACAGATTGGCTCAGAGATGGACCCTTGTTAGCCAATGAGTCGGCCCTGGGATCATGGCTGAACTCTTGGGAAAGAGGGACCCTCTTTTCCGTGAGGGCTCCTATGCTCAGTAGGGTGTCAGCCTGGAGACCTTTGTCAGGATTTGGCCTGGCATCTCAGATGTGAGTCAAGAGAAACCCAACTGAGTTGGGTTTTTGTCTTTCAACAAGTCTGACTGGCCTCATGTCTAATTGGGCACTACAGGCCCCACTACACCGTGGGAGCCCTGCCCACACCTCTGGTGGCCTCTTGGCTGTGCTGCCCAGTGGGCTGACTTACAACTCCCAGCATCTGCATCGCTTCAGGGGGCTTTCATTAGCAGCTGATGCTGCTCTGCTCACATGTGGCTGCCAGAGCTGCCAGAGAATTAACGACCCCCCGACTGGCACAGCTCTCAGCCAGTGACTGTTGGGGAGCTGGGGTGCAGCTGTACCAGCTCCGCCACACCTCAGGTGGGGGCACAGCTCTCCACTGACTCCCCAGAGCTGCCAGTGGGACTGAGCTCCAGCCGCTGGAAGTGCTCACTCGCTAGATAATGTCCCGCATTGGCTGGCCTGCCCCCTGCTTCCCCCCGCCCCCCGCCCCCCACCCCGTTGTACTGCATGTTTCTGCATAAAGTGCTTGCACTTGAATCCTTGTCTTGAGTATGCTTCTGAAGAGCCCAAATCATGACAGTCACCGAGTCACAGGACTTCTGCATCTGTTGTGTTCCCTGATGCCATCTCTTCTCTGTATCCTCTATGGCACTGCCAACCTTTAGCTGGGCAATCGACCAGCCTCCTTCCTAGTCTCCCTGTGTCTACTTTGAGACCCCTGCCACCAGCTTTCCAAACCATGGCTGCAGCGGGGTCTCTCAAATGCCAAAGCCAGAGCGTCCTTCTTCTCCAGTGGCTCTTGGCTTGCCCCATGGCTCTGGGGATGAAAGCTCAAATCTGAGTTTGGCATTCAAGGGCTCTGGAGAGCTAGTCTCGATGGACCTCTAGCCTTTGGCTCTCGAAATATGGCCTACAGGCACTAAAGGAACTGTGAGACAAAGTGTCAGCTTGGGGCAGGGACAGCATGAGGCCTTTCAAGGACTCGAATAAGGTCCCTTGACTCTTTATTCAGGTCCCTGCCCACTGGGCCTCCTGAACTGGAGGATTTACAAAAGAAGGGGGACAAAGGGTGAGAGAGCGCAAGGAGGTAGTGGGCAGCATGTCAAGGAACTTCATTTCGGGCGCGCCCTCGTGGAGTAGCAGTTGGCTTGCTGCTTCCAGCTGAGTGCAGTCCACATATATCCCAAGGACCTGGGGTTCGTATTCTAGGGTCGGGGGAACACCAATAAACAACTAAGTATGATAAATGGATAAATGGGGTGCTTCTTTTTTTTCTCCCTGCCTGTCTACTCACCTTCATTCCTGCCTGTATCTTTCCTTTATAAAAAAAAGAAAAAGAACTTGATTTTCTTTTTATGGCTGAATAACATTTTGTTTATAAACATATAATGAAAATACGTTTTGCTTATCCTTTCATCCACTGATGGACATTTATGCTGCTTCCACCTTTTGGCTATTATGAACACAGCTGTGATGAACCCCAGCAGACAGGTAACTGTTTGAGGCGCCGCTTTCCGTTCTTCGGGGTGCACGACCAGTAGGGGAGTTGCTGATCACATGGTAATTCTGTCCAACTTTTTGAGGAACTACCAAACTATTTTCCACAGTGGGCTGCACCATTTTATATTCCTGCCATCAATCTGTCAGGTTCCAATTTTTCCACATACTCACTGATACCTCTTTTCTCCTGTTTTAAAAAATGCCCCTTCTAGTGGGTTCCTCACTGTGCCTCTGATTTGTATTTCCCTGTTGACTAATGATAGCGAGCAGTTTTCATGTGCTTGTTGACCATTTATATATCTTCTTTGGAGAAATGTCTATTGAAAGTCCTTTGCTCACTTTTCATTTGGGTGGTTATCACTTTTGTTGTTGAAGTTTAGGAGTTCTTTATATATTCTAGGAATGAAACCTTATCAGATACATGATTTGCACGTATTTTCTCCCATTCCGTCCTCACAGGCTTTTCAACTTTTCCGGGACCACCACTCAATCCTCCCACAGGGCCCTTTCCCAGCCCTGCCTGTCACACCTTTTTGTGGGCAGGGGCTAGTTCCTCTTGAATGAGAAAGGGACTGCAGAGGGACATGAATGTAGCAGATGTCTCAGTGGCTGCCCAGGTCTCCCTTAGGGACCAAGACACCTGTCCAGTTGCCAAGAGCATTGGCTGCGGACAGGGCGCAGCTGGGTGCCTGCCAGGCCTGCTCTCAGCCACAGGGTGGCGCCTATCCCAAGGGTCTGCTCCTTCCTGGGGAGGCCTCCATCTGGCAACTGGATGCTGTGGGGCAGCAATGCCTGTACCCTTCACCCCAAGTCAGAGCAACCCCAAAGGGCCATCCCAGCTCTAGACTACCCTATGGGATTAGCTCAGGCCTTCGTTGTGACAGCCTCTCTGTTCAGTTCCTCTCTCTGCCCAATCCAGTGCCTCTCACCTGTCACAGGTGTTCCCAAGACACTTCCTGGACACTTCTGTAAACAGACCTCCGAGTCTGTTTCCACGGGAAGCTGATCGAAGACAGCACGGACTAGGCTCTACTTCTTTCCCTCCTCAACGCGGGGTATTTGGTGATATAACGATTCCTTACGTCTCAGTTTCCTTTACTCTGACATGGGGATGAGGATCCTTTCTTTTCAAGATTATGATGGGATCAACTGTGAAACTGTATGGGAAGCCTCCGGCACTTAGGTGCTGGATAAATAAGTCGTGCTCCCCACCGCAGCACACAGTGCTGCTTGGGGTGGGGCAGGTGTAGGGGTGCTCCTCACAGCATGCAAGTGTTTGCATCATCCTGGACTCGAGTCCTGTGATCACAGACTGGGTCCTTTCCTGCGCTGGGCCTTGGTTTCTGCATCTAGGCAGCATGGCTCTGAGTGAGGGTGGGCATGGGTCACACTGACTCCCTTGAGCTCCCCTGTAGGGTGCCAGCCCCTCAATCACCCAACACCCAGGGGTGATGGGAGCCTCACCGTGGAGAGGTCTTAAAATAGACAGGCCTCGGCCTTGTAGAGGAAGCAGCTGGCTGCCACGTGCTCCCTCTGTCTCTGAGCTATACTTAGGCCCATCCGGGTGCCCATAATTACCTCTCATTAATACAAGCCTCATTGCCCACATGGAAACGTGGAGGAACAGCAGAGCTGCAGCCTCCCTGGGAGCCCTCCCTGCTCCGTGGAGCCTCTGCGCCTGAGCCACAATGCCCACCTGCAGAGAGCCCTACCTGCCTTACCCCAGCTCAGCCTCTAGCCCGAGCTGGCTTGCGAGCATGGGAGAGCTAATAGAGGCCAGGACTGGGAACAGAAATCAGCATGGCTCTTCCTGAAGCAAAACTCACCAGACTGCAGTGTTTCCCAAATCCAGAACCTTCTGCAGATCCCTCTTGCCTCTTCAGTCCAAACTCCTTGATTGGGGTGGTGGTCAAGACTTTAATGACTTAACCCCAAACCCTCTCTTAGACATTACCAATCCCACATTCCTTCTAGTCCAGATGCCTTACTATTCCCCACTCCTATCTTCTGAGTTTGGTGCTACCAGAAAGGCTGCTTTTGTCTGAGGTTGCATTAACAAAGAGTCTGAATGAGGCAGCGCAGTCCTGCTCACCGCTGAGCCTTGTTGGCCAGGGAGCCAGGCAGCTGGAGCAGGGCATGGGAGGTAGAGTTGCGGGATGGGCTGGAAATGATGTGAGTGGAGTGACCCATCTGGGCTGTTCAGAGAAATCCATGGAGGACACAGCCATGGCCATGGGCTTCCAAAGGGAAGGCATGTGCAGGGGAGGTGGGGGCTCTATGGGGTCTCAGGCCACGGGCCACCCGGGGTTGGGGTAGAAGCAGAGAGAGGCTGTGGTCGCTGTGACTTGCCTCTGGGAACCCCTCGCGTTCTTCTCGTCTTCTCCTGCCACACCTGCTCCATCTCTTGCCAGCTTCTCCTCCTCTGACCCCTAAATGCTGGAGGAACCGGGTGCTCTCTGCTTCTCTCTGCTGATCTCATCCAGACTCGTGGATTGAAACACCGCCTATATGTGACAACTCCTAAATTTACATCTTCCACCCAATCTCTCTCCAACAGCAGACTCACATCTCTAACTGCCTCCTTGACATCTCTCTCTGGATGTCTGACAGATCCCCAATCAAACGTCTGATGGCCCACCCACCCTGGCCTGTTCTCCCCCAGTCTGCCCCAATTCAGCTCACAAGAATGCTAATCATGATCCACCTCTGGCTTGCTCAGGTCAGAGACCCTGGAACCATTCTGACTCCCCCCACCCCCATATCCCATTCAGCAGCAAACCCTTCGGTCCCTCCACTTCTCACCACCCCCACAGCCCTACCCGGAGCCAGGCCCACACTGTCTCTCACTCAGACAAGACTTCCATGTGCCTCAGACTACATGTCGATTTTACTTCTTGCTTTCCCAGTCACACTTCCTGCCTCT